>CM055883.1:12217500-12695000 GCA_029582165.1 Portulaca oleracea | reverse complement strand
ACTTTAATCGTCTTTGTTTCTTTAGAAAAGATTCGATCAATTTCGTTTAAAGATTGTCATTACATATCAGAGTTGGAGTATTACTGGTAATCTTTTCGTTCCTTTATTTTATTATGTTGTCTTATAAAACAAGATTCTTACTTAACTAAGAAATATTTGCTTTATCATAACTTTATTCTAAGTTGCATAATTGCACTCATTTAACAATCAATAAATCCAATGTGACAAATAAATAATAGAAACGTAATGATTTGTTAAGGTATTCGATAATATTTGCCACATAGAAATTAAAATCATATAAAAGTAAAAAAAAAATATCATGAGGAAGATCATATCTATAATGCATAATTGTTCATATTGTGAGTAAACTAACAATAATGAATAATATTGCTTCCGTCTCACACTCTCACTATATTTTTATTGTGAATATGTTCACTTCAACTTATTTTGATTGAGCTTATTACAAGTTAAACTTATCTAAACTTATTATACTGAACCAACTTGAGCTTAGCAGTTTGATCTTATTTGAATTCATTTGAAAGAGTTGTTTTTGAAAATTTATCTTGAACTTATTTAACTTATTTTTAGAAACAACTCAACGGAAGATAACTTTAACTGCACTGACTCGCCAATATCCATCATGATCCAAAATCGAATTATTATTGAGGATTTTTATTTTTAAGCAAAACAAGTTTTGATTTGCACGCATGCATCGATTTTTAAATTTATTTATTTTGTGTGTGTATATATACACACACCCACAAAAATAAATAAATATAACAATCGATTGCGTGCAAATCAAAATTTATAATAATAATAATAATAACATGTCATATATTTACACACAAAAAAAAAAAGAAAAACAAACAATTTATTACATCATGAAGGGCAATTTTGGAAATCAAAAGTGGGACACTCCCTTGCTTATTCTCTTTTTATATTGTATAGATAGATATAATGAGGGGTTGGTTGAATTTTTTTAAAAAAAGAACTACAAAAAAAGGAAAAAGAAAACACGGAAAAGAGGAGAAAAAAAGCACTGAAGTATTTGTAACAACTTAAGGCACTGCCAGCATCTCCCCAAACGTCAGCTGCGCTTCAGGCAGGCTTTGTGATGCTTGGAGACGCAGTAGGCGCGACCAATGTCGCTATAGGCACGGCAGCGCCTACCGACATCAGTTGACTTTCAACGTGCATAACTTCTTCATTGTAACTCCGATTTGAGCAGATTATATATCGACGGAAAGCTCTCCGCATGTAGTATAAACTCGCCGAATTTGGTGGTCATCAGAGATGTAATGAAGGATCTATGATCAAAAGAGTGCCTACATGTCTTTCCTTATACCCAATTTTGCCGTTCTACCCTTTTCCTTTTTCCTTCTTCGGTCTTTTAAAGTTCCGTTTGAACCTCTTCGGTCCCGGTTTTCCCCGTGCTCATCCATGATGTTCCATAAGCCGGAGTTCGACCCGTGTGAAATTACCAAAATGCAGTTGCTACCGAACATTAGCTAGGTAAGGACCACTTCAGTTGCACTCTAACTCAACCTAATGGAGGTTGCTATGAACGAGAAGGGACAAGAAGGAAGACAAAAGTACAAAGAGGGAGGCAATTTTCAACTTTAGGGGTCTAATAACTCTTATTGGTTACTCAAAAAAAAAAAAAAAATCTTATTGGATTGCTCACCAATCTTATCCGAACTTGGATCGTCTTTAAAATGACAACCACTGATGCAAGTCTCAAGGAATCCACCCAAATTGAGGGAAAGAGGGTTTTCAATAATTTCATCAGCGTGAGAAGGGTTACTCACCACTGCTTGATTTTGGAAGTCATAACACGACAAGCAAAATCAAATCGAAAGGGAAAACAGGGAAATACAAGCCTCAATATTCAATAGGTTAGGGCCATTTTGAACTAGCATTTGCATCATCCTATGAAAAACACTTTAATCTAGCCTATAACGCAAATTTTAGACCACAAATCAGATCCATATAATACAACAAAATGATACCACATACAACATTATACTAAATTTTACAGGAAAAAGCTAGATATCGCCTGATCATAGAAGTGGGGAGGTCTGTGTATCATTTATGGGGTAACGATTTGGCTTAAGAGCTGGGTCTTGATATGCACTCGTTAATTTATCAAGAAATTCTGTCATCCTGGGATCACTCTGCTCCTCCCTATCCTTCTTAATTAAAGACTGTCACACACAATAACTCAGATATCAGTTGAGCTGAGGATGCCATGAAGCCAAACATTTACACACCAAAAGAGAAGAAGAAAAAACAGAAAGATTTAGAGAGAAGTATGAGCAGTACAGGCAATATTTCCAAATACAGTAAAATAATAAAATAAAAATGAAAAATCTATGACAATTAAAATGCCCAATTCATGAAAACATCACATTGGACATAGCATATACCCAAGGCATTTGGTGCAATAGCGTGAATCAAACTCATGATACTTTTTTGCACGTTTGATATACAAATGATTCATGGGCAGCAGAAGCGAGTAGTAACCGGTCCCCAGCTGTAGTCATCTACGAGTGCTCCACCAAGAACAGTGTTTACCTCCACAGTAATCTTTTTTCCCTGAAAATTGGGAAAACATATTTTTCCTTTTTGAGAAAAGGGGGGCGGAGCTGAGAGTTGGGAATTTACATTAGGTAGGTAACGTGCTCTGGGAATGCCTTTCGTGTCAGCTAAGAAGCATTGGGAGCAATACAAGATGGATGCATGTGGACTCATGACCTTTTGAAAGAAAAAACATAGTGTATGACACATATAATGGATGAATATGATATTTCTTTCATTAGTTGTGTGATAGTTCGTTCTGTGTCTGAATAGAGTTGTGTTTGGACGGGAAACAATACAAATTGCTCACAGAGTGTGTCCTACAATCATGTCTGCAGCAAACTGAACATCACTAAGTCCCTAATTCTACAAACGGTAGGGTCTAGAGATTAATAAAGCAAATGAACATCGTAAGGCAGGACATTAATATCGAAGGCTCGAGAAAAAAGGCTCATCAATGGAAATGGTTAACAAAAGTGCCGCTTTATGCAACAGAACTCATTCTTTGCATCATATATTTGGAATGTGCATGAAACTAAAAGTGTCTCGGGAGCATCATTCGAGTTGGAAAAAGGAAACGAACTATTTGAGGGTCAAAAGATAAATAAGCGCTTAAAGATGACCAGGATGACAAGCAAACGGGACCAAATGAAGAATGGATTCGTAATTATTTCTGGAGTTCTAACATGAAAAGCAAATAAAAGAGGTCGAGGCACAAGAAAGAGGACCCTCGATGACCACTTTTAGAAACCCTGAAATGAGACGAGATCGTAACTCCACCTTAGTGACAAAGGAAGTTTTGCAGATTCATCTTTCGCAATAGATTAGCTACATTCCCTGATCAAACCTAGATACTAGTAGAGATAAGGAGTTGATCAAAAGCATTGAGCAAGTGGAATCCGAGTTGTTAAATATCAGTGACTGACAAAAGCTTCTGAAAATATTAAGTAGGAGTTGGGGAGAAAAAAATATTTTTAACTAGTCTTAAGCACTTTAGAAATGAGGTGAACACCGGTCAGGGAAATGCTCAAGTTTTCTAATGCACACACTAATTGGAGGCAGGAAATAGCACACCCAAAAAAAAAAGAACAATGTATGCTGAAAGATTTTCAACTATACAACCAAATAGAATCTTCACTGTTTTCTTCACAGTATGCAAGAAAATACGCATCTATTGTTTGACACATCCTCGCAAACAAACAGTTCAGCACAACAGGCTGTGTTAAATTATGTATAGGATGTTTGAAAACAAACAAAATATAGGAACTTTAGCATGTGAGACACCCATTGACTAAACAAGTGGTACCAATAAGGAACCTCCTGAGGCTTATACATGCCAGTTCATTAAGGCCAAAATACAATACAATACAATGAGTTCATAAATGCTACAGAATCTAAACTGAAATAGAGAATTATGCTCAATCTGTAGCTAATTGCTCATGTATTCCATCATCTTGGGAATTTTTGTAAATTGTTGACAAAATAATACATCTACATTTGGATTATGAAGCACGGACTCGGATACAGGATACGACACGGATACGCCGATATGTGATTTTCAAAAAAAAAATAGGATCCGACACGTAATTGGATACGTGTATGAATTATACATATATATATATATATATATATATATATATATATATATATATATATATATGGGAATAGATCACATGAGCTTTATATGAGCATGTGAACATCAAAGCATTTCTGGCGGACATCAAGTATTATTTTCATGGACATCAAATATGAATGGAGGACATCAAGTTGGATATTTGATGTCTTTGAAAATGATACTTGATGTCCGTCAGAAATACTTTGATGCTCACATCCTCATATAAAGTCCATGCTCATGTGATCCATTCCTATAAATATATATATATATATATATATATATATATATATATATATATATATATATATATATATATATATATATATATGATAGGATAACCAGGAAAATGCATAATATGGAAGTAATTCAAGAATGAAACTATCGAAAAAGAGATATTACAAGAGTAAATATTGACTCAATGACATTAAATTTCCCCAAAAACCTCCAACCATCCAATTTCATTTTTACCAACAGGCTTAGAAAGTATGATAACAAGATCCAATGTTTTGGGTTATACAAAAGATAAACATATACAAAACATGCATATATAAATAGGCAATTTCATTAGAACTGAGTGAAAATGTCCTATCCACTAGGCTATTACTAACTAGTGAAGCAGGAGAGTTAGCTAGAATAAGATAAACATTTTCACTCAATTTCAATGGTGTTTGCCTCTTCACCATTGCCATCTTCCACGTCATTGGTATATTCTGCAACATCATTCACAAAACAACTCTTTCCAATTCCGGCTCATCTAGAGAAAGTTGTGCTACTTCTAGCTCTCCCACATCTCCAAGTGAATCAAATGAGTCTCCACAAATATCCCACATTCTACTTTCCCCTTTGGCATATTGTGATGTTTTTCTGGAAAGAAGAAGGAGATTACTATGAATAAAAACCAAATCTTCCGCACGTTTAGGAGCCATTTTGTTTCTCTTCAATGAATGGATAAAAGAGTAAGTACTCCAATTTCTTTCAGAACATGAGGATGAAGATGGTTGCTCAAGACGTTTAAGAGCCAAATGTTGTAGTAGCGGAGCACTTGTTCCATAAACTATCCACTAACTTTAGGGTCTATGGTATAACCATCATGGATAGAATGACTATCCGAGAAGGCTTGAGATCGAGTTGAAAAGTTAGCATACCCCTTGTTGGCTTTGGAACGATCTTCCGGATTAGGGAAGTATTTTCTCATACATTTTGCTCTTTCTTGGGAACTTCCACATCCTTGTGCGGAGGGACTCGATTTAGTTGTTCATCAAGCTAATGATCACCATAATACCTTGGATGATAAAAAATAAAGAGGATGAGATTTTGTATACTTTATGATTCAAATTTAATAAAGTTACATTTCATGAAGTTACCTTGGATTTAGAGAATGAACCATGCAATGAAGAGGAGTATTGTTTTTTGTCCACTGATAAATTAGAATCTTGTAAACAACACTACAGAAAGTAGAATCCTCTTCAAGACTTTACTTCCTTGTATATGGCAATCTTCACCTTTTCGATCATGGTGTCCCACATGTCATATACCAAGTGAAGACAAGGTTTATCCGTGTCACAAGCTCTAATCATGTCATATATGGGAGCGGTAAAAGAGAGAATGTACTCAATTTGATCCCACCATATATCATCTAACATTTTCTCTTTTACCAACTTCGTTGTTCCGACATCATCATCTCTATAGTTTGCCCATTGCTCGCTTATGAGTAAAGCTTGAAGACCTCCCTTTATGAGTTTGAACCTTTTCATCATCACAAGAGTGGAAGCAAAACGAGTTATTGCAACGACAAGCAACTTCAATGGCACAAATTCATTAAACATTGCCAATCGCATGCAGTGGTTGATGATGAATTTTTTGATGAATTGACAATCATCGGCTACTTGTGTTATCCAAGAACACTCTTCATAAGTGTCCCCATTAGCTTCCACATTCTTTGCGGCACAAATGTTTTGCAAAGTAAGATTAAGGATATGGACAACACATGGAGTCCAAAAAATGTGAGCGTACACTTGTTGTACCAATGCCCCCGCTCCCGCACAATTTTTGGCATTGTGGGTGATGACTTGAACAACATTATCCGAGCCAACTTCTTCAATCACCTCTTTCTAAAGGTTAAAGATGAAATATTTGTCTTTTGTCTCTCCAAAAGCATCAATGGCCTTAAGAAACATGGGCCCACCTTCCGTTACCGCCATAAAGTTTATCAAAGGCCTTCTTTGAGAGTCACTCCATCCATCCGTGACTATACTTACTCCATTTTGTTTCCATGTGCCCTTGATAGGAATAAACATCCTTTCCACATTTTCACGTTCTTTTGCAAGCAAGGTGGTTCTCAACTTGTTGTAGCCGGGAGGAACATAATTAGAAAGTGGGTTATTGGCGGTATATGCATATGAACTCACGTAGTAGGGATTCCTTGCTAGGTGAAATGGTAGCCCTCCGGAATAGAACATTCTAGCAATGTGAGCATCCGAGATATCCCGTGATCTTGTATTGTATGCCTTCTCAATAGGATTTAAACTTGCACTCCCAACTTCCTTTCTTTTCCGATCTCCTTGGAATATATCATCCGACACAACATGAGGATCTTGCAAATGAGGCATATTAGAACAAGGAGGCAATGGAACCTTCTTTGGAGTTTTCATATTTGCTCTTTCGATTGCCTCATTATGAGGCACAAATGCAAAAACAAGGAGGCACAAATGCAAAAACTAGATAATTTTTGGAGCTTTCATCTTTGCTCTTTCGATTGCCTTAGTTTGTGCCTCCTTATTTTTGCATTTGTGCCTCATACTGAGGCAATCGAAAGAGCAAAGATGAAAGCTCCAAAAATGGTCCCATTGCCTCCTTGTTCTAATATGCCTCATTTACAAGATCCTCATGTTGTGTCGAATGATATATCCCAAGGAGAACGGAAAAGAAAGAAAGTTGGGAGTGCAAGTTCAAATCCTATTGAGAAGGCATACAATACAAGATCACGGGATATCTCGGATGCTCACATTGCTAGAATGTGTTATTTCGGAGGGCTACCATTTCACCTAGCAAGGAATCCCTACTACGTGAGTTCATATGCATATACTGCTAATAACCCACTTTCTAGTTATGTCCCTCCCGGCTACAACAAGTTGAGAACTACCTTGCTTGCAAAAGAACGTGAAAATGTGGAAAGGATGTTAATTCCTATCAAGGGCACATGGAAACAAAAGGGAGTAAGTATAGTCACGGAAGGATGAAGTGACTCTCAAAGAAGGCCTTTGATAAACTTTATTACGGTAACGGAAGGTGAACCCATGTTTCTTAAAGCCATTGATGCTTCTGGAGAGACAAAAGACAAATATTTCATCTTTAACCTTTAGAAAGAGGCGATCAAGAAGTTGGCTCGATAATGTTGTTCGTCATCACCCACAATGCCAAAATTGCAGAGCGGGGCATCGTACAACAAGTGTACTCACATTTTTCGACTCGTGTCATTCATATCCTTAATCTTACTTTGCAAAACATTTGTGCCGCAAAGAACGTGGAAGCTAATGCGGACACTTATGAAGAGTGTTCTTGGATAACACAAGTAGCCGATCATTGTCAATTCATCAAAAATTTCATCATAAATCACTCCATGCGATTGGCAATGTTTAATGAATTTGTGCCATTGAAGTTGCTTGTCGTTGCAATAACTCGCTTTGCTTCCACTCTTGTGATAATGAAAAGGTTCAAACTCATAAAGGTAGGTCTTCAAGCTTTAGTCATAACCAAGCAATGGGCAAACTATAGAGATGATGTCGGAAAAGCGAAGTTGGTAAAAGCAAAAGTGTCAGATGATATATGGTGGGATCAAATTGACTACATTCTCTCTTTTACCGCTCCCATATATGACATGATTAGAACTTGCGACACGGATAAGCCTTGTCTTCACTTGGTATATGGCATGTGGGACACCATGATCGAAAAGGTGAAGATTGCCACTTGAAGAGGATTCTACTTTCTATAGTGTTGTTTACAAGATTCTAATTGATCAGTGGACAAAAAACAATACTCCTCTTCATTGCATGGTTCATTCTCTAAATCCAAGGTAACTTCATGAAATGTATCTTTATTAAATTTGAATCATAAAGTACACAAAATCTCATCCTCTTTATTTTTTATCATCCAAGGTATTATGGTGATCATTGGCTTGATGAACAACCAAACCCAGTCCCTCTGCACAAGGATGCGGAAATTTCTCAAGAAAGAGCAAAATGATGGGAAAATACTTCCCTAATCACCGGCTCAAACATCTTCAAAACTACTCGACGGGAAGATCGTTCCAAAGCCAACAAGGAGTATGCCAACTTTTCAACTCGATCTCAAGCCTTCTCGGATAGTCATTCTATCCATGATCGTTATACCACGGATCCTAAAGTTAGTGGATAGTTTATGGAACAAGTGCTCCGCTACTACAAAATTTGGCTCTTAAACGTCTTGAGCAACCATCTTCATCCTCATGTTCTGAAAGAAATTGGAGCACTTACTCTTTTATCCATTCATTGAAGAGAAACAAAATGGCTCCTAAACGTGCGGAAGATTTGGTTTTTATTCATAGTAATCTCCTTCTTCTTTCAAGAAAAACATCACAATATGCCAAAGGGGAAAGTAGAATGTGGGATATTTGTGGAGACTCATTTGATTCACTCGGATATGTGGGAGAGCTAGAAATAGCACAACTTTCTCTAGATGAGCCGGAATTGGAAAGAGTTGTTTTGTGAATGATGTTGAAGAATATGCCAATGACGTGGAAAATGGCAATGGTGAAGAGGCAAATACCATTGAAATTGAGTGAAAATGTTTATCTTATTCTAGCTAACTCTTTTGCTTCACTAGTTAGCAATAGCCTAGTGGATAGGACTTTTCACTCAATTCAAATGAAATTGCATATTTATATATGCATGTTTTGTATAGGCTTATCTTTTGTATAACCCAAAACATTGGATCTTGTTATCATACTTTCTAAGCCTGTTGGTAAAATAAAATTGGATGGTTGGAGGTTTTTGGGGAAATTTAATGTCATTGAGTCAATATTTACTCTTGTAATCTCTCTTTTTCGATAGTTTCACTCTTGAATTACTTCCATATTATGCATTTTCGTGTTTATTATATCATTCACATAGAAATAAAAATATACAATTAATACACATATCCAATTACGTGTCGTATCCTTTTTTTTTTTTGAAAATCACGTATTGGCGTGTCCGTATCATGTCGTATCCATATCCCATATCTGAGTATGTGCTTCATAGTTTAGAAGGGTATGAATTTTTTATCCCCTTCTAAGGGCTTTTTGCCCACATTTTGAAAACCAATTCCTATTTTATTCCTTAAATATACTACCAAAAACCTATGCACTTTTATAAAACTTGAACCATATCAACCTACCTCCTCCTGCAAACTCCAGAACCCATTAGGCCTCTACTTTAGGTGATATCACACTTTCTCAAAAGATGAAGGGCTTCATACCTAAGTAATAGAATTGATTCTAACATTTAGGAAATCCATTTGCTCATTGGAATGGAAAAACAAATGATTCTAAAAAGAAGCTACACTATATATGTCCCCTATTGCCCCCTACAAAACCTTTTAACGTGAAGATTTCAGAGTTATCAAGCAAACTACAATTACCCATATGAGAATCAAGGACAATGGTTGGTAACTCCTAAACTTTCCATCAGTTTGGTAGGCAAACTACTAATGGGCAAAGAACATTATTGCGAAATAGAATCAGCTATTAAAGCTCCGTGAATGCTTTTTATATATTTCATGCTCACAATGCCAATGGATTGGTATTTGGTCTCAGAGTACCAACACCGAGGCAATCAAAAAGAAGTTTTGGAAGTGCAGCAAGTTTAGAAATGTGCCATTGATTACACCTGTCCATGTTGTCCTATCTTCAACATCATGCAGATTTCAAATATGGAAGTGCCACTAACCGCAACAAAATTGATAGACAAGGTATATCACAAGGAGTGAAATGAAGACACAACAAAATGGGCAAGCAGATAAAGAGGAATGTGAAACCAATGCAAACTTAAAACATATTAGCAAAGAACCAGAAACAATACCTCAGCAGCATAAGCCATGAACATCGGAAGGAAACGCTTACGGCAGTACTGGTTGAATAAAAGTGTCAGTATAGGTAAAGGAACCATCAAACTAGATGCAAGAGGAATGTTCTTCAATCCAAATAATCCCACAGCAATAACATGCATAAGCACTAAGGAAAATATAGTTGAATTGTGGACAATAGGCCAGAACTTCCCACCCGTATCAAACTTCGGTGAATATACATTGAAAAGCTGCATAAACATATTCAATTGATAAGAGACATCAGAAAGGAAAAGGAAAAGGGTTTATGCAAACTATAAAACCAAGAGAATACATGGATCATGGAGAACCTCAAAGCCCATATGCTCAAATCATTCATGTAGGATATACAAGAAAAGTGATGCGTGCAGCCCAGCCCAGTGATAAGGGGCTGGGGTGGGGGATGAGACGGCACCTCTCATGTGTCTATCTATCAACCGAAGTGGCATACTGCCATTCACAACTCAAAAAGCACTTATAGCATGGATCACAGAGCAAACAAAAACAATACTCGATTGGGCTGTGATCTTGAAAAGCTATGTCGTGTATCTCTCTCTTTCCAATTTCATGGTGTCTGCGTTAGAAAATCTGGGATTGAATGTGGCTTTGAAGGGTAATCATATCACTATCTTAAAGACAAGATTTGCCCCTCATGCAAAATCATGTCTCCAGGATACAACAAAGCTTCTTGGATTGATTTCTTATATAATCAATCCACCTGGAGTTCTTCTGTCTGGATAGGATAGGACAGAATCTGACTGTTATAGATAGTTAAATTCTATCCTAACTGCAAAACTGTCCAACTGTTTAAAGACAGAAAAAATTAAAATAAATGTGATAATTGTGTTATCCGCTCAGCGCCCTAGAGTGAGCAGCCGCGCACGTGTATGGTTCAATGCTTCATGCGAGCACAGGTTAGCCCACCACATAAAATTATAAGCCCATAGTACTCTTTAACTTATAAAGGGCTAGAAAATACACTATTTTATCAATGTGGGACATTATTTAGGAGCAATATATTTATTTCTCTTAAAAGCTAGAAACTACATTGTTCTATCCATGTGGGACATTTGTTAGGAGCAACACATTTATTTCCTTACTTTCATTAGCTATCCAACAATGCCCCACTAGTTAATGAAAGTTGTGAGACTTAAGCTGACTTTATTGTGATATTGCGTGTTTGAAGGTATCATATGATTAAACCATCAATTAGTGTAAGTGACTCAAAGTCTCAAAAAGTATTTGGTGGCCAGAGAGCTTAAGCCAAATCTTTTAATATTAAGACAAGAGGAACTGCATACAATATCACACCTTATCCTTGTTTCAGAAGAAGCCTTATTATTGTAGCACTATTACAGCCTTGTGCTCATCCTAGTTCTGTAATATGTACAAGAGTTAAACTCCTATAAAACTCTTGTTTATAGGGGCCACACTCTAATATTCACATAGGTAGATTCCATTAAGGGTGAAACTCATCCTCCTAAGTAGATGCACTATATCATGTTTATAGTGCTCCTTTAATCATGTTGTAACTTGTTAATTACCATTACCACAGATCATAAATTCAAGGATTTTAGACTCATTCTAGTAGTGGCGCTTTTCACCAAATCCCTTGGCAAACCTTTAGTTAAAGGGTCTGTTAGATTTAGAGTTGATTTGACATAGATGATAGTTATAACACCATCTTGAATCAATTGCCTCACATAAGCAAGTCTCAAGTTAATGTGTCTAGGCTTTCCATTACAGATTTTACTATAAACTCAAGACATGGTAGCCTGACCATTGTAGTATAAGGAAATGGTTGACACAGGTTATGGCTACAACTTAATATCCATCAATAAATTCTTTGGCCATTATGCTTCCTTCCTTGTTGTTGCTAAAGCAATGAACTCGACCTTCATAGTAGAATGTGAGATATATGTCCAACTAATGGCTCCTCCTAGGGTAAATATCCACCCTTATGTTGACTTGTTATCCTTAGAGCTAGCTATCCAACTAGCATTTGTTAATCCCTCTAAAACATATGGAAAATCATTGTAAAGATGCCTAAGTCAACTGTCCTTTTCAAGTATCCAAGTACTCTTGCAATGGCTTTCCAATATTCTGTACTTGGCTTGTATATCTAGATAATTTGCACATAACAAATGCAGTGTCTGGTCTATGGTGCATTGCATATACATAAGACTCCCTATAACACTAGCATATTCCAACTGCGCAATGACTCTTCCTGTGTTCTCCACTAAGTGAGCACTTGGATCATAGGGAGTTTTTACATCCTTTATATTGAGGTGTTTGAGCTTAGTCAACAATGTCTCAATGTAATGAGATTGACTCAAGGCAAAACCTTCATAGTGCCTTTTGACCTTTATACCTAAGATAGTATTAGCTTCATTAAGATATTTTATCTTAAATTAAGAAGTGAGATACTTCTTAGTTTCATTTATTCCATGTAAATTGGTTCCAAATATGAGCATCTCTCATCAACATACAGACATATGATAATTCCATAAGATTCTGTAAACTTCGAATAAACACATTTATCCGAGTTATTATGGAGAAAAACGTTTGAAAGAAGCGCAACATCAAACTTCTCATGCCACTGTTTGGGCACTTGTTTCAATCCATATAAGGATTTAGCCAATTTACACACCTTTTCATTTCCTGGTAATATGAAGCCCACAGGCTACTCCATATAAATCTCCTCTTCTAAAAATCTCTATTTAGAAAGGCTCTTTTTGCATCCATATGATGTAAATGTAGCTTCAAAGTTGAAGCTAGCGCAAACAGAATCCTAATGGATGTAATTGTAGCTACACTGCTACAAGAGCATAGGTATTCAAGTAATTGATACCTTACTTTTGAGTAAAACCTTTAGCTACTAATCTAGCCTTATAGGTTTGTAGAGAACCGTCAGTATTGTATTTCCTCCTAAACACACTGCATCCTATTGGCTTTGATCCCGGAGGCAAGTCCACTAGGATCAAAGTACTAATAGACAATATTGAACCCATTTCACCATTTATTGTCTCCTTCCAAAATGCAGAATCTTTAGAAGCCATAACCTCACTAAATGTTTTAGGATCATCTTCAACATTTAGAACAATGGGTATTTGATCTAATACTTCATTCCTACTACCCTCTACTAGAAAAACAATTGATATGGAAGAAACAAAATCCAGTCCAAAATCTTTTGCTTTTCTACCCTTTGGCTTCTTCTTGGTTCTATGCTTGAATCAAGTTCATTCCTTTTATCTTATGAACCAGAAGTAGCACTTTTTAATGGTGTATCAATGGAGCTTCCAATTGTAGGTGTTGGTTGAGATGTATTAGTTTTCATACAAATATTTTCAAAAATTCTACATATCTAGTCTGTACAATCACATTAGATTATAAGTCCAACAACCTATATGCTTTGGAATTTTCAACATAAACTACAAAGATACTCTTGACGCCCTTGGGCCTAACTTGGTTCTCTTTTGATCAGAGACTCTATAATAGGCGATACACCCCCACACTTTGAAGTATTTAATGTTAAGCTTTCTTCCTTTCCATATTTCATATGGAGATACCTTTGTTTTCTTAGAAGGAATTCAATTATGGACATAACAAGCAGTTAAGAGTGCCTCTCCCATAGATTTGTTGGCAAATTATTTGATAACATGGCACTAACCACACTACATAAAGTCTAAATTTTCCTTTCTGCAAGGCCATTTTGTTGAGGTGTTCTAAGGGTTGATCTTCAATGAATTATACCATGGTTTTCATAGAGTTCATCAAATTTAGTTGGGAAATACTCCCCTCACCTATCACTCGTTAGAATTTAATTCTCTTTCCTTTTGATTCTCAACTTCATCCTTGTAGAGTTTGAACATATCAAACACTTCATCCTTATTTTGTACTACATAAGTATATCTCAAGCTATCATCAATGAATCTGATAAAATATCTTTTACCAACCCTAGTCAACGTTCCATTCATTTCACATATGTTAGAATGAACTAAGTCTAAAACTTGTGTATTTCTCTCAACTTTAGGGAAAGGTTTCTTAGTGATTTGAGCTTGAATATTTCACACTTTGAATCATTTATTTCTTATTTACAAGAGACATATCCATCTTTAATCATGAACTTCAAGAAATTGAAATTTAGATGACCAAGCCTAACATGCCAAACAAAATAAGAATCAAGAACATAAGCAGAACTAGGTACTTCATTTATTTCATTCAAACTTAGTTTAAACATGCCCTCACACTCATGACCTTTGCCGACAAACAAAACGTTCTTAGAAATAACAATATGTGAGCCAACTACAACCACAAACCTCTTGTTAGATAAAATATTGCTAGAAACTAGATTATTCCTCATGTCTAGAACATGAAAAACATTCACCAATGTGAGTTTCCTCCCGGATGTAAAGTTCAACTCTATTATCCCTAGTCCAAGGACCTTGGTCGTAGTGTTGTTCCGCATGAGTGCCTCACGATCTACCATAAGTTTTAAATTGTGATCAGTCCTAATAAACATGAATGGAGGGACTTGTGTTATACCACCAACCAAAAGGCTTGCCTATAGCCGATCCTCATTAGATCTTGGTGGAATAGCTTCATAGCCATATGTATCTCAGTGATCATATTTAAATAAAGATTAGATACCATGGCAATCAAGTCCTTCATGTTATCCTCTATCATGTTAGCCTTGGAAGAATCTTCATTCTTTGTTGTTAAATCTGCCTTCATTTTCTTGCAATCCTTAATGTAGTGCCCCTTGCCCTTACAATAGTAACATTGACTATTCAGCTTCTTGGCTCCCTTAGGCACCTTCGCCCTTGAAACTAGATGTGTCAATTTTCCTTAAGGGACTTGCTTTTCATAGACTTCTCTCTAGCCACAACATTCACTCTTGAACAGTTTGCCAAATACATAACATCTCTTTTACAATTTCTTCCTCATTCCTGAGATGTTTTGAGTATTATTTCAATAGCAAACTCCTCTATAATGTGTAGAAGTTTTCATGTGGTCATTCCAAGTGGGTGGCAATTTTTCAATAATTGCACCCACTTGAAGTGACTCGGAGATTAGGACTTGAAGATCATGAAGTCCATTGACAAGGACCTACAACTTGTGCACTTGGTCAAGAATGGATATGTCGTCTGACATCATAAAATCAAAGTACTTCATCATAAGAAATTTGTTGTTTCTTCCTTGCTTCCTTTAGTCTTTGAACTTCCATAGGATCCATTTTCTCTTGTTCCTCCTTTGTCGGATTCGGCAGATCCTTCAGGTTTGTATCCAAAACATATGCAATCCGTAAATGTCGTCAACATGAACATGACTTTATCCTTCCATCTCATAAAGTTTGTTCCATCGAATATGTCCAACCTTACGATATATTGATTCATTATTTTGAATGTTGTGTCTGAATCAGCGATTCGAAACCATGAATGGGATTGAATGTGGCTTTGAGGCATGATCAAATCACTATCCTTAAAACAAGATTTGCCCCTCATGTAAAATCGTGTGTACTAAGTGCCAAGTACACCCTATAGTCCTCGCCTCCATGGGTTATTTATTTATAAGTCCATGGTACTCTTTAACTTATAAAGAGCTAGAAACAACACTATTCTATCCATGAGGGACATTATTTAGGAAAGCAACATATTTATCTCCCTTAAGAGCTAGAAACTACATTATTCTATCCATGCGGGACATTTGTTAGGAGCAACACATTTATTGCCTTACTAACTTTCACTAGCTATCCAACAGTCTGCAAGTTATGCCTGTAAATCGGTCTTTGCAGATCCTAACTGTCATAATTTGAGTTTTGGGAAGCGTCATGTTTTGTGTAAACCCTCTTCTGTATCGAAAATATTGTCACTGAAAACCTCTATCTAGTATCTACCAATACGTCATGCCTGGCAGAAGCTTCATACAGGCGACTCCATTCTCATATGATATTTGGTGGACCGAAAATCTCCTAATCATAGTATTATTCAAAATGGATCAAATGCACAGTGAAGGTTGAGCCTTTCCAACATTGACCAACTCCTTGGGACAGAGAATGGAATGATAACTAAATGGTTAAACACCTACATTGAGGAGATCTCATTATGCTATCCACCATTTTGTTCTGGTTTTTCTTTTTTTTCGGTTAGGTGATAAGCTATCCATGTATGTGAGGATACAAAAACAAAATACTCATCAACAAGCATTATTTATGGTATAAATTTTTAAGGTTAAAGGACCATGAAAGTGGTATAAATTTATTAATGTTAAAGGACCATGAAAGTGCCCCCTAAATTGGAAAAACTCGTAAAAGGAATTTAAGGGTTGAACCCCTCCATAAACACTCGTCGATGGCATTTTTTATTTTGATAAGGGATGATGCTTATTGTTGAGTGTTATTGAGGTGTTCATCCCTGCCAAGCTGCACAATAAGTCTATATCATCATCTATGTCTTTCTATATTTGAAGTTCATTCATTTTTTCATCTAGTTTGAAAAGAAAAAAATTTTACCAATGAAAACATTTAGTAGCTATCATGAGTTGGCCAAGCTTCCATATTTTTTAACTGATTCTCTTGAAAAATGTAATCAGAGCAAATCCATGTAATGACCCAATAGCTTGTCACAAGATAACATAAACCTGATAATAGAAAGGGGCTAGAAATCAAGGTAACTTGCACCTTTTCATAAGTTCAACTATTGTAGCATGTTAAATCAAGCGCAAAATAACAAGACTTGTTGAAAGCAAAGAAAAGAACGCCATCAAACCTGATTTCGAAAGACGAGGTATCCCAGACCAAAGTAGACTAGCACGAACGGCAAAATGAGCGGGGCGAGAAAGAAATATGTAATCCCAAGAAGCCCAAAGAATAGAATCCGTGGAATTTGGCTTTCATAGGGAATTATTGGAACTGTTACATCAGCATCCTCTTTTCTGGCAAATATTCTTCTTACATAATTGCATATGAGAGGGAAAAGTTGAAACAGCTCTGAGGACGAACTAGTCCACCCAGTTGTCACAACATATGAAATGAAGAATGAAGCCTGCATTAAGGGTTGGAAATCTCATGAGTGGACACATCCTCAGCATCTCAAACTCAAAGCATGTCAAGTAACAACAGTACAATCACCTGACCGGGCACACCTAGGGCAAGAAGTCTTGGGATCTCTTTGGGCTCAAGCAACAAATTTACTTGATATAGAGCTGACCCTGATAGCACATTTGCAAAGAATATATTCCATACGGTGAACCACAGCACCTTACTGCAAGCACTTCTCACTATATCACTCATGGCTATGTAACCTTGGATAGACGATAGCATCTTCATAATGCGTGGTATGAAATATAGAAATAACTGAAGAATAAGACTTGGCAGATATCCAGTGATCACCTCACTGACAAAAGATCTGAAACTCAAATACAGATTTATAAGTCAACTTGTCAATGTCTGAAGAATATGACAAAAAACTGATCGTTTGATCTTTGTTTCTATGAATAACTAAAATTTTATCAAAGGACACCAAGGGGACGTCACCCATACACAACGCAAATCTCCACATCAATAAAAGTTAACAGAAAGAAAAGACTGGGGTGATCATAAGAAATCAAGGAGCATTCTTGGCAGTAGGGACCCTTAACATTATTCAAACTTCAATTCTCTCTAGACAAAAGCAATAGGTTATGATTCCTGCCCCACTCACCCCCCCCCCCCCCCCAACCCCCAACCCCCACCCCCCAAAAAAAGAGGAAAATAATAAAAGAAAACAAAAAAACCTCAGCTAGGCCTTATTATTGTTCAAGATCAAGCCAATAAAATAAGTAAAAGAGGGAAAAAGATGAAAGGGGGGAAACAAAAGAAAGAAATTGACTAAAAATGAAAACCAATACTCTACTCAGTAAGTCAACTGCATATTTTAACTTCCATCATTAAACAGATCTGCATACACAACCCAAGTAGACCACCCTATATTATAAATTACTCTGAAACTACAGTAACTACTCGAACACAACTCTTGTCATGTGTCTTCCACCAGTTCTCCCACTTCTGTTTCTCATCTTAAATACAAATTATGGTAACTATGTGAGAAACGTCATTGGAACTACAGCAAATCCTGAAATATTTGAATTTTGTCTTTTGCAGCCTGACTGCAGGAATAAGGCCTTATACATCAGTTGTCAATTGTCATTGCAACTAACCTAGGCAGGACTGGCATAATTTGGTCCAGTATTCCTTTAATGTGGTTCGGTATTCATTTTACAACTCACCAAACAAATGGGGAAAAAAAGGAACTGTGATCATGCCAAAAGAAATATTACTGTTAGACATCCAAACAAAATCATCACTCATCAGTCATCAGGCATGTCCACAAGAAAGCTAATAACTCACATGGTCAGGATGCTTTTCAGGAAAGGAAACCAGTGCTCCAGTTGATCAAGATGAGTAAGACCTTGTACAACCACAACTGGAATCAAGAACAGAGCTGTAATAACAGCACAAGCAACATACACGACCACCTTGGAAATCCATATCTTGAGGTACGAGGCAGAAAAGAAAGACCAATGAACATCCTCAGGTTCAGGGGCTGGTTCGGTGATCCACTCGGTAGGATTGACCCCTTGTTGCATATGCAAAGCTATTGCAGCTCCATACCGTGACTTAAAAGAGACGAAAGCAGCAGGAACTTCCTAAAGACCAGAACTTGAGAGCATGAGACATTAACTCTCAACATACATTCAAATCATTTCAACAATAAAGGCTCCTATGCAAAAATAGGGAAATTGGATTCTAATAATCCCTACTTTTGCCAATTGGACAATAATAATCCCTACTTTCACTTCGTATTCTGGTGGTCCAAAAAAAAAAAAAAAATTGGATTTGAGTGGGACGTCATTGAGTTGAGTGGTGGTGACTCGGTGGTTTTCTGACATGGCACTTTAAAGTCAACCCGGTCAAACACATGGTCAAGGTGCCATGTCAGAAAACCACCGAGTCACCACCACTCAACTCGGCGGCGTCCCACTCAAATCCAATTTTATTTTTTTTTGGACCACCAGAATACAAAGTGAAAGTAGGGATTATTATTGTCCAATTGGTAAAAGTAGGGATTATTAGAATAGACATCCAAGAACCTTAAATTATGTGTTCATCATGTGAAAAATATGTTAAGAAGCCACCAACTTACTATATAACACCAATAATCTCATAAATATATACTACTATACACATAAATATGGAACAAATAGAGTATTCTTGACTCGCAAGTCTATAAATACTCCTGTACACATAAATTAGTAATTACTAAATGACTCAGAAAAGGGGGGGGGGGGGGGGTTGACCCGGCTGTAGTTTGAGATAGACCAATGTTAGTAAAAGGGTACTAGATAAATGCACATGCTACTTGGGTAGATCCTGTGGCAATCATCTCTTAGTACTGAAGGTGTCAGATGCCTTGTCCAATTCCTGACATCCAGAAGTTCCACTTTTCTGTGACCCCGGGAAAAAAAGTACAAGTAGACCTATCAAAAATCCCACTTCCACAGGATGGTCTACCCTATCGAACAAGTTCTCCAAAGCTTAAAAATATGGGTCGGCTGCTGTCTTAGCGGGACTATGATCTGGTCCCGGGTCGAAAAAGTTGAACCTCCTAATTTGATCAGACTTTCAAGTAAATGGCTGCTATTTGACTGGATTTTGAGCTTTAAAAATAGAGCGAGTTCAACCTCCTAGTCTGGTCAGATTTTAAAGTCTCCATTTTGCCTTAAACTGAATGAGTAATTTTCTTATTTTATTTTTCTAATTAGATGCGTGGAAATCACAAGAGAACCAATTGCAGAGTTTCAGAGCAAAGGTAAAGCATAATAATTAATAAGACAGAGTCTATCGCTAATCATAGCATCTGCTGTAAGGTTTAGCAATTGCATTTGGTCAATCTCTTCTCTGCATTACTGAAGTCGAGATACAATAAGATTTTAGGTTAGGGACACTAGCTTTGTGCTACCTATTGTTGTGGGGACACATTTACAACAACACTAAGTTGTGGCACTTGTCTTGCTCGGCATAGCATACCACAACTAATTGTGACTACTCTTGCTAGCATAGCATAGGATAATATTGATAACTACAAAAACTGGCTACGGTTAAGACAACAGACTACTCATGTCACATAGCATGATAGGGTTTTTTGCATCTGCTACCAGGCGAAATGCATGTGACTTATGTAGATGCCTTTCCGGAATCTTACCTTGTTAGCATCGGAGCAGACAGTTTAATATCAGAAATCATGGCAGGAAGTCACAACTAAATGCTTCTATCTTCATCAGTTCTATAAAATTCCTTTAGGGCTGTCTGTCACGCATTTTTTAGCTAATGTTCTTATCATCCAGAGATGAAACTTGACAAGCTTCCAGAGTGATCATGGAGAAAAATGTACACAGTTCAAAGTACTCTTTAACCTAATCATCATTTCACTTTATGCAATTTAAGCTATGCTAATTTAACACGCACCTTTTGATATAATGAAGATTGCTCCTCCCTCATGTTGACCACCACAGCTTCAAACCTTTTCTCTAGCCTATTTACACGACGAGCTCTGCTCCCAGAGAGACGTACAAGACCATCATCTTGTTGACTAGTTTGTCCTTCAGACTCCATATGTCCAAGCTTTCTGTAAAGTTTCTCTGCATCGTTCTAGAACATACAGACAATTAAACTTCAGAAATCAACAGCACGAACCAAACTGAAGGGAAATAAGAATCAAGCACTACTTAATACGTCATGAGACTCAAAACAATCTACTTCACATTTTAGTATTTAACTAACATAGAACTAAGGGAGGCCTCAGGCACTATATGTGTGATAACTACGGATGCCAATAAACCCCTTACTCATTAACATAGAACTTCAGAAACCAAGACCAAGAACCCAACTGAAGAGAAATGAGAATCAAGCATTACTCAATACTTAATGAGACCAACACAATCTATTTCACATCTAAGCACTTAACTAATGAAGCACTTAGAAGAACCCTGTACATTCTATGTATTATGACTAGGAATGGCAATAAAACCGATATGTATTGATGAAATCTTTCAATCATGCATAAAACCTATTGAGGTAAAAGGAGAACAATACAATGCAAAGCCATGCACCTAAATGAGATGCAGCATGCTGCCGGTATCAAGTTTTGGAAGCATCTGGTTATATGATACAACATTATATATCTGTACTAGTTTATATATTGACGAACGCGAGCAAATTGATTTCATGGCTGCAAAGCCCCCTCGTGACAAAATGAGGCACTAGCCTCTAGACAAGAACATGCAAGAATCTAAGCACAGGCTGCACAGCTGGCGAAATTCCATCCAACTAAAATACCTGAATTTGTCCAACTTAGGGGAAAAAAACGATATACTCACCGAATTATTGTCTCAATTTAACATTGGGAAAGCAAGTCAAGTTTGAACTCAAATCCAATTCAAATTCGGGTTTGAGCATTCTGGTCTAGGGTGTTCGGATTTTAGAGCCAAGAGTCGGACAAATCCAGATAACTGGGGTCAGACATTGGACAATTTGGTTTATGTATGATTTTTGCCTAAATCCACAATGAATCTTTAAAACATTCAGAAAATCAGGTGGGGTCTCGTCAATTATGCCACAGTTCTGCCACTAACACAGGGTTGCCTCAATTTCATATAATTTCAGTCAAAATGTCCAAAATCATGCTCTAGTTTATAAATTTGGACACTCAGGCAACCAGGTCCAAACATCTATCACCCAGTTCCAGTCGTGTCTGAACTAGTGATCCTAACAGGGTCCAAGAATGTACCTTTTGTCTAAATGTCCAATTTGTCCAGACTTTGAACTAAGCGGGACCAGCCCTAAATTTAAGAGAGCAAATGGCAAAGACTGCTTTTGAGGGCTTTCTCCAATATCTGGTTGATATCTTGATTTCAGAAAGTTTCATATCCCTTCCGAAGTGAAAGTTCTCCGATTTGTTAATCTAAAGCCATCCCACATTATGTCTAGGATTATCACACCAACTTAATTATTTCCATCGTAAAAAGATTAAAGAATGCTATTTGTATATCCGTCTTGCCTTCAGATCTTGTCCATCTAGAGCCTTCACTAAAAGACACTGATGTCAAAGCAATCTACTCCTCAGAACCATTAAAAGAAGTCCGCAAACTTTGTCTCATAACGATTCCATTAAAATGACTTCAAAGAATAGCGTACATATCCTACCATAGAACTTAAAGAATTTCCTTCATACTCATAAATTTTGACAAAGAAGCTGAGGCTTGATGCCCCAGAATGGCCTCACTGTCACAAGTGACAGATGATTTAGAAAGGCACTTGCAACATTTGATATAATATAAAGATGCTTATTTTCAACATCAGAATAAAATTATGCATCTTGTAAAAACTATGCTTACAATGAGCTGCTGCAGTCTGCTTGTTCGACGAACAACTGTATTTGACAGGTAAGTGGAAGGATGATACTCTCTGAAAAAGTGGTCCACACTTTCACTAAAGCTGCTTCCACCTGATGCAGGGATCCCACGAACAAGTACTGTAAAATGGTGGGGCCTAGGCTTAGATGAATAGAAACAAGTAATCCGCTTCGCCGAAATGAGCTTATATTCCTGCATATGCACCAGTTCAGCATTTGCAGCAAAAAAAAAAAATACAAAAAAAAAACCCCCCTATACTTCCCTCATGCACTTTGTTTCCATATTCCCTTTACAACGGGCCATCAAGAGTCATGTCACTAGATAATGTCATGTGAAATCAATGCAGGAAAAAGGCAAAATGGAACTTGCTTAATAACATAGCTTGTTAAAAGGTGAATGGAACTTGCTTAATAACATAGCTTGTTAAAAGGTGATTGTGCAGGTGGCTCAAAACCAAAAGTGTGCCAAAGGGAAATGTACTTGGTCTTCACCTTCAATATAGAAAATTTTTGCATTACCCTGCAAAAGCTAGTTTACTTACATAGTAAAGAAGATAGCACACAACAGCGGTAAATACATACGCGGCAGAAAAGTGAATCCACAACCTTCAAAGAAAAGAAGACCTTCATCAGAAATTGCAATTAAGCTTAGAATCCACTTCGACAGTACGATACAAAATCTCAATATTTCACCAACAGTTTAGGGGAGAGGGAAGAGAGAGAGAGAGAGAGAGAGAGAGAGAGAGAGAGAGAGAACAATAGAATGCTACAGGATATAGCATATGTACAAAACTAGTAGAACTATAACATATAATCAAATAAGAGGCTAGTCAGAAATAATTAGACTTCCATTGTATTTCAGTAGCATAGTGACAAGGAAAGTTAGTAATCCTAGAGAAATCCTTTGGATCCACTAAACAACATACTTAAATATTAGAAGAGGAAAATTCGAGCTGTAGAGGGAAGGTCCTCCAACAGTTGTAAATCATCAACATGGAAAGTATATTCAGACACAAAATTTCCCAATATTTCACCTTGCAGATTGCTCCAAATGGAAATCCCCCCCCCCCCCCCCCCCAACCAACACCCAAAAAAAAAAAAACACGCCTGTCTTTGGTCAGGAGTATGTTCTTTTTTCTAATGCCTTGAAACAGTTCAGAAAGGAGAAACAGTGCCAAACATTCATAAATAATGAAAATGTTTCAACCAACAACATAAAACTATGACAGGCCACCCCAGCCCCAAGTAAGAAAATGAAGACCGCTCCCCCTGCCCCCTCCCTTCCAACTTCTGAAAAGAATGGGGGGGGGGGGGGGGGGGGTTGACTTATGTTGTGGTTACTGGGTAACAGCCAACAGGTACCCATTCTATATAACAATAAATACCCAATAAGTACTATTTAGTGGAACGTGAGTTGTTACGTATTAATTCAGCAGGCAGTTAAACAAGAATACAGACTTCCAGACTTGCGGGATAACATAAATCACATTCATTTGAAATAACGCTTACTATCTCAAACACCAAAATAAGATGGGACTAGATTTTAACAAGTCCAGAAAAGTCAATAAGAATTCAGAAGACAACAGATCATGCCCAATCTAATGGCCATTTAACAGCAAGCATTTAATATCACAAAAACAAAGAGAAGCCATTCACCTGTTTGAACCATTGTTGACATTGGAAATGCTGAAGGAATCCAAAGACTTATTTGGCAGATCAGAGAAATCAATAATCAACTGACTTCCCATAAAGTTTATGGGTAGGAGGATGAATACGCCAATAATTGCAGCAATACCAAATACCTTTAAACTGCACGCCCAAATAACGGAAGTTGACCATACATTTTGCAGCAAATGAGTCCAGTGATAGGGAGCTGTGCATAGACAACAAATAGGCAAACCAATTTTGCTAGGAAGGCTTCAAATTACCTGAAGGTGAATATTCGGATAAAAACCATGCCATCAAGACCAGATTTCTCCAATAATTCTTCCTCTGATGTTTCCCATGCCCTTTTTATCCAACCAGCTGAAGGCAAAAGCCTTTCTAGATTGAAATGTGTATTTTGCTCAAGCTTTCTTTCAGCAACTAGACGTGGTGCATAAATAGTTACATTACCCGGCTGCTTTCTCAAAATAGAGTACAAAGTGAAAAACAGAAAACAAAGGCCAAGATTGATTCCAACAGATGTCAGAAGAGCTGAGAGAATCATTATTCATTCGTTTCAGATAATTCCAGAAAACACCAACAGCAAACCACCCCTTGAGTCTGCTTATTTTTCCGCACTTGTTCTAATGCATCTGTCAGGTTGAAGGTTGAAACAATCCAGGCTGCACATCCTCTGAAGAAGGGCAAAGGATATAAGCGTAGCACTTCAAAGAGAAGAATCGATGTAAACAGGATTCAACACACCATGTTCGAAAACAACAAGCACAAGCTTTGGAATTCACACAATCATTTTGCCCAGTTATATAGCTGTCTACAATAGAAGGTGCCCTTTTGATTGAAAAACAAATTTTCAAGCAAAAAAATGATAGCGTTCAGAAGTTGAAATTGTACGAACTCCTTTTTCCAATACAACACTAGCAGTTCCTCTCCAAATACCATCCAAACCAGCACCTCTCCTGCACATCCCCTGCCTATAATTCTGAATGCAGACAGTGAAAATAATAAATATATGCCATTCACCCCTCCCAATGAGTGTCACCACAGAAATTCATGTGATTTCCTGGCAATATACTTGTGGTGAGGCAGCCACCATTTGAAGTCTTCCAGCCAAAAAATTTTGAAGCCACACACACACACCAGTTAGGTGCCCCAATAAATTTCCATTCACATCTCCACTAACTAAAATTTATTTCTATAGTTCACTGCTGAGAAATTCAAATTGAAAATGATGCCTCATTTAAAATCTTGGCACTTAAGCCCCAACAAAACTCTTAATAATGTTCAAAAAAAATAAACACGCATAGAACTCATGGATTCATTTATTGAATCCATAAGCCATCTCCTCAGCAAGATATGGCTGCAAGAGGTGTAGCACAGCCACCATAATTCCATTCATATTGGGATGGAGATGCACAAAAATCTTTAATCAAATGAAAACATACACATAGGAACCCTTCTGTAAAGCACAGAAGTTTAGAACCAAGGACTCTGCGCATACCCTTCCAATGTGTTAAAGCATTTTCACTCACTAACTAAAGTACCTAGAAATCAAAACTTAGAATCCAAGAATTGTCAGACAAGTCAGTCAGATGCATCCTTCATTCATAAGAAAGGTGTCCTCAAAATAACTTTTTCAACGAGAGGTTGATGTGGGAAGTAACTTTTTCAACAATTGGCATCAGCAAATAACCAACTTGCTATGAATTCCACAAAGAGCCAACTTCCAGTTTACATTGATGTTTAGTTTCCCAGGTTACCATCTCAATGAGCCTTTCAACAACAAAGACCTTCCAGCTCTTCTATTAATAACATTGTCACCCACCGGACAATAACTTTGTCTCCTTTCAATGGCAGTCAATCGACCAAAGCGAACAAGTTCATGGCTCGCCAACTTAAAGGCTAATTCGCGGATCCCCTTATTGCACAACAGTAGAAGCAAATTAAACCTTAAGTAGTAAAGTGTTCATTCAATGGGCATGCTTTTGAAACCATTCCAGTTCTAAATCAAAGTTCTAACACAAGAGTGGCTATAAAAGCCAACACTTGCAATCCAGGAAATGCTGCCCCTCCCATTTTTACTTTTGCCTCTTTACCTCCAACTAGACCAATTTCTTGATCTGGAATTACTCTTCTGCACTAACCTATCTGCGAAAAACACTACCAATGATCTGGAATTATTCTTCTGTACTAACCTACTCCCTCCGTCCCAAATTAATTGACACTTTCACTAAAGTTTGATCATTAATTATTCACAAATTATAATGAGTTACAATAGTAAAGTATCTTTCTAATGACGATAATTTCATATTGTAACTCATTGCAATTTGTGAGTAATTAACTGTCAAAATTTAATCAAAGTGTCAATTAATTTGAGACGGAGGGAGTATCTGCCAAAAAAACGCCTTTTCAGTTTTCACCCTAGTGGCACAAAATGAATAACAATCAACCTAGCATCTAGACTCTAATAATCAATACGCACAATTTCTCATCACACAAATTAAGTCATTGAACCATAAAAACACCAGACTTGTTTCTTCTCCTCTCTTCCAAGTATGGCGGTTCCAAGCAACTATCTAAATCAAGTGATGGCGAGCATGAAAACTGAACAAAGAGCAACGAAATTAGCAAAACTAACCTGTAATTAGATAATCTGCGAGAGAGAGGCAAGAAGAATAACAAAATATGTATATGAAGAGTAGGGGTCTAGTGGAGGTCAAACAGGTGCAAAAGGGAGAAGAAGCTCTGAACAATAGTAGAATATTGTTTTTTCTGCTTTTGGCGCGGGTACCAATGACTTGATTCTGAAAGTGTGTTTTGTACACTTTTTTTAGAGTTAAACGCACTATATGCCACACAACTGTTTTTTTTCCTTTTGCCATTCAACTTCTAAAATTGTCAAATATGTCAAATTTGTTTAAAATAACACCTAATTTATAAAATTTGTCAAAACTAACACCCAATTAAAATTTTGACGCGCTATTATAGGTAAACCTTTTTCTTTGATTTTCCTTTATTATACACGGAAGAAAAGAGTTTTTTTTTTTCACAACAGATCTCTTGTTCCTCTTCCTTCATCAGCCATCTTTGAGCATTCCAACTTCCATTTTCATTTTGCACCTCCTTCGTACTCACATCCTTTTGATTTTTTTTCTTCATTATTTGCTTAAGTAGAAAGAAAAGCACATAAAAGGGTGTAATGGAGAGAGAGAGAGAGAGAGATGAGCTACTGGGAATGGAGGGAAAGAAGAAATTAATGGCAAAGATTCAAGAAGTGCTTCAATTTGTAGTACAGGTAATTTTAAAGTTGAGTTTTGAAATTTAAAAAAAAACCCAAAAAAAACTGAGCTTTTGAACTCTAACGTTATTGGAGATGATGAAGGGGAAGAAGAAGATACATGAAGATGGGTGAGGAAAGAAGATCAATGAAAATTCAGTAAAAATTAAGGAAAATTGAAAAAAATTACTTTAACCTACTACAGCAGGTTAAAAATGTATATGGTGACATTTTTGACAACTTTTAAAACTTAGGTGATACTTTTGAGTTACTTGAAAGTTTGGTGGCAAAAGTGAAAAAAAAAATAAGAGCTATATGGCATGTAGATCATTTAACTCCACTTGTTTATTTTAACTGGGTAAATAGCTATACAAGAAGGCTAAGGGAATCTATTATTAAGATATCACTTTAAGTGCAATTTATTAGATGTTCTTGGAGCATGTGTCCTAAATTTTACAATTACTCACTCATATGTATTAGATAGCTGTTGGGATTTGGTTTTGGGACATGTTGGGGTTGTTGTGTCTCGGCTGTTGCTTTTGGGATGAGGGTTTGGATTTGTTTTTTTGGGTTCCTTTCCTTGTTAGTTTAGCCATGGTTCTAAGCAGCCATTTCCTTGTTAGTTTAGCCATGGTTCTAAGCAGCCATTTTCTTGATAGGTTTAAGGTGTTGAACCTTGAACACTTGAAAATCTTGTTTCTTTCATTTCTTGGGAAAATTTTTCTTCAAAGGTTGTGTGTCGGGCCTCTTTGAATAGAGCTTGTGAAATTATTGCGGTGTTGAAAGAGTTGGGGGAGTATCATGATGGGATGTTGACTCCCTCTTCCTCTCAAATTCAAAATCACAAGCTTAGTGGCAATGGTGTTGGTGCCAATGAGTTACCCCTCAAGGTTGACGACCATTTTGTGCCTATTTTGCCTAGTAATGACAAGCGGTTGTGTTTCCCTGTTTATTGATAATCTGCCTATCAATATGGGTAGCTCGAGGCTCAAAAATTTATTTAGCAAGTTTGGGGTTGTTATTGATGCGTATATCCCCGCAAATGTAATGCCCCAAATCCATAATCCCGGGGTTACTCACTAACCGCTCGCAAACCCGTGATTAGCGCAGCGGAAATCTCAAGGATTAGGGGTATTACCGCCGTCCCAACAACGGACAAGGCAACATCCGAACAACAGTAATCACAATCACAAATCAACAACGACGACTCCAACTCCAAGTTCGCAATTACATAAACCACCATACAAGCATAAAGTTGGATAACAACTAAACACTCATACACTTATACATCAATTACCATACTTGGTTCCTAGATTCTATATCACCCATTGAAATCCACTCCGAAGAGCATCACTACCTCCTTTACTTGACTAGGAGAATCACTCCTCTTGATCTCGCTTGATTTGAGTGATCGGGCTGCCTAAAACAAAACATTAAAACATTCGCAAATGAGTGGGGGAAACACTCAGTACGTACACAAACCTTTAATAAGTAAAATGCATTTCACAACAAACTTTCTTGATGGCCCGTTAAAACTTTTCGAAAACGGGAAAGGGGAAATGAAATAAATTGTTGAATATATATATATATATATATATATATATATATATATATATATGTAGAATAAATGTATCTTGCGATAGATAATTGAGTGGTATCCCTTACGATCAGTGCTAAGCACTTCACACACGCGCATGGCCAAACCGATCTAAGTTTGGATTGGGTGACTGATAAATGATCGTGGACATCGGCAGTCATTAGGACACTCTGATCAGGAGCATCTAAAAATGGGGCTAACACTTCACGTGACTAGCTAGAATAAATGGGGCGGGACCACTTAAAACATGAAACATAGATCATTAGTCATGACTTGAAACATAAATAATAGATTTTGGAGTTAAAATGAAGGATTAGACAATTTGCGTACCTCGTAGCTGAACTGCCGGTAAAGTAACTTGAAAAGTTTGACTGGACTTGAACAGAGAGCAACAACGACCTCTTGGATCACACTTGAGATAAAAACACTAAAGCAAATTAACTTGGATTCTTGGTAAGGTGGAAGTCTCCTAAATAACTTGATAAAAGTAAAATTTTAAATTAAAAACTTGGTAAATTTTTGGGTCTTTGTAGTAAGTTTGCGGAAGACATAACTTCCTCCATAGACCTCCAAAAGTTTCATAAGATGACTTTTCGGAAAGTAAAAAAATAAATTCTACAACTCTTCCGTTAAGAGTTAAAGCCAAAAATAAGTGTAAAGGCTTGAAAATGATTAAATAAGGGGGCTAGCCTGCAGTTACGTTTAGCTCGGGAGGGAAACTTTGAAGATTCATAACTTAAGATGTCGACATCGAATACTTGTGGGCGAGTAGTCTATGGAAAGCTTGAAATGTGATCTACAATTTTTATGTTGACCACAAATTCAAAAAAGTTTGGAAGCCGTCGAAAATTGCCATTGAAAAAGGCTCAGTGAATCAAAAATTCTGGTTTTACATGGTTGGGAGCCTCACTTTGATGGGTCATAACTTTTTACTCCGACATCCGATGAATACATAAAAACCCATTCTGGAAAGCTTGTGAAACATACTACAACTCTCATGTTTAACACTTAAGCTAATAAGATCTTCCCGATAACTTAAAATGCTTGGGAACTTACTGCCACAAAACTCGTATATGGACAGGGCACGCATCTTAAAATTGTCATAACTTGAGTTATACCCATCGGAATCCCAAAATTCCAAAACCATCTGAAAGCTATTACTTAAGGCTATCATACCCATCCAAATTTTGTTAAGGAAAGCTTTAATTGTCCCATAGAAATTCAGATTACTCACTTGACGCAAATGGGTAAGTAAGACCCCTTTTCTTGGTGTTTTAGTGTCATTAAAACCTTTATTTCTTTCATATACAATTTCCATGGCCATCATACTATAAGCTCAACAGCCACATCCCTAATTAACCCCCACTTTGGATGTTAAAAATGACATGCATGCACCATCTAGTCACAATCAAATCCATCCAACAATAATCCTCACTTGATTCATCCTTGTTATACCCAATTCTCGTCGCTTAATTCAATTAAACACTATTTTAATAACATGCAACCACATTTAACAATAAAACTTCCATCTTCAAAAGAATTTTGGCATCGAAATAATCATGCATTCATCATCCAAGAGCAACCTAACTTGATATTATACATTTGTACACCTAGTTCTCAACTTTCATTGAGACATAACATCAAACACTTGGCATGCATAGCTCATAAACACAACCCAACCCAAAACCAATTGGTAATTCAAAGTGTACTCCATCTAAATACTTAAATTTGATAAGAAAAACAATTAAATTTGTAAATTGAACAATGAAATTCATATTTGAATTAAGAAGGTTAGGGTTTATACCTTCAATGGAGAGTGGAAGAGAGACAAAAACAAAAGGATGGGATGGTGTTTTCCGGGCTGGCTAGTATTGTGTGGCGGCGCGGCTACTTTGCGAGTTAGCGATGGCGTCAACGAATAGCAGAGGGAGAAGGTTGAAGGAGGGAGCTTGAGCTAGGCAGAACGTAAGGAGTAGCTTGTGAAAGAAAAACATATATGATGTTCCTAAAGTAGTGAGGAGTGGGGGTTTATTATTAAGGCCCAAAGGTATATACATAACTATATTTATATAATAACACTAATTTCTTTCTCCTTACTAATATTACTCATACTAAATCCCAATAATACTAGTTTAAAGCCTCGGGGTACAATTTACAAATTAAAATAATGAGAGGAAGACTTGAAATAAAATGGGGGGCGAAATAAATTGAACTTTAAATAAATTAAGGATGAAAAGGTATGATAATATCATCATTATTACTATTAGTAATACCGACGAATCGGTCGACTTGTAAAACTTAGCTAGATAAGTAACCCGAATATTCCGTGATTACTTTTGGGTAGCTGAAAATTGTCACTTAGCTAATTTATATATAATATACTAAGCTGATGACGGTCGTTGCTCCGTTCGAGTCCAGCAAAAACTCAAGCTGTTAACTTGAACTGAAATGCACGATTTAGTTAATTAATCTCATTACTCAACTTAATTACATTGGGTTAGGGTTGGGTTATTACAGAAAAAGTTGGAAGAAATGGTAGGAAATTTGGTTTTGTGCGATATGCAAGCAAAGACGATGGGAGAAAAGCCATTAGCGAGATGAACTTAAGAATTGTCGGTCATAGGAAACTCTTTGTTTCTTGGGCTAAATTCAATAAAAAGCAAGCTGTTAAGCCTCCTACTGTTGTAAAGCACCTCCAGAAATGGACCCTCAAAAAGAAAAATGATGGTGCCTTTGCTTCAAATGCTTTGCACATCTCCACCCCTTGTGTGGTTAACAATGGGTTGGGGAATTTGGGGTGTAATGACACGGTTGTACCTGACTCTCTTATGACTTCTGTTTGTGACGGGTCTGCGGATGCTTCTAGTAAAACTATTACACAACCTATTAATGTTGTTTTGGATAGCTACAGCCATGCTGGCAGGTTGTCTTACAAGGATGTTCTTTTGAGTGGCTCAAAAACCAATCGTGTGGCGGTTAGGAATTTAAGGGCCGATTCTGACAGTGATCATACTCTTAGCAACCCGATGGACTCCTTAGATGGTGCGACTGGGCATGATTTATTTGCTGATCTTGAGGATTCCATCCTTGAGGCTTCTAAGGGCAAAGTCAAGAGTAAGAGAAAACAGAACATATTGATGAAATCTAAGTGGCAGCTTGTCAGAGATGCAACATGTAGAATTGTTCGTGACCAAAAGGATGGTCGGAACTAGGAAGGATAGGAGGACTAGACGTGCGAACATGTTGGAAGAGGATAGTCTTGATGATATTGATGCTAAAATTGACCGAAGGGCTGATATTATTGGCCCTGATATTGGCGTGCGATTCCTTGATGACCCACGAAGCTGAAGTTACTGATCTTGCATCGTGTTTTAAAAAGTGGAGATTTCTTTTGGCTGTGGTGATCGCGAAAGTACTTGTTTTGTTTTCTTTATTTAGTTGTTTGGTTGTATCCTTTTCTTTAGAAGGTGTTTGTTAGCCGTTATATTTGCTATCCGCTGTTGTCTTTGAACTTTTAAGCTTTTTGGCTCTCAATAATCGAAAAAAATGTATTAGATTGTTCGCTCTAATTATTATAATTGTTCACTCTTAGAGCACCCCCAATGGTGAGCATGAGTTATAATCACTGGATGAGGTGGAACTAGTATGACCCACCAAAAAAGTTAGAGTTAGACTCTCCATATTAACTTGTTTTTCAACTGTGTGAGTTTGATTAAAATAAGTAAAAAAAATGCGTAGGGCCCATATTTAATAGTTTAAATACACTATAACAGAAATAAAAAAAATGAAAAAATATGCTGAGAATCTCGTCCTCGTCCTCGCGCGGCGAGCACGAGTTCGAGTTTTTCTCACCACCGACACTCGTCCTCGTCGCTGCACTGTCTTTCTCGTCCTCGCCTGCGCCACATCAGCGTCATTTCAGTCTCAAACTCGTCGTTGTGGATGGTCTTATTCATATGATTGTTCACTCGCAAATATCTGGAGCACATCCTCGAGGTGTATCTAATATATATTGCACTTTAAGTTGTCCACACATAAAATGGGTGGGAAAATATAGAGGTGTCAATTAGGGTAATTTCGGGTTAGATATTTTAATCATTTTTTTATTTAAGTCATTTCATTGTTTTGGGTTGAGGCCAATTGCATTTTCCCGTTTCTCAATTGCAATGCCCGTACATCTAGCTTCACTATTGCGATAAATGCATGCATTGTTTACGTTTGTTTTTTTGCAAAATCGTCGTTTTTCCGTTACTATGTAGGATTTTAGTACGTTGTTGATTTAATTTTATTATTTTGTTAAATCAATTTTTCCATGAAAATTTTTATTCTTCATTTGTTATATATAATATTTGCGATTTACTTAAATTTTTATTAGGTTCAAACCAGCATTTTCGGATTCAATGCCCTTTGGATTGTGGCTCTGGCCGCATTTTTATTCATCGTTCTGTCTAAAACTAGTCCTCCAACAAGGGTCAATTCATTTAGCACCAATTCGATTTCTTCATCAACCTCCAATTCCGGTGTTGCCTGGTTTTCTCATAGCTTTTGGGTTTAATGAATCAATTTTTCAACATCTGCCTCTTTTCCAGCTTTGACGTACAGAAGCTATCAAGCAGTTTAGAATTCGCAAAATTGACAGAGCAATTCAACATTTGTGATCGTTTATAGCAAAATAGGTTAGACGAAAGGAAATTCTGGAAACCCTAGCAAAGGGTAGAGAAACATCTACACTGTGAGCGAGAGCGGATACACTGTGAGTTGTTACTCTCACAGGAGATTCACGAAATTCAAGAGAACTAGCACATATTCTGACATACTAAGTTATTTGCTGAACTTATTCTATCAAAGACATTTTGAACTTAGCTTACAGAACTTGCTCTACAAATATAATATTGGTTGATAGAATAAGTTCAACATGACATTTTGGTTGATTATTTTGAACTTAACTTATAGAACTGAGCATGATATTTTGAACTCAAATGAACTAGCGAACATCCATCTTCTTCTTGACATAATGCTGTTCTATAAGCTAAGTTCAAAATAATCTTGGTTGATAGAATAAGCCGACTTATAGAATTAGGGAACATAAATCTTCTGATTAACATCACCCTGTTTTGAATAATATTGTTTGATGGATCCTCCGAATGTCTAAGCGGAAACTACATATTTGAAACAATAACTGATAAATAAGGAAATGGTGATCGTAAGAATGCATGGCCTTCCATCTGCAGCAGCTGATAGAGATCTACAAAACAACATGAAACACCTTTAGTAATCATACCATATCTAGTCCTTATCTTCAATTAGAATAACTCGAAAGACTGCACAAAATCGGTGTACAGTGCCAAATGAGCAGACCCAACTTGAAGCGAAACTCAAACAAACCCCACGAACTGAATTGATCTACAATTTCCCATGCTAATCAAAGATTTAACTTTGAAACGAAAAGACTGCACAAAATTTGTGTACAGTATGAAATGAACAGATCCAACTTTGAAACGAAACCTAAACAAACCCCATGAACTGAATTGATCTACAATTTCCCATGCTAATCAAAGATTCAAGAGCTACATGGACTGAATCTGACTTCCAGGAAAAAAAAATGCTCAGGATTCCTCAAATAGTAAAACGATGTGCAGAATGCAAAAGGATAAAACATAAACTCAAGTAAAGTCGTTCTTACTTGGTGACAATTGACTCAGTTTTAAGTCCAAAGCCGAAGGGGAAGAGAGGGTCATAATGCTTATCTCCAACATTCATCGGGAGTTGATCAACAGTTCTGAACCATGTTCTTGGAAGCTTTCCAGTGAACTCGTGATCGCCAAACAAGACATCAGCCACTCCTTGACCTTCTGTCCCAGGCAACCAAGCAGCCACCAAGGCATCAATCTTAGCAATGTATGGCTCAATGACTAGAGGGCGACCAGATATGACGATCACAACACACTTTACAGCTCCACAGACATTGTTAATGACAGTCGGTCCAGGGTCTACCAATGTCAGAGTATCGCTGTCTCCAGCAGTCTCTGCATAAGGGGGCTCGCCAACAACAACAATAGCATAAGCAAAGTTGTTGGACTTTACAAAGTTACCATCAGGATTCTCCTGGTACACAACTTCAGTGCTTCGATGTACGGCAGATTTTACTGCAGCAAGGATTGTTGTTCCTGTTCATTCCAAGTTGATTTTCAATTAGCATGATTTATTAACCTCATGCAAAAGAGACATGCACTAGGCTGTTTTAGGGGAAAATTTTCAACCCTGTCAAGTGTGGTATATAATAAAATGCATTAAGGCTATCCTTTGCTTCTTTTGATGTGAGATAGCAGGCTGTCAAACAGTTCCTGATTTTGGGTTCAGGCGAGACTCTCTATGGTTCTATACTTCTATTCTATTTCAGGGATGACCCACATGTATAACCCCACTTTAGTTGGGACTTTTGGGTTCTTGATGATGATTGCATCTGATTTCATTTGGGTTATCCACGTCACAGGATGCATTGTTCAGCTTATTAGTTTTTAAACCATTCTATTGAAAACAAGTCTAAAAGCATCAGAACAAGCAGTTGTTACTGGCAAGGCAGAAAAGATGGGAACCTATAGAGAAGGGATTAAACAAAATATACGAAGCAGGAAAAGGAACTAAAGTTGATCCGGGAAGACCTCGTGATAAATCCAGAAATTACCATTGTCTCTAAGAGTGAACTAGCCAAAGGGGACTCGGTTTTCACCAAGAGAAAATACTAGCATCAATAGTATTATGTCGAAACTCTGACTGCATCCCAATTAAATGCTTTTTAAAAACACCATTATTTATGATTTTTAGAGTACTTTAAACATTATTCTTAGTGCTATAGATTAGTTTATTTTATTTAACGTGCATCATGATAGCAAAATAGGTACCTCTCGTAGATTTGTTATCAGTAAATCCCTGCCAATTAATTGTCCATCCACCACACTGGTAGCCCAAATTATCAGCAAAGCTACCAGCAACTAGTATTTTCGGTGCCTTCTTAGGAAGAGGAAGCACCGGACCTTCCCCATCTTTACCATTTTTCAGCAGCACAAGTGATTTTCGAACAGCTTCTCTGGCCAAGTCTCTGTGGGCCTGGTCCAACAGAAGAATTTAATAACAATACATGTATAACGACCAAGGTAAACGTCAGAAAACAGAAATACCCCCCCCCCCCAAAAAAAAAAAATCTGTCTCACTTCTAAGAAAAAGTGCAATAGAATGAATATTTGGCTGACCTGACTTCCCAGATTGTCTACAAGACTAGGATCACCAAAAGGGTTCTCAAAAAGGCCCATCGTGAACTTGACTAGTAAGATTCTTGACACAGCATCATCAATGCGCTCCATTGGGATATAGTTGTTCTTGACAAGGTACGTGAGATCATCGATGAATCCGGTGAAGTTGTAGGGAACCATAACCTGTAATGGTAAGCAAAACCAAATTTACATCTTTCTTCTTCTATGTGCATTCCTTACTCAACTTAGCTAGAAAGTTCTACGAACAAAAGTACAGTAAAATAAGTTTCCATATGCAAAGAGGCAAACCATATCTATGCCAGCTTGAATTCCGGACAGGACAGAATATGTGTAGTTGGCATCAGGAGGTGAAGTTATCTTGTCGATTCCTTGCCAATCTGAGATAACAAAACCCTGATAACCAACAGAAGTAAAAACTTGCATTAATAGATAAAATTCATCTCACATGTTCATACACTATTGATAAACTGGATGACTAAGACTAGTCATAAGAATTATTAGTTTCAGGTTTGCATAAAATTGACAAAATAATGCTTATAAATTGATTTAGTGTTTATTAATATAAAAGAAAAAGAAGCGTTTTTTAAAAAACGAAAAAGTTGAAGCCCCACCCCCATTCTCTCCATCTCCCAATGAAAAACAGAAGACGATCGCAGACAGCTAAGCAGAGACAAGAACAAGAAAAGAACACAACATGCCTTAAAATGAAAGATAATAGATATCAAAGTTGACACTTTATACATTGTAAAACTTATCGATGTTTGAATTCCATGGGAAACATATAATGGAGACATCATGTAAGTGAAAAATAAACATGACTCCATTATCAGATGACTACCTTAAATTTGAGTGTGTTCTTGAGGAATCCTGTGACTAACTGATGATTTGCATGCATTTTTACACCATTCCAGCTCGAGTAGGAGACCATGACAGTCGACACGCCTTTTATAATTGCAGCAGAGTATGCAGGCATGTGAATGCTGAGCAAACCATGCGTATCAATTACGGTGTTGTCTTCATTGACACCTTTAGTTGTCCCACCATCTCCAACAAAATGCTTTGCACACGCAGCAACTTTGTCCCTGGTAGAAAGGAGCAAAATAGTGAGACAAAAATGAATGTACAGCTAACAGCTTGGAATTAGGCAGAGCATTTAGATCATCATATCTCTGAACTCTGAAGTTTAAAATTCCATTTCGTTATCCAGGAAATTTCAACTTCTAGTTTCAAAGATCTGGTAATAAAGCTTCCAAAGGAGAAGATCCTTACTTCATCGGCAAATATCCGCTTCTCTACACATTTTGAAAATTTATTCTAAAGTCTCGTATCCACCAGTGAAATATTTGAGCTAACTGAAGAAATTCAGGATTCTTTCTCAAGGTTCCAAGACTATAGCATATCAAACAAAGTGAAACTAAAACAATTAACTAAAAAAAGGTAAATGTATACAATGCTGGAAAACCAAACACATGGCATAGTATAAATTTGTGTCACATGCACTTCACAAACAATACCCAGTGCACCTGCTCCTGTGGAATCCAGGGACAGTTCGAAACTTTTTTGATAAGGCAAAAACTTGCTGGGCAATAATCAGTAACAGGAGACGAAAAGTAGAGCCAAGAGCAGGACAACACATACAACACACACAAACAATCACTACCAGTTGCAAATATTGTAGTTATATCTTCCCCATCAGTGTTCTAAACCCTAAACCCTAAGCACACAAACAAGAGTAAAGGTCTAGCTCCCCTAACCTCGTGCTATATAGGCCTGTATCTTGTCCTACATCCTCTGCAGGTCGCAAGTGAGTCACATTGAACTTAATGACCTGGTTCAAGGCATTCTTATGTTTATGCTTCCCTAATATCCCAAAACATCAATCATCTCACACCTCCTCCCACAGTCATACCTTCCCAAATGCACTACAACAAGGCAATCTCTTGCCTTATCCCAGATTTACTGCTATGTCCACCTTCAGTTTTCAATTTTAAGGTGGAGCAACAACATAACTGAACTAGCTTTATATTGACTTGAAGGCATCCGAGCAACACATGATCTTTTCTTTTTTAGATTTATAAAGTTGCTTATCCGCCCCCCCCCCCCCCTTCAAGGGAAAAAAAAAGCGAGTATATAGAAGGGCATTAAGGAACTGTCACATCGAAATTGAGGTAGAAGGACAATCTCATTACTTTCCAGCAACATAAGGAGTGCCCTTGCGAGGAGGATCTTCTCCTTGTAAACCATAGATGATATCTGTCATCTGCTGGACAATCTTGTGATCTTCACTGTAACTTTCATAACAACGACCCCAACGTGGATCTCTACAAACCTGAGCAAACATAAAACGCACACATTACCAAATACCAAGTAATAAAACAAAAAAAACTCTGCAACCATTGGTTTTTAAAACTACTTACTGCAAGGCAGGGAGCAAAAGTATACTGTATCCCAGTGGCTCTAACTTCAAGAGCAGTTGCAACGCCAATCCTCTTCACCAGATCGGGATCTCTGTATACAAAATATTTAAGTAAATTAGAACTAAAAGTTGCTGCAAATATGTAAAGAGTCCCATCTTGAACTAAATTAGAAAGTATCTAACTGATTTGAAATGCAAGGTTTCCTTAATGATGATGTCGAAGAGAAAATCAACTGACTGCTAGCACAAAACAAAACATCTCATATTCCATAAAATACATCATCCCAGTTCTGGAAAAGCACTTGCCTAGTAGCTCCAAGGCCAACATTATGGGGAAATATCGTAGCATTGTAGACATTATTATGGCCATGCACAGCATCAATGCCATAGATCATAGGAATTCCCAGACGACTATCCAAGGCGGCTGTCTGAAATTCGTTGACCATTTTCATCCAATCTTGAGCAGTAGCTTCTGGTAAAGGTGCACTCCCACCACCACTCAATACACTCCCTGCAGAATCCCAAATACATATCCTTTCTCAGTTAGAAAACAGCATTCGTTTTAGTCCATCATATCAAAATTCAGTCATTTCAATCAGTTGTACAAGTCTTCATCCCATTCATCAATGAATTCAAATTATAACTTGGGCTAAACTCATGTTAAGAAGCCCAACCAAAAACTGAGATATTTTAAAACATAGAACAAGTAGACTAACATTATCTGAATAAACAAACAAAAGTTACAGTAAATAAGGACTGCACTGATCAATTTGCAACGAAGTGACTCTAACGCCCCAACCCCTCTCGAGCCGCGAACATTACCGATAACTGTTTCAAGGATCGCTGACTGGCCCCACAAATCACCACTAGTTGTGTTTCGTGCTCACTCACACGCTATCTTGGGAAAACTTCCCAAAAAGTCACCCATGGAGTTCCCAACAGATAAGCTACGTTAAAAGAAAGGTGCACCTTGATGATATCAGTATTCATTTCAATCCTTTTTAAGCCACACTGAACCATATACCCGGGGTGTTAAGGTGACAATCATTCGTAAAACAACATTAAAGAAATAAGTGAACAACCCAACTCAATGACTCAACAAGCTCAGTCACACTGTCAACTCCATGACTCAAAAGTGCACTAATGCAGTTGATAAAACACAAATAACGATAAGAATACTGTAGGATGTACATAAAAAAGCTAGGAAAAACGAAATGTAATGGCAAGACATTAAGAGCATGATGCATTTACCAATAGAATAGGTTTTCATTACTTGAGCAGTGACCATGGACCTATCAATCTGAGTCATCTGGCCAATCTTTTCTTCTAAACTCATTCTACTCAGCAAGTCCTTCACGCGAGCTGCAGCTGGTTGCTTGGGGTCCTTGAATATCACATACTCAGTTCCTGCAGTTGCCCCCGAAACGCAGAACACAATGACGACATTAACAACTAAACAAAGAATCCCTTTCCACATGTTTAGTCCCTGTATATCACTCCGAGTTCTTGAGGTAGCTCAGCATCAACAATTGTTTCTTCAGAAAGCTTGCTATTAAAATGGCTATGGCTGCTTAAAACGGAAAAAAGGAACACAGTACCAGCACGCAGATTGGTTTCACTGACGATTAGGTGAATTTTGAAGCAGTGAAAACGGAGTCTATTGCCAAAGTTTAACCAACGTACTGTATCCGCCACACTTTACTTCTCAAACCCAATTTCTAATCCGATTCTGTGCATACATTCCCTGAAGACGCACCTACCAAAACGGGGCATGTCATAACCTGGAAGGATATTGGACGAGAAGGAAATTTAGGAATTTTTTTTATAATTTTTGTAGAACGGGTACTTTAGGCTGGAAAGAAAACACTTTTTAAGAAAGTGGTTATCCACGAAAAATAGTTTTTTAATGAAAATAAATTTTTATCTCAGGGTGGGTTGGTTGGTAAAAAATATGGAGAAATTATCCATTTTTTTGGAGTGACTTATTTTTTTCATGTTTGAAGATATGTTAACTTTGGAAAAAATTTTATGGTGGACTCACCATTCCTACATTATCTTAGGGGACCTAAGGAATATTTTTACTCAGGAAATTTTTCCCATGGAAGATTTCCCATGAAAAATTTTTCCTAAAATTTTTTTTTTTGTGATTCTTACCAAACGCTCCCTTACATTTTTATTTGCTTAGCATAGAAAAATCATTGCAATAAAAATTATGACAATAGTTTGGAATTCAAAATTTATATTTTAGTTTTTTTAATCAATCGTAGTATATTACAAAGTTTCGACTTTGGATCCAAGCATTAAGGCCTTGTTCTTTTCTGCAGTTGGCAAACTGTGGTACCACAACATATCGCAGTTTGCCACAACTCACTACACTTTACCACAAATCATTATTTTTCTCTCTCCTCACTTTTCTCCTCTACTTTTTACATTCTCTCTCCTCACTTTTCTCCTCTACTTTGTACATTCTCTCTCCTCACCTACCCCACATATCAATAACCTACCATAATTTCAGTACAATTCCACCACACCACACCATACTGCAAAAAAGAACAAAGCCTAAATTAAATTTTGTTAAATCTCAGCTAGTTTCAGTTGCGGAAAATATCGACAAAAGTAACCAAATATGTCATCAAATAAAAAAAATAAAAAATCCTACTTAAGTTGTTCTATGTAAACCCTATTGTATTATAAATTATCTTTCAAAAATCGACCAAACAACCAAATGAGAAAATGATTTTTTTTCTCTTTAGTCGGAGGAAAATAATTTCCTTAAAAATTTATTTTCTCCAACTGTTTCACACCAAACACAGAAAATTTTGAATTTCCCATTTTCAAAACACATTCATGCAAGAAAATATCTTTAAATATCATTTCTTACAAAAAAAGTTACTATAGATTATCCTTTATTTTGTGGTAACTATTTTTTGAAGGCCATATTATTAGAAATTATAATGAGGTGAATAATATTATTGAGTATCTATTATTTGGGGACAAGTTGATGGAACTAATCGGAATCATATTATTAGAAATTATAATGAGGTGAACAATATTTTTAATATGGTCTCCAAAAAATATCTTTAAATATTGTCCATCTCATTATAATTTCTAATAATATGGTCTAAAATAGTTACCACAAAATGAGTTGAAAAAATAGAGGAAATATCAACTCCAGAAGAGTCTCCCAAACATGACAGATGTGGAAGTTGCACCTCAAACTCAGGTACCTGAAAATTGCAATAACGATGAGATCTCAATCAATTTTGTTATGACTGGGATAAGGTAGAACCGAAATGAAATCGACTTCGATACAATGTTTTCGTATGATGTAATGCTAGACATTTTGAATGACAACGAACATCGTGAATCAAGGCCTGTTGAGGAATGCAGACGAAGAAAAGAATGGCCCAAATGAAAAGATGCAATTAATACAGAATTGGATTTCATTTTACCTATATATAAAAGAGACAGTTTTTGTTGTGTGTTTTGCAGGGTGTGTGCCTGCTTGCTTGGGCTTTCGTCACATTGGGCTTAGTTGTCTTTGAGCTATTGGGCCGATTGGTTAGACTACTAGGCCAACGACATATGTATCATTTGACACAGGTTTAATGCCTCATTTATTTCCAGTTGTCTCCACCGCTTCATTGAGTTAATTCTTTGGTCGTTTTCAATTCACTCTCACATTTTGCTTCTCCTTCTCTGAGTTCTCTCCCTATGTCCTTTCTAAATCTTCTGTCCTTTTCCAGTCACATTTAACTTTTTTTTTCGCTACCTGCAACCACCGGCCATAGCTCTTGACGCTCTGATAGCCGCTACAAACAGCAACTACAAACGCCAACCTTACTCACGTACTGAATTCCGACTCATACCCTAAAATTATACTAATATTTGAGGTAACTCTATCTTCGAATCAAATTTATGTTCTTCTGTAAAGTAGGGATTACCCATTCTGTGAAGTTTATCTAAGGCATGCTTTAATTTTTAATTTTTTATTTTGTACTGAATAAGTAATGAAATTTCTAATTTAGTGATTTATCTTGGGTTTCCCCATCAATTTTTATTGAAATTAAATTTGAAAGTGATCGTTTGCTGTGGAAGGTTGTATGACAATAGCCTCATCTCAGTAGTTTCTATTGTTTAGATTGTTGTCTGTATCATCCCGTCTTTGCAAGTCTTGTTCCATGGTTTTGTTTCCCATAATTCATGTTGTGCAATTGAATGCTGCAAAATGGCAACGCTGTTGACTTGCTCCTTCGAAGCACCGAACATATGAGCATAACCTTTGGTATCCTGTTGCTTTGAATTGATGACAGTTACATCATAGTTTTGTAACTTGCAATGTTCCATTTTCTCTCAAGGCAGCAACTTTGAAATTTGCACAAAAAGACATCATGCCAGGAAAACAAGTCAAATAGAAAGTCACACTTTCACCTATACTTAAATGTTGATCCATAGTCTCTCTACCTCATATTGTATGCTGTTTTTACAATACCAAGCTGTCGGCGTACACAAGATGAAGGTGGACATATGCTACCAAGTAATTTGAATAATGTCTTAAATGCTATAACATAAAAGATTCACATTATTTGAGCTTGATAATTTATTTTTTGTGTTAATTATATTTTATTTCTTTTTGATTTGGTTGTGAGTGTCAAATTTAAGGACTAAAGCAAGTACCATTTCTATTGGGTTTTACATGTCAATCTTTCAAATATTTTTAACTGAAAAATGTTGTTTTGCACTAATTAAATATTGAGTGTACATTGTAATGTTATGTGATCCTGTAAGGCGCATGTATAAGATATTTGCTTTGCCTCACTGGCCGGATGATTTCTAGGCTCAGGAGGTTCCTCCATCTGATGTTGACTCTTGGATTTAACTCATTGAACAGGTCAGTAAGTTTGATGTCGACTCTAAAGAGCATGCTTTCTTACGAGAATGATTATGACCTGCTGCATTGAAAAGGGTTAAAAACGATACAAGTAATGCCAACCATGTAATTTATACATGATACTTTATTGCAAGTATAGTGACATATTTTTTTCTTTGCTTACATTTTGATTTCTTTTGTTTTCATTTAGTCTAGAGATTCAAAGAATGTGGAGATGGACATGGATTCTTTTGTCAATGACCTGAACATATTCACAGCTAAAAGCACACAATAGTACACCTCACCAGGATCACATTTTAATAGTATGCCATAGTTGGAGACCAGGAACTACCCTTAAAGAAAACATCAAGGGACATGGTCAAATGGAAGGCAATTTGATTAGATAGCATCCTAAGCTGGGATCTCAATCTAAAGGTCATTTGATACAGGTGTAATGCCTCATTTATTTCCCATAGCGGTATTTTACGTTCTGATCTAGAATGGTTGGTGTAACTGCAAGATGGGGTGCTCATATGATGACATTTGAGGTGGGTGCAGTGCTGGAAGACTCTTAAGTGGCAGACACTTGGTTACTGCAATTGATAACAGACATGCAATCGAATATCTGTATTAAAATTTGGGTTTAGTTTTATGGGTTTCATCCCTTATCTATTTGGGGGTTGGTTGATTATTTTCCTGAGTATTAGTTCTTTTCTCATTCATGGGATCTTTTGCAATGTTATGGTCCAAATTGCTTCTTATTAGGTCTATGGCCTTTATTGTCTTGGTTTTGTTATAATTTGTGTGTATTCACTATTCTTTAACTCCTTAAAATTGATATACAGTATATATTTAACTGTGTTTGTTTTTGAGCTATTTTTTTAATCACACAAATGGGTGCCTGATGATGATTTCTCTGTTTTAATCACTGGGAACACAAAGCTTGCAAAACTTCTTTTTTTTTCTTGGGGCAGCATATGCGCAGCCGGGCATCGTACACTAGTTTCTTATAAAAAGGGAAGTTTTTGGACCTATAGTCCGCACAACAATAGGCATAAAACCTATGGTATTAAAATGGGTCTTTGTGCCAAAACGAAATGGGAAAAATGTGATTGTGAGATATAAAGCACGACTCGTTGCACAAGGGTTTTCACAGAAACCAGGTATCGACTATGAAGAAACATACCAACCCCCCCCCCCCCCCGGTGATAGCTAATGCTAATACATTTTCATACCTATTAAGTCTGACAGTACATGAAAATCTCACTATGCATCTTATAGATATTGTTACAATTTCTTTATATGGGAAATGTGACGACTTTTACATGAAACTCCCTGAAAGATTTAAATTGCCTGAAGCACATAATAGGAACCTGCGAGAGCTTTGCTCAATCAAGTTGAATAGATCTCTATATGGGTTAAAGCAATTCGGACGTATGTGGTATAATCGCCTTAGTGAGTATTTGTTGAAAGAAGGACATATAAATAATCCTATTTGGGCATGCATTTTTATAAAGAGATCTGGATCCAAATTCATTATAATCGTTGTTCATGTTGACGATTTAAACATGTTTAGGACTCCAGGAGAACTATGAAAAGCAACAGATTGCTTAAAGAAAGAGTTTGAAATGAAATATCTTGGTAAAACCAAGTTTTGTATTGGCCTACAAGTGAACATCTTGAGAATGGAGTTTTTGTGAATCAGTCAACTTATGTAGCAAAAATGTTAAAATGATTTTATATGGACAATCCATGCCCATTAAATACTCCAATGGTGGTGAGATCACTTGATGTGAGAAAAGATCCTTTTAGACCCCCAGAAGAAGGTGAAGAACTACTCGGTCATGAAGTATTGTATTTAAGTGTTGTTGGAGCATTAATGTACCTTGCTAGTCATAAGATTTAGCTCATGTCCGACATGACGACGTTGGAACGGAGTTAAACATATATTTCAATACTTTCAAGGTATAGATATGGTTCTATTTTATCCTCATGAAGTAAAAGCGGATTTGACTGGCTATGTTGATGCCGAATATTTATCTGATCCCGATGATGCCTGATCGCAAGATGGGTATATGTTTACTTATGGTAGAGCTGCCATTTAATGAAATTCTATGAAACAAACCATAACAGTTACCTCTTCTAATCATGCTAAAATTTTGGCAATTCATGAGGCTAGTAGAGAATGTGTTTGGTTAAGGTATGTAATTCCACACATATGAGGAACTTGTGGTTTATCCTCAGGAGAAGATATTCCAACAATTTTATATGAGGATAGTGCTTCTTGTGTAGCATAATTGAAGGTAGGATAAATCAAAGGTGATAAAACAAAGCATATCTCACTAAGTACTTTTTCACTCATGATCTCCAAAAGAAAAGTGAGATTAATGTTCAACAAATTTGTTTTAGTGAGAATTCGGCGAATTTATTTACCAAATCTCTTCCGACTGCAACTTTTGAAAAGTCAATCAATAAAATTGGGTTGCATCGTCTCAAAGATGTTTGTTAATGCTCATATTAGGGGAATTTATAGGCATTGTACTCTTTTACCCTTATTCGATGTTTTATCTAACAGTGTTTTCCTTAGAAAGATTTTTAATGAGACAACATATGTTAGCGTATCAAGAATTTTGTACTATTTTTCCTTAACTAGGGTTTTTTTTTACAGTGGGAACGAAACATTCTTTTGAAGATGAATATTCAAGGGGGAGTGTTATGGAACATTATACTGCGAATATTCATTTAAACATGTGCTCATATTAGCATTGTTTATATTATCCTAGGACTAGTATGCCTTGTGTGAAGAGCAAGTAATCATTGAATATCTATCAAGTAGAAGCTACCATAATTTACATATGGGTTCCAGAATATTCGTAAAAATTGGAGCTGCCATGTGTGAAGGGAGAAATACTGCTGACATCCAGGCAACATTGGTACTTTTTTCCGCCACACAGAGAGAGGGGCAGAAATCTCACACATATGAAGTTCCATTGTCTACTTAGTATACCCTGAAAGCATGGCCTGAGGTCACATTCCATCAGAGTGCCAGAATAATAAAGAACGAAGAAGAGTGATTTTTCAGCATCTTGTCTACTTCCTTGCAGAACCATCGATGACAGAGCTCACATTTGTCTCAATATTCCTTTTGATTGGAGATAATCGATGTTTTGAACACTCCTCCAAGGCACTTCTATGCAGATTGTTCATTCTGATATAAGGTCGCTTGCTTTTGATTAGTTTCTCTGCGTCCTTCCAGTTATCCACCACTCCCAAAGCTACTAGCAAGGCGCACGTAACTGCGACGCTTCTTCCATGACCTGGCAAAGCATAGATGATAAGAAGACCTTAAATGAATCTTCATAGGCAAACAAATATTGTTTCTTCAATGGATAATCATCCTCAAATCTCAATGTCTTCTCATATACTGACAATGTGAAGTAATTCACTACCTAACAGTGAAGAACATTTGCAAAAGGTGATGGGTTCCCCAATCACTGGAAGTCTGGAGGAAATGATGATGGAATATGACAAAATTATTAACAGAAAAAGAACAAGAACATCATTGCCCAAAGACTTGCTGAACACAGCGTTTAGTTCACTCATGCACATTTATGGAATGCTTGGAGAAGAAAAGAATTTCTAGGAAAGTGTTAAGATAAATCACAGTTCACCACAGTGCTTGGGTGAGGGGAGAAACTGAGAGGGGGGGGGGGGGGGTAAAGGTAATGTTTTTTAGGCCAGGTAAATTTGACCCGCTCACCAGGCCCCTATCTCAGAGGTAACCACTAGTGAACTTTACAATCCAGGTACCCAACTGCTCATGACAAGCATGACCCATCAACCCCACAATTCCCACCAATAGGAAATATTTTGCTTTCATCAAGACATGAACATTAGTGGGGAGCATGGAAGATGGGTGATTCAACCATTGTCATTGAAGATTAACCAGCTTTGACTGATGAAAACTTATTTCTCCTCTTGCCCACTATAATTTTTATTGATAACGAATAATGACCACATTACCTAAAAAGTAAAAGGATTAGATGCACAACTAGCATGCTGCAAGAGGCTACATCAACCCCAAGTACAAACTACCAACACACTGAACCACAGGTTAGCATCCTACAAAAGGATAGCAGTCAGGTCCGAATCCGAAGCGACTCCGATTCGCTCCGAAGCAAAAACTCCGAATCTGAATCCTACTACAAAAATCCGACTCCGAATCCAATTAACAAATCTAACTCCGATTATAATTGGGGCGGGTATGAAAGTGACCACCTCCGATCCGATTAAGTCCGATTATAGTAATTGATATCAAATTTTTTTTTAAATATAAAAAATTAGAAATCAGAGTTTTGTTTTAGCAAGTATGGTATATTAATCAGAGGTAATCGGAGATGGAAGTAATCGGAGTCGGAGGAAATCATTTTACGAAAATGTATAAAAGCTAATCGGAGTTGGAGGTAATCGGAGGTCATCGGAGGTCATCGGAGCTGGAGGTAATCGGAGGTAATCGGGCCAAAGTTGGAGTTCGGTGCCTTCGATTAAGTTTGGATTTGGAGGTCCACCCACCCCCGATTAATTGGATTTGGAGGTGACCTCCACCTCCGATTATTAATTGGAGCGAAGGTGGAGGTGGGTACCTCCGGTCCGCCTCCGACCCGTTGCCATCCCTGCGGGTAGTCATAAGCAGTTGTGTTTATTTTCTTCAGAATGTAAAAGGCCCCGTTTCTGGTGTAATACCAAATAATAGAAATCCTTTGTCCAGGAAGTACTTTCCAATGGAAAAGTCTTCCTACCAAATACCAATAAACAATACAAATGTTAACTCGAACTTAAGTTGATTGATTCGAAGCTGATTGTAGATGTTTGCTGTTTTCTCATAGATTTTGATCTAAAGTCAACATTAGACAATCCTCTGTAAACAGCATAACCATTACTATGAGCGTTCAAATTCATACATATTCACAAAATGAAAATTATGAAATGTGTCAAGTAACATTTATCAGCTTAAAATACTTTGTTGCATCCACTCGTTGAAAAGCAACTAAAAGTTGCAAAAAGACATGAACTAAACACAAACCTAGTGCCTTGGTTCATAATAACAAACAAGTTGGTAGATATAAATGAGTGGTTAGACAAGTTGTTAGATCCTTCAGCAAATAGAAGCTGTTTCACACTTTGTTGTCTGCTGCTATCAAAAGCTAATAGCAGGTAAAAAAACGCAAGAACTTCAGAGGCTAGATGAAAAATAATGTTAATCACATAAAGGAATCACGCCAATGTGGTTACATGTACAGGGAGACACACTATAGTATGGTAGATTTTTGCTAAGTTGCAATAAATTATGTATAGATGTTTGAATATTTTTGGACTATGTAAATAGTATTAGTCCCATCCCAAGCCACCGCCAACCATTTGTGTGTGTGTTGTGGGGGAGGGGGGGGGGTCCGATGCAAGAAAGTAATCGTTTGTATAAAACTTGAATCCTAGGTATGAGAAAGATATAGCAAACACAAGGCAGCGGCAAGATGAATAAGGAGAAAGGCGATAGTAGCTCTTCACAGGACAAATAACATCACCAACAAGCAAAAAACACTTGTACGTTCATTCTAGGATAGTGGTTGAAGAATATTTGTTGCCATACAAGAAAGAAACAGCCATCTAAGACAACTTCCAGCCTAGCAAGCATCTAAGACAAATAGTATCAGCAACAAGCAAAATGAAGAACATCATCAAAATTCCTAACTATCTGGTATATGGCCTTTCAGTTTCTCCATCAATTTCCAAGTCTTCACTTCTCTTGGAACTAAAAGACCTACTCATACAAACCTTTCCAAACTTTAGTTTAAAATAAACGAAACATCCCCTCCACAAAACAAAAAGTCCAAACCCAACACCCCGAAATCCTGTCACTAGGCGAGGTATGGAGGAGATTGATGCAGCAGTATTACCCTAAATTTTGCAGTTTAAAAACAATTGGCTACCTAAAACTCCATGGAAAAGAAGCATTGGAGATTTGATGGGGCATTTTGCTTTAGCCCATCACAATCGAAGTTGAAAAGATAATCCATTTTCAATTATCCAGATTATGGACATGGATGCGACCTTACACTCCCTTTAATACCTTGATATGATGCACCTATTTGTTAGTTCTACATCAAGTCACCTATTTGTTAGTTATATAGCTGCTATGCAAAGAATCCCAATAACATCCATGGCAGCAAGTAATTGACTAATTGGGAAACCATGTTCTCTTCTTACAAACCAGAGACTGAAGCAAAATCACAGAGAGACTGAAGCAAAATCACAAAGAGACAGTCAAACATTAGCACACACTGAGTTTGACACCACAAAATTCATACCATAGGCACAATGGATGAAGACAGGCACTCCTTGAGCATTCTTTCTGGAAGCCCACTTAACAGCAGACTCAATCTCAGAAGGATGAGGTGCCCTCGTATCCCAAGTAGGGATGCACATATAAGCATTCTTGGACAACTCTGACATGCGAGGCAGCTCACAAGTGCAGTCAACAATGGCAGGATTACCAGGAGGCAGTCTGTCAGGTGAACAAGGCCACCCTCCAACATACACCCCTTCACATACCTCAGTATAAGGCTCTTCTCGACTCAAAAACCTTCGAATCAACGAGAAGGCTCGTACAAAATACAAGAATGGACCGAACATAATGAGTGCCCATATGGGGAAACTCCCGTCTGTGTTCTTCCCCAACAGCATAGGGAGATTGATCAGAGGGTTTGAAGCAATTGAGACCAAAACACATACCAACGATGCGTATAAGAATGGAATTGCAAGCAATTTGAACCCGATTTGTCTCATCAACAAAAATAACATGAAATGAAAGGATGACTTCAGAAATATGAGCGTTGATATACCCCAACCCATGATTTTCAGCCCCCCTGGGAAATCGGATTTATTTTGGCTGAGAAGAGGGTGGTTAGCAGATGAGAGATCCCTGGCAGCAACCTACAAAAAGCTTGAAATGGGTTTATTCCGTTTATATGAAGTTTTGTATATGAAGTTATCAGATGAGATGTTCCAGGAGGTAACCTACAAAAAGCTTGAAATGGGTTCTTATGAAGTAAGCAGGAGAGAGAATGAGATATGAGAACAGACTACACGCAATCCAGAAGACAGAAGGTTGAACAGGCAATAGAGAGCTACGGCAAATGTAAATTATGTAATGCAAAATCTGAGTAGAGGAACTGAGCAAGAGCAACAAAGCCAAGAAAGAATGGCGATTCTCAATCGAAAAGGAGGAAGGGATCTGAAGATGTTTAGGTATGGTAATCCGGTACTGTAAACTGAGTCCTACGCCCGCACCATACACTAGTAAGTAGTAACACCGCAAATTGAAATGGGAAATTGGATTATAATAATACGAACTTTTAGGTATATAAGACTTAATAATAAGACAAGTTCAACTCATTCAAGTGGAGATTTGTTGGTTATTATCTTGAGTTGGGCATAGGTGGTGGTTATTGGCTCAGTTTTGCTACTGTCCAACTCATTCAATTGGAGATTTGTTGAGGTCTGGTGTTGTTTGTTCTAATAAGACAAGTTCAAATGATGGTGAAGGACAATCTACTGATATTCTTGGTGGTGGACTAACTGGAAGAAGTTGTTGTCTTATTCGGTGATCAATTTACAAGGAACTCTCATCAAATACCTATTAGCTACCGTCAATTTTCAGTGCGTGGTCACTAGTATTCTTGGTGGTGATGGGATTCTCTATGTTTGATTTTCTTTGGCTTGTTATCTCATGTCGGTCTTATTGGTGGTTGGCTCTCTTCTGGCTGTATGAAAGCTGTTTGTATTGCTTACATTGTTCCATCGGCTTTGCGGCTTTACTTGAATAAAAGGGTCTATTGACCGCTATTTATCAAAAAAAAAAGACTTAATAATATGAACTTTCGATTTGGTTCTGAATAATATGAACTTTGACCCCATGTTGTCCCCAGTAACACGCCACCGATTTAAGTTCAACTTAACTCGGTGGCGATCTGATGTGGCAGCCGGAGGAGTTAGTTGACTTTGCCATGTCAGCAGCGTTGACTTAAAAAAATGTCAGGTCAGCCTTGTTATGTTTTTTTTTTTTGGTTTCAAAAACCTGTCTTCAACACATCTGCATCATCTTCAGCTTCAAGCATCATCATCAATGGCAGACTCTCACTCCATTCCTCCTTAAGCTCCTCCAATCCATCAACTCCTCCGCCAAGGTCGCCTGCACGAACACCGCTCCTCTCTCTAGGTCGTCGGAATCCTCCCCCCTCTCCCACTCCTCCTCCTCCGGCGCCGATGACCTCCGGCCCAACCATGGCTTCCTCCTCCAATTCTCCGACTCCAGAAACTCCACCTACATCTCCCTCTCTGACAAGGACAACGACCTCATCCTCACCAACAAGATCCGAGGAAGCACAACAATGAACAAGAACAACAACGAACAAGAAGAACAAACCCCACCAAAATTTGAGAAGAAATCAAAAGAGAATAATGGCAGAAGTATGAATTTGAGAGGCTTTTCAAACCTAATATAAGTATTGTGGCTGTAATCCTCCAGATTTGGTGAACAATTTGGGTACCATGGCTATCAGTATTTGTTCTTGAATAGGCCATAGCCGACGGAATCTACGATCTCTTCTTCATCCACTTCAGCCATAGCCGACGGAATCTACAATCTCTTCCACTTTGGCCATCCACTTCAGCCATAGCCGACGGAATCTACGATCTCTTCTTTTTTTGAATTTTACTTGGCCTTCCTATCTGCTCGTGCGCAACATTTTTCGTGAATCGTTTTCGGAAAGATGTGATTCTGGTGCGGTTTTCCATGTTTGTTGTGAATCATATGTAGAAGATGATGCTGGTTCTGTCTTGTGAATTTCGAGTTGAAGATGATGCTGATTTGTTTTTATGAGTGTGAAAGCTTATAATTTGGTGGTTTGTGTTCATATTTGTTATGAATCATGTGTTGATGAGATGTGGTTTTGTCCTGTGAATTTCAAGTAGAAGTTGTAGATTTGTTTTATGGTTATGAAAGTCTATGATTTGATGGTTCATGTCTGATTGAGTTTGTGTTTTCTGCGAAGATTTCAAAGTGCTTTCATCCAGAAAACGAAAAAGGGGGGGGGGGGGTGGGGGAAGAAACAACCATCGGCCATGGCAACCAACCCCAGAAATGGATGAAGAAACATGGTCATGGCTAGGGCTGAAGTGGATGAAGAAGAACAGAGAGAAGAAGGGTATGAAGAAGAACAAAGAGAGAAGAGGGAGAGTCAGCCATGGCTGATGGCTGCTCTGATGTTGAATGAAGGATTAGGAGAGGGAGAAGAGAAAAAAGAAAAAGGGAAAGATAGGGACAAAAAGGCTGACCTAGCTTTTTCTTAGTACATGGAAAAGTCAACTAACTCCTCCGGCTGCCACATCAGATCGCCACCGAGTTAAGTTGAACTTAACTCGGTGGCGTGTACTAAGGGTAACAGGAGGTCAAAGTTCATATTATTCAGAACCAAATCGAAAGTTCGTATTATTAAGTCTTATATGGCCAAAAGTTCGTATTATTAGAATCTAATTTCCCAATTGAAATTACTCCCAAAAATTGAAAAAAATTGTTGGAAAGTACTGCACATTTCTAAAATTGTTCGAGAGGGGACCACATTTTTTTAATGTATTCAAAGGGGACATGTTTTCAAACGAATGGCTGCCACGTGATTTTCTGGCCCGTTAACGCTGAAAATTGGGAAAAAGGCTTAAAAGCCCTTGACGTGTTAGGTGAAAGGACAATGCTACCCTTATGTTTGCCTGTTCAAAATATGCAACTTGACTCTTGTGTTCTTCATGCTAAACTATGGTGAATTTTTATATTATAAAAAAATGATGGAAAAAAATCATCATTTTGTGAATTTTTCTGAAAAATGAAAAATTTATTTGAAAAAATATATAAATGACAAAAAAACCAAAATTCAAATTTGAGGGACAAAATTCACTAAGCTAGAAAAATTAAAATTGAAAATTAGTTACAAAAATGCCTAAATTATAAAAATTACAAATATACCAAAAGTTTAATACCAAAACATAAAAAACTAAAGCTGGAACACCTAGCCACTGTGAAAATTGTCGAAATCCATCTCCACTCACCATCGTCCAACCACCACCACCAAGCGACTGCCACCACGTCGCTGCTCCTGTCGCCCACGCGAGAAGCCTAGAAGCTTAACACCAAGAACTCGTTAGGGTCATACTAAACCCTAACACCGAGAACCTGAAGTGCGCCAAACAAAGGAGAAAGAGAGGAGTTTTTGGGTTGTTTTTGGCGGCGGTTTGGGCATTTTCCGACGAGACTTTCAGCCACCCAAGGTGAGTATAACTCAGATTGGTCAATTATAGTTAGGTTTAAGATTTTTGGTTTGATCTGGTTAGAACAAGATGAGAGAGATGTGTATTTGCTGAAATGGGTGGTTTGGTGTTTGAGATTTCAATGGGTGGTGGTTTGATTTGGTGGTTATGGTGGACAGTGATTGAGTTGTAGGCCACGATGATGGTTGAACGGTGGTTGTCAGGTGGTGGTATGGTACAACTCAGTCACTGTTGAAGGCGATAGTCATTGTTGGGTGGTTGTCAAGGATGTGCGATGGTTGATGATGATGGTGAATATTTCTTCATGATGGTGGCTCCAGTCTCCACAATTAGCAAAAGCATTGTTTAAAAAAAAATAAATAATTCTTGCTCAGTATAAAAATAAATTCTGAATTTTGATACATTTTTCCTTCATTTTTTATTTTTTACATATATAATTGAAATTTCACATTATGTATATTTTGGTAAAAGTTGGTAAAAATATTAAAATTTGGGATAAATATGAAAAGAATAGATAAATTTAGGTGGAATGGTAACATATGGTAATAATAATAACAAAGAATATCAAGAAATTTAGGTTCAATGGTAAATTTAAGTTGAAGACAATTGGGTAGTTGGGGAAGTGAAGAGTTCTCTATATAAAGAAGTGAAATGGAGACATATAGGGTCAAATTCAGCATTCTACATCATAAATTCAAAAAAATATTAATTCTCGCCAATTGTTACCGTTTTCCGGCGTTAACTGGCCGGAAAATCACCTGACAACCATTTGTTTGAAAACATCGTCCCCTTTGAGTGCATTAAAAAAATGTGGTCCCCCTTAAGGTCAGTTTTTACTTTTTAGAAATGTGTGGCACCTCCCAACAATTTTTTGCAAAAATTAGTCACGTTTAACTAGGATAAACTTTTCAAATTAATTTATTAAATTATATGAGGACTTAGTACATAAGATTACTATTATAAGAGCTTCAACAACCTCGAGTTTGAGAGTGAGATGATGTTGATGTGGCATGGGCGAGGACGAGAAAGCCAGTGCAGCGACGATGACGAGTGTCTACGGTGAGAAAACTCGAACTTGTGCTCGTCGCGCGAGGACAAACACGAAATTCTTGACATTTTTTCTTTTTTAATTTCTATTATAGTGTATTTAAATTGTTAAATATAAGGTATACACCTTTTTCTTAAATATTTAATAAAAATTAAAGTCACACCCACTATTGGAAAGCAAATTAATATGAAGTATCTAATTCTAACTCTAACTCTTCTAGTGGGTCATACTATTTCTACCTCATCTAGCGAGTATAACTCATGCTAATCGTTGCAGGTGCTCTGAGTTTTGCGATGGAAAAAACTTATACCTAAATATAACATTACAATTCTTAAAAAAATTAAAGGTCAAAATTAAGCATTGGAGACCATGTAAAGACAAACAAGCTAGACAATTTTTTGAGACGAAGTGTGTATAACTTTCATTTCAACTAGGGCTAACAATGAGTCAAACCGACTCGTGCGTTAGCTCGACAAGAAGTTCAATAAACTCAACTAGAAAGAAGCTCGAGCTAGCTCATTACATAAGTAAGCAAAGGCGAGGCCAAGGAAGTTCCGCTCATGAAACTCGTTACGCTCGTGAGTATGGAAAATTAGACGACATATATTATGTTTGATACTCCATTCGTTTCATATTAATTGTCATCTTTGAAACTTGGTGCAACCCTACTTTAAAAAATTTACCATAAATTTCCCAATAAATATATACAATGACTTGTTATATAAAATTACTATGATCATTATATTCATAATGAAAAATATTATCCTAAAAAAATAATAGTGTAATTGTTAATAATATATTATATAAGAAACTATTAACCAAATAGTGACATTGGAAATCATGATAATCAATAAAGTGTCAATTAATATGGAGCAGATAGAGTACTGAAATTTCAAAAATTAAACCATTTCAGCCACATAGATTGGAACTTATACTCTTGAAAGATCATTTTTTTTCTGTGTTGTAAATCCACAATCATAAATTATTTTCAATTATATCTATAAAATTATTTTATTTTTCATCTTATAATTGTTCTTTCGACTTAATTAATTTTCAATTTTATATCATTATTTGATTTAGTTATAAATCTTCTTTTCTTAACTATTATTTATTCTAAGAACTACGCTTCATTTGATAACTTTCTAGGTTATTAAAATAAGTAGCATGCGTACTCTCAAAGTGTGGCTATAACATACTCACAACCAAAAGCATTCTTTGGAGGTGGCACCTAATGGATAATGCAACATGCTCTTGCTATTCAAGGCTGAAGGAACATGGCAGCATGTCTTCTTCGCGTGCCTAGGGGCTGCATCGGTGTGTGTGTATAGGGGGGGGGGGGGGAATTGGGACGGAGGGCATGGCATCTAGGCTTGTTAACCACAAGCTTTCTCTAACTGATTCGATATTGGAACTTGGCTCGTGAGGAGCTACTAACCTGGAACATATTTGCGTTGGGTAGTATTTGGATGGTCAAGAATGAATTTGTCTTAAAGAATAAACGTACACCAGGTGATCTCATCCTCAAACGAGCCAATCGAGACTTGGCAAAAAGAGCTAGATGATTGTCAGAGTAAGCGTGAAGGGAGGGGGAGCAAGAGAAATCGAATTGGGTGTGAAGAGGTGGAGCCCACCGAGCGAAGGGCATGCGAAGATTAATGTTGACACACACATTGATAGTGGAGGTTGGGTAGGGTTAGGAGCAGTGATAAAGGATGGTAGCGATAAGGTGTTGGTGGCAGGTGTTTGACGAGTGAGGGCAAAATGTACAACAGACATGGCAGAGGGTAAAATATCGTTGTTTGACCTAAGCTTAGCGAGGAGAATGAGCTTCGTTAGAGTGGTCCTGGAGTCTGGTTGTCTAAAGGTGGTCTCTAGATGCAAGAGCAAGGTGTCGAGCTTGAGTATTTTTGATCTGATCATTTTGATGATATTTTTTTCTATACGGACAGCTTTGTGTCTCATGTTTGATCTCATGCTAGCAAGGATAGCCTTTACGAAGAGTGAAAATATTTGGGTAGGGGTAAAATGCCCCAACAAGATTTGCATTGTATGTATTGATGGACATGTAATGCCCCGATCACTCCAGGGCCACAGACATTACCGATAACTATTTCAAGGATCACTGGTTGACCCTACAAATCACCAAGAGTCTTTCTAGCATGTTTCGTCCTCGCTCTCACACTGCTTAAAGATCACCCATCCTCATACTACTCCCAGCCAAGCATGCTTAACTGTGGAGTTCCTAACGGATGAGCTACCTTAAAATATAGCCTTAGTGTGCTCATTTTGTAATTTCTTTACCCCTATCCCTAACAAATAATCGCCTTCAAATTTTAGTCTAAAGATTCATGAATCCTCCCCCAATTTATATTTGGAAACCCATCACACATTACCAATCAACCCAGAACATGCAACCGTTCTAACCCTAAAGAAAAGAAAAATTATTATATATTTTCATCTTTCTCTTGTCTGTGTATTGTCAAAGATAGATTTTAATCACATTGAGTCGATGTCTCAGATAGTGTACCATTTTTCTGTGTAACTAGAACGGTTGTTATTATTAAGATGAATAAAATATAAAGATGAATAAAAAGGGAACATAAGTTAATATTATTAAAATGTTATTAAAGTTAGTCAGATAATATGTACACTTGAATATGAGCTCGATTCTTCACAATCCAATTTGGATGCAATCCTCGTACAACTAACCACATACAACCAACCTAAACAGGAAAAAAAATACACGCACAGAGTGAGAATATCAAAAGTCATTCAACATTCAATTCTAATTCAATGAAACAATTGATTAGAAGAGATGAATTTAACATGGAGACTCCAATACCCTTTTAACATTTGTCAAAATCAGATACTCAAAAGTCTCCGAATCATCTATAAATAGCTCTTTTTTCGGATTTTCAATTTCATAAACACAAAGAGAAAAAACAAGGAGAAAAAAAAGATGGATACACCAACCAGAACAATCACTCCAAAAGGTTCTACTTTAACATCAAACAAGATGAAGGCTGCTTATGAAAACAACTACAATATACTGAAAGTTGAAGTCAAAAAATTGATGAAAATGATGATTGAGGCTGGAAGAGTAGGACTCCATACTGACCAATAGGTGTTGGAGAAGGTCGATCCCTTGTTGAGCTGGAATCAATATATGATGATGAAGCCATTGCTTAGAAGTGGAGTTGCAACAAGAATCTACTAACTTCCTCTTCCTCTTCTGTTAGGGGGAAGAGAAAGAAGAATGTCGAATCATCCCCTGTCAACTAATTCCAAAAGAAGAATCTCATGTTTTAATGTTCAACAACACCCAATAAATCCTCTCTCCTTAAATCTAGCCATGGTGTGCCCATTCTGTAATTTCTTTACCCCTATACCTAACAAATAATCACCTCCAAATTTCAGTCTCAAAATATATGAATCCTCCCCCAATTTATATTTGGAAACCCATCACACACTACCAATCAACCCAGAAAATGCAATTGTTCCGACCATAACGAAAAGAAAAATTATTATATATCTTCATCTTTATCTTGTTTGTGTATTGCCAAAGATAGATTTTAATGACATCGAGTCAAAGGCTCTGTCTGTGTACCATTTTTCTGTGCAACTAGAACAATTATTATTATTAAGATGAATAAAATATAAGGATGAATAAAAAGGGAACATAAGTTAATATTATTAAAATGTTATTAAAATTAGTCAGATAATATGTACACTTGAATATGAGCTCGATTCTTCACAATCCAATTTGAATGCAATCCTCGTAAACCCAACCAAGTACAACCAACCTAAACAGACAAAAAAAACACACACACACACACACAAAGTGAGAATATCAAATGTCATTCAACATTCAATTCTAATTCAATGAAACAATTGATTAGAAGGGATGAATTCAACATGGAGACTCCAACTGTCTTTTAACATATGTCAAAATCAGATACTCAAAAGTCTCCAACTCATCTATAAATAGTTCATTTATCATATTTTCAATTCCATAAACACAAAGAGAAAAAACAGATGGATACACCAAACACACCAATCACTCCAAAAGGTTCTGCTTTATCATCAAACAAGATGAGGGCTTCTTATGAAAACAACTAAAATTTACTGAAAGGTAAAGTCAAAAAATTGATGAAAAGGATGATTGAGGCTGGAAGAGCAGGACTCCTTACTGATCAATTGGTGCTAGATAGGGCTGGGCATTGGGCCGGGGGCTCTATGGGCTGCAAGGGTCAAGATCTGATTTTAAGGGTCAAAGCACATTTAGAAACTAAAAAGGGTCGGGCCGTTACTGGGTCAGCACAATTAGGGCCAATATAGGGTTGCTCGCGGGTCAAACTCGGGTCAGCAAAATTACGGCTAAAACATCAAAATTGGGGTCTCGCTCTGCGCTCTCTCACCAGTCACCACTCATCAGGCTGCCTTTTCCCTCTCTTCTCAGTTTCACCGTCGACCATGTCTCCTCTGTCACTGCTGCCAGTCGCCGTCCACCCTGTCTCCACTCGCCGTCGCCGGTGTTGCACTCTGGTACGTTCTTCTAATCGTCGCCGGTGAAAGCTATTTGTTGGCTTTCAGCGGCTTATGATTTCAGTTTTAGTGAAAACAATATTAGGGTTTTGTGGGTTTTGCCCCAGTCGAATCCCAACATCGTGTCTAGTATTTGTATTGACTTTGGATTTGAATAAAAATTACAATCACAGAATTATGGTGTTGGATTTAAATTATTTTCAATTTGATTTTGATACCATTGTGAGTTTGTGACAAATTGTCAGTAGAAATTAAGAAATTGTATTTAGTCATCACTTTCACAGACCCATTGAACTGGATGCAATGCAAGCCCATTGCTGTCACTTGTCCATTCTATTTTGGATATAATTATGTAATTTTGGTCCTACTATTTTGGATATAGTTATGTAATTTTGGTCATACTATTTTGGATATAATTATGTAATTTTGGATGTAATTTTGAACATAATTTTAGATAAAATTATGTGGATGTAAAAAAAAAAGGGGCATGTAATTTTAGCTATTGCAAGATTTAATAGCAGCACAACAGTCAACAACACATCAACACAGCAAGACGGTCATGGACATAAACACAGCAGTACATCAACACAGCAACCCCAAATGGGCGGGTCATGGACAGGCATGGATCAACTGACCTATGCCCCGACCCTACTCCTTGCCTCAAAAGTGTTGACTCGACCCTAGCCCACAAGAATAAAGGGTCAGCCCTGACTCGACCCGACCCAACCCAGCCCGTTTCCCAGCTCTAGTGCCGGAGAAGGTCGATCCCCTTGTTGAGTTTGAATTAATATATGATGATGAGACCATTGCTTGGAAGTGGAGCTGCAAGAAGAAACTACTAACTTCCCCATCCTATTCTGTTGGGGGCAAAGGAAGAAGAATGTTGAATCATCCCCTGTCAACAAATTCCAAAAGAAGAATCCCATTTTTAATGTTCAACAACACCCAATAAGTCCTCTCTCCTTAAATCTAGCCATGGTGTGCCCATTCTGTAATTTCTTTACACTTATACCTATCAAATAATCACCTCCAAATTTCAGTCTCAAGATTCATGAATCCTCCCCCAGTTTATATTTGGAAACTCATCATACACTACCAATCAACCCAGAAAATGCAACTGTTCTGACTATAAAGAAAAGAAAATTATTTTATATCTTCATCTTTCTCTTTGTGTATTGTCAAAGATAGATTTTAATGACATCGAGTCGAAGGCTCAGTCTGTGCAACTAGAACGATTGTTATTATTAAGATGAATTAAATATAAAGATGAATAAAAAGGGAACATAAGTTAATATTAGAGTTATTGGATGATAATATACTGAACTTTGGGGGTATTAGACAATAATACACTGAACTTCGACCTTGGACAATAATAAACTGTACTTTGGGGGAGTTGAACAATAAAGCACCCATAACGATTTCATTAGTGGTTGACTCGGTCGTAATCCTACATAGCAGTGGAGGAGATGGATTAACCGAAAAATATTTAAAGTTATGACATGACATCTAATCCACGCATAAGCAAAGGAAATCAACTTTGAAAAGAGTAGGAAAAACATAAAATCGCATTTGCTTAAACGTGTTTTTTTAAGAGATTGTTGTTGTAGTTGCATAAAATCATCTTTGCTTGTGTAGATTTTAGCTGACATGTCATAAATTTAGATATTATTTAGCCAATTCATCTTTTCAGCCTGCCACGTAAGATCGCCACCAAGTCGACCACCTTCGAAATCATTCCGGGTGCATTATTGTCCAACACCCCTTAAAGTTCAGTGTATATTGTCCAAGGTCAAAGTTCAGTGCATTATTGTCCAATATCCCAAAAGTCCAGTATATTAGCATCCAAAAAATCTTTAATATTATTAAAATGTTATTAAAATGAGTCAGATAATATGTACACTTGTTTATGAGCTCGTTTCATCACAATCCAATTTGGATGTAATCCTCGTACAACTAACAACATACAAACAACCTAAACAGGGGAAAAAACACAAACACACACACACACACACACAGAGTGAAAACATCAAAAGTCATTCAACATTCAATTCTAATTCAATGAAACAATTGATTAGAAGGGATGAATTCAACATTGAGACTCCAACAGTCTTTTAACATTTGTCAAAATCAGATATTCAAAAGTCTCAAACTCATCTATAAATAGTTCCTTTCTCAGATTTTCAACTCCATAAACACAAAGAGAAAAAAAAAACAGACGGATGCACCAACCACACCAATCACTCCAAAAGGTTCTGCTTTATCATCAAACAAGATGAGGGCTGCTTATGAAAACAACTACAATGTACTGAAAGCTGAAGTCAAAAAATTGATGAAAAGGATGATTGAGGGTGAAAGAGCAAGACTCCTTACAGACCAATTGGTGCCGGAAAAGGTCAATCCCCTTGTTGAGTTTGAATAAATATATGATGATAAGGCCATTGCTAGGAAGTGTAGTTGCAAGAAGAAGCTACTAACTTCCCCATCCTATTCTTTTGGGGAGAAGAGGAAGAAGAATGTTGAATCATCCCCTGTCAACAAATTCCAAAAGTAGAATCTCATGTTTTAATGTTGAACACCACCAAATAAATCATGTCTCCTTAAATCTAGCTATGATGTGTCCATTCTGTAAATCCTTTATCCCTATACCTAACAAATAATCAACTCCAAATTTCAGTCTCAAGATTCATAAATTCTCCACCAATTTATATTTGGAAACCCATCACACACTACCAATCAACCCAGAAAATGCAATTGTTCCAACCATAACGAAAAGAAAAATTATTATATATCTTCATCTTTATCTTGTTTGTGTATTGCCAAAGATAGATTTTAATGACATCGAGTCGAAGGCTCTGTCTGTGTACCATTTTTCTGTGCAACTAGAACAATTATTATTATTAAGATGAATAAAATATAAGGATGAATACAAAGGAACATAAGTTAATATTATTAAAATGTTATTAAAATTAGTCAGATAATATGTACACTTGAATATGAGCTCGATTCTTCACAATCCAATTTGAATGCAATCCTCGTAAACCCAACCACGTACAACCAACCACAAGCCAAAAAAAAAAAAAAAAAACAAACACACACACACAAAGAGTGAGAATATCAAATGCAATTCGACATTCAATTCTAATTCAACGAAACAATTGATTAGAAGGGATGAATTCAGCATGGAGACTCCAACAATCTTTTAACATTTGTCAAAATCAGATACTCAAAAGTCTCCAATTCATCTATAAATAATTCCTTTATCAGATTTTCAATTCCATAAACACAAAGAGAAAAAAAAGATGGATACACTAACCACACCAATCACTCCAAAAGGTTATGCTTTATCATCAAACAAGATGAGGGTTGCTTATGAAAACAACTACAATGTACTGAAAGCTGAAGTCAAAAAATTGATAAAAAGGATGATTGAGGGTGGAAGAGCAGGACTCTTTACTGACCAATTGGTGTTGGAGAAGGTCGATCCCCTTGTTGAGCTGGAATTAATATATGATGATAAGGAAATTGCTTGGAAGTGGAGCTGCAAGAAGAAACTACTAACTTCCCCATCCTATTCTTTTGGTGGGACGAGGAAGAAGAATGTTGAATCATCCCCTGTCAACAAATTCCAAAAGAAGAATCTCATGTTTTAATGTTCAACACCACCCAATAATTCTTCTCTCCTTAAATCTAGCCATGGTGTGCCCATTCTGTAAATTCTTTACCTCTATACCTAACAAATAATCAACTCCAAATTTCAGTCTCAAGATTCATAAATTTTCCTCCAATTTATGTTTGGAAACACATCAGCCACTACCAATCAACCCAAAAAAAGCAACTGTTCTGAGCATAAAGAAAACAAAAACTATTATATATATATATTCATCTTTCTCTTGTTTGTGTATTGTCAAAGATAGATTTTAATGACATCGAGTCGATGGCTCAGTCTGTGTACCATTTTTCTGTGCAACTAGAACGATTGCTATTATTAAGATGAAAAAAATATAAAAATGAATAAAAAGGGAATATAAGTTAATATTATTAAAAAGTTATTTAAATTAGTCAGATAATATGTTGTAACGCCCCGGAAATTCAATTGTAGAAAAGTCAAAGTCAAACTAACATTAACAGACAAAATTTAGCGGAAGACTCAAACACTTATTGGGCGTTACTGCCGTATCCCCGAAGGAATACTAGGCGAGAAGAAAAACTACAACTGTCTATCAACGGCAAACCAACTAACAAACTCATACTTAGAAATAAACCTCAAAACTAACTTCAAGTTTCTCAGAAAAGGAAAGCAACATATTTAACGACTTCTAGACATGTCGTCCTCACTTCTAATTCCCGTCCCCAGCATATAGATCTTCACCTGAAAACAAAACATTTCAAAAATGAGGGGGAAATCTCAATAATGTCTACCCCTAACGTTAAAAACAAGTTAAGTTCAATTCAATTCATTTGAGGGAGAGGGAACAAGTCAAACCTTTTCATAAACCGTTTAACCCTTACAAATGTTTTTCCTCAACCCAACCCATTCAATTTATTATGCGGGCGGGATATCAAATCCCATAAAGTGACATCGCCTATCAAAAGCATCAAACATTCGCCTACCAAAGCCATCAAAGATAATCGCCTACCAAAGGCATAAATATAATAATCGCCTACCAAATGCATCAAAATAGTTGCCTACCAAAGGCATCAGGATAATCGACTACCAAAGGCATCAAAAATCGCCTACCAAAGGCATCAAAGTAACCGCCTACCAAAGGCATCAACAAAATAAACCTGCTTAATGTTTCACTTTGAATTATTAGTATCTTATGCAAAACTCAGCTCACAGCTCTCAAGTCAACCCAACCCAGGTTACCAAAACCAATAATAAAACCACTAATAAAAGACCATCCAATTTCTCAACTCAATAAAATCAAAACACAAATAAATATAAACAGTTATCCAAAACAGATGGTCACATTTCCACAAAAGTCGCCTTTCGGGATGCAATTCTAAAAACAGATTAGAAAACATTAAAACACATTTAAAGAGCATCCCAGTGTGGATTAGAGCATAGACATTACCTGATTAATTTCACTTCACATCCAAAAACGAACACACTTGAGCTCACTAACGACGCGAATTAGCTCGGGCCTAAAATAGAATAATTATTCTAATCAAAACGTGCCCTTTGAAGTTAGTATTATCTACCTTCTAACTAACCCTCCTCTAGGAACACCATAGGTTCCCATCATTCATGAATTTACACTTTAAATTATCTAACACATTCCAAGTAATCACATAACAAGATCAAAACAACCTTTTCACTCAACAACACTTTCATTAATGAATAACCTCAACAAAACAGATTACAGCATCCACATAAAAAGGGTCAAAACTTGACTTTCCGACATCCTATGGGTCTGGTTTTAGACTTTTCGAAAACCTCGAGATGTCTATTAAAACTCTTAAGTTGAACTCGAGACTCAACACACGCTTTAAGATCCTCAAAAACTGTCATCTTTCCAAACTGTACAGATCTGACGTAGGTCTGGTAATCGGGGTATAACTCGACTTATAAAATTTCAAAGTCCGATCCGTAAAATTCCTATGAAACCTAACATCTAAGGGAACCTCCAGTTCAAAGGGTTTGATCAAACGACGACTATAACTCTCATGGTGATCCGTTCTTTAGACCCTAACAAAACTGTCCCGATCCCGGTTCTTATTTAATTTGCAAATTGAGTTCTAACTTTCACCATTCGATCCCGGGGTCCTAATTTGGGCTTAAAACAGTAACTAAGGTCCAAGGCAATTAGTCTAATCCAACTAAGGTCCAAACATCAAACTTCCTACCACCAAAACCAAATTGTAAAACATGAAATCCACTTTAATATTTTCACTAACCCTAAAAGCATGCATGAAATAATAATAACATTATCTTAAACATGAATTCTACAATAAACTATTTCAAGGTTCTATAATAACAATATGGAAAGGTATAAATCATGAATTTCTTAATCAATAATCAAGAAGAAACTTAAAGAACATGTGAATAAAAATATAAAGAATATATAAACATTTAAACTACCAATCAAGAATCCCAACAACTAATTTCTTTTTACAAGATTCAATCAAGAATCATGAATTAATAAACAAGAATCGAATTTTAGTAATTCAATCAACCTAACTTATTTAACAAGATTAAACATAAAATTAAACATTATTGAACCCTAAGAGAATTAAAGAACATGTGAATACTTAACTAACGATTCAAGAATTAATCTAGATAATTAAACTCTTTAATTCGTGCATACAATAATAGTATTTTCTAAAACCCTAACATGATTTCACATGAAAATAAAATACATCAAACAATTGAACATTAATAATTTAACTACAACTATTACAACCCTAATACACCAAATTAAAACACAAAAGTTACATATAATAATTTAGACAATTTACACGTAACAATACAACACAAGAACAAATAATTACAAATAACAACTTAATAAAATTACACCCTTAATTACCCAGATTACAAGATTTAAATCAAGAATAAATAACAATAATAATAAAACAGAAAAACAAGGAATAAAAAGAAAAAGAAAGATTTCAAAAAGAAATTAGGGTTTACGTAAAAAAGAATTTTTGGGTGGTTCTGGGCGGTTTCTGGCGAGTCAAGAAGCGGTTGCCGGTCGAGAGGGCAGTGTCGACGGTGGCACGAGCGGCAGCGGCGTGGTCAGGGCAGTCGGGGCGGCAGTTAACGAGCAACAACACCACAGACCCCTTTTTGCTCCTTTGCGAGTGCAGGCGTTGCTGGTGGCGGTTTGCGGTGGATGTGAGGGTGGCGATCGTGGCGGGGCAGTCTACCTGGGCGGCGATGCACGACGGCGCGGACGACGGTGGAGGTTGGTGGCGGTGTTCGAGACAGGAGGGAGACAAAGAGATCGAGAGGGAGAAAGAGAGAAAAGAGAGAGAAAGAGAGAGAGGAAGGTGGTTGCGGTGGCTGCCGGTAGCGCAGGCGGCGGCCGGCGGCTGCGGTGGTACGGCAGAGAAGACTGAGGGAGAGAGAGGGAGAGAATGAGGTAGGGTTAGGGTTTCAATTAGGGTTTTGAGAGGGAGATTATCTTTTATATTAACCTAATAGTTAAGGCCCAACTAATACTAATCCTACTCCTAATCCAACCCAAAAAGAAATAAGATTTTTTTGGAAAATAATACTAACCATAAAAAATAGTAATAATAACAAAAACAATATTAATAGTAATAAAATTAATACTAAACACATAGCAAATAAAATTCACATAATCATTCATATAACAAATTTTAATAAACACAATAATATTAATAGTAATACTAATAATAATTAGAGTAATACTAATAATACTAAACCCACGAAATTACTGATATACCCTTGTTAGTCCCTCAACGATCCTACGAGCTCAAGTGTTAGCAAAATAAACACAACGAATAATAAACAATTAACGAAGTCAAACCTAATTTACTAACGACGTCACGATCAACATCTTTAGATTTTTCGGGGTTTTACATATGTACACTTGAATATGAGCTCAATTCTTCACAATCCAATTTGAATGCAATCCTCGTAAACCAAACCACGTACAACCAACCTAAACAGGCAAAAAAAAAAAAAAAAACACACGCACACACACAGAGTGAGAATATCAAATGTCATTCAACATTCAATTCTAATTCAATGAAACAATTGATTAGAAGGTATGAATTCAACATGGAGACTCCAACAGTCTTTTAACATTTGTCAAAATCAGATACTCAAAAGTCTCCAATTCATCTATAAATAGTTCCTTTCTCAGATTTTCAATTCCATAACCACAAAGAGAAAAAAAACAGATGGATACACCAATTACACCAATCACTCCAAAAAGTTCTGATTTATCATCAAACAAGATAAGGGCTGCTTATGAAAACAACTACAATGTACTGAAATCTGAAGTCAAAAAATTGATGAAAAGGATGATTGAGGGTGGAAGAGCAGGACTCCTTACTGACCAATTGGTGTCAGAGAAGGTCGATCCCCTTGTTGAGCTCGAATTAACATACGATGATGAGGAAATTTCTTGGAAGTGGAGCTGCAAGAAGAAACTACTAATTTCTTGGAAGTGTACCATTTTTCTGTGCAACTAAAACGAATGTTATTATTAAGATGAATAAAATATAAAGATGTAAAAAGGGAACATAAGTTAATAACACTAAAATGTTTTGAAAGTTAGTAAGATAATATGTACAATTGATTATGAGCTCGATTCTTCACAATCCAATTTGGATGCAATCCTCGTACAACTGACAACATACAACTAACCTAAACAGGAAAAAGAAGACACACACACACACACATAGAGTGAGAATATCAAAAGTCATTCAACATTCAATTCTAATTAAATGAAACAATTGATTAGATGGGATGAATTTAACATGGAGACTCCAAGAGTCTTTTAATATACTGTCAAAATCAGATACTCAAAAGTGTCCAATAAATAGTTCCTTTCTCAAATTTTCAATTCCATAAACACAAAGAGAAAAAACAGATGGATACACCAACTACACCAATCACTCCAAAAGGTTCTGCTTTATCATCAAACAAGATGAGGGCTGCTTATGAAAACAACTACAATGTACTGAAAGTTGGAGTCAAAAAATTGATAAAAAGGATGATTGAGGCTTGAAGAGCAGGACTCCTTACAGACAAATTGGTGCCGGAGAAGGTCGATCCCCTTGTTGAGCTGGAATTAATATATGATAATGAGATCATTGCTTAGAAGTGGAGCGACAAGAAGAATCTACTACCTTCCCCTTCCTGTTCTTTTGGGGGGAAGAGAAAGAAGAATAATGAATCATCTATGATCCACAAATTCCTAAAGCAGAATCCCATATTTTAATGTTCAACACCACCTAATTAATTCTCTCTTCCTAAATTTAGCCATGCGTTGGTGTGCCCATTCTGTAATTTCTTTACCCCTATACCTAACAAATAATCAACTCCACATTTTAATCTAAAGATTCATGAATCCTCCCCCAATTTATATTTGGAAACCCATCACACACACACTACCAATCAACCCCGATAATGCAATCATTCTGACCATAAAGAAAAGAAAAACTATTATATATCTTCATCTTTCTCTTATCAGTGTATTGTCAAAGATAGATTTTAATAACATCGAGTCAGTGGGTCATTCTTTGTACCTTTTTTCTGTGCAACTAGTACAATTTTTATTATTAAGATGAATAAAATATAAAGATGAATAAAAAAAAGGAACAATAAGTTAACACTACAACATGAATAGCCTATAGCGATCGATCAGTAGCGATCGTATCGATCGCCATGGCGACCGATATCTGTGGCCGATTAGCGATCGATATGGTATCGATCGCTAATTTGAAACTATCGATCGCTAATTAGCGACCGCTACGCTATCGGTCGTTGACCTCTTTTAATGACAGAATGAATTCAATTCGAACATATCATCTGTCTTCCTTCTACTCTCTCTCCCTTTTCGACGATTCGCCTCTCTCAACCACCACCGCCTACTCCGCCCACCACCGCCTACTGCGGCCACCACCGCTCGTCACCTCTCCGGCAACCACGTTTCCGGCAACAACTCCGACGCCAACAACCGCCACCGCCACCTATGTGAGTCCTTTGATTTATTTTGGTAGTTAAATTGTTGATTTTTAATTTTAAAATTCATATATGTTGAATTTGAGTAATTTGTTTGAGTGATTTCAATGTGGTTATGGTTTGAAATTCAATTTTAGGGTAGTGTTTAGTATTAGTCAAGCTAGGGCTTGAAATTCAATTTAAAATACTGTTTTTCAATAAATTTTTAGGTTGAATTATGGATGTTTAGAGTTTATTTTAGTATTATGGTGTTAGGACTCGAAATTAAAGTTGGAATATTGTTGTTTGATATTAGGGTGTTTAGAGTTTATTATAGTTTAGAGTTTATTATAATATTAGGGTGTTAGGGCTTGAAATTAAAGTTAGAATATTTAGGTTGAATTACGAACATTTAGGGCTAGAAATTCAAGTTAGTATAGTGTTTTTTGATAAAATAGTTGTTAACATTGAATAAATTATATACATTAAATGGTTAGTATACTTGTATTTGTAGACACTGGAATTTGGCACACAAATATATAACATTCTTATATAAGAAATGAAGCAAAACTAAAAAAGAAGGCGGTCGTTATGCTAATTCCGACACCGAGATTTTGACATGCACAAAACCATACAAAGATAAAAGTGAAGAAAGAGAAGAAGACCGATAAATACATGCATTTACATGTATTCTTATCCGCCTAAAACCACATGCATGATCACATGTGAGTTTATCTAGCTACATATACCTTTTTTTTATAAAAAGATGAAGCCATGCAAGTCCTAAGAGCTAAAGCTAGAGGTCGCAAGATCGAATCCTCACAAAAACACTCAAAAAATACTCACAAAAATCAAATACAAACACTCTCTCCGTCCGATGTGAAGCTCCTATTCCCTAGGCAGTCTCTCTTCACACACCACCGTCCATACATGCATGGACGAGGCAGATGTATCCCCCCTCCAGCTGGTGGCCGGTCGGCCTAGCTACCACACCGACCACACGTACGTGGTCAATTGACCATGTGCCACCGTCCATCTCCATACACTCCCTCTACTGCCCAGTGTAACAGTGGTTTGTGAGACCTCGATTTTTATCATTCTTTCTCAGGGAGCTAGCGGCCTTGGTCATAGAAACTAGGTCAATGGTCGGGTTGAGATTGCTAAGGTAAGGCAATGGGTTGAAAGAGGCGGTCACGAAGCAACAAAGAAATCTAAGGTCGGTCAAGAGATGGAAAATGGGCTTCGGAGGCTTTTCGTGATGTAAACAGGGATGAGGAAATGGGTTTTGCAACAAGGGAATAACAAGAAGGGAGAATAAAGTGGCAATTCCGTTAGAAAATAACCACCGAGCTTCCTCTTCCGAGGATAGTCCGGATTAACTTCCCCAAAGTCCATCGACAGACCCGTAATGAAACGGAATTTTCTAGTTAGCTTCTATTCGCTTTCGTGAATAGAATACTAATAACTATCCCAATTCCCACCTTCCAACACAAGTATCAGATGTATTCGGGAGCTTTCGAACCCAAATGCATCCTACTTGAGGGAAAGATAGGAGTGGGAAATTGATTTCCCAACTAATTACTCACTAATATTGCTAACCCAAACCTAATCACCCATTCACACCCTTAATTACCCCCTAACCCATAGGGTTTCTAGCCACTAATCATGATAAAAGCTAAGCTAACAACATCCAAACCAAACCTAAACATGATTTCTAACATCACACAACCATAAACAAGTAAGAACAATGAAATAGCAAGCAAAGCAATTAAGAACAAGCAAAGTAATTAACAAGGTAATTAATAAAAGAGTTAAGGGAAGAGAATACTTATCAAAGTGATGTAGATGAACCAAGGAAAGCAATAAAAAGGTAATCCAACAATCTTTCAATTGTTTGAATACCCAAATCTTCAATAATAAACACAAATCTCCAAAACCCTAGATTAATCTCTTACTAATCTCTCTCTAAAAGTCACTAATACAAAGCTAAAATAATAGAGTCTAAGTCTAGAATCCCCCGAATCGAATCCCTCCAAAAATCGCAGCAAAAGAGCTATTTATACAAGGGGTAAAAATCCCCAAAACGTAGCACTTAAGGCCCGACAAAACGCGCAGCAACAGGGGGAGGTCGCGGGCGCGACCAGCGAAGACACTCAGGCGATTTCTTTCCTTCGCGGCGCCGTGGCTACGGTCTCCAAAAACCGTGGGTACGGTCTTGCTCGGTCAACCTGACCCTCTGCATATGCCCACTGTGGCTACGGTCACCAGGACCGTGGGTATGGTCCAGCTCGGCTTCAAATGTGCTCTGGGCGTAGCGGGCGCTACGCCATTCGTGGCGGGGGCTACGCCTTGACTTTCCTTCTCTTTGTTTCCTCCTTTCCGAAGCATGTAACGCCCGATCCGAGGGTCGTAGCAGGTGTTACTTCACTAATTGACACCAAAGGTGAGGTAAGTGGTCCCGGGTCGACTCCGCCTCGGCTTCCGGTCCGGCTCGGCTCGGGAAATCACCAAAAATGCTGTAAAAAGGCCCGTTTTGCTATGTTTTCGGTAAAAACTCCAAAATCTACAAAATAACCAAAAACGCATTAAAAACTATGAAATTAAACCACGAAACGAGTTAAAAGCCTAAGGATTTAGGCGGTATTTAGACACAAAATTGGGTCCAAACACCCCCCCACACTTAAACTTTTGCTCGTCCCGAGCAAAACAAAACAAAACAAATAAGAAAACTAAACACCAACTCCTCTGTCGTGGGAGGAAACGAGTGCATTTAGTGTATGCACCAAGCCCTTTGAACCCCCCGGCAGGCCGGGTGGACGAGATGGACTCGTGAGGGTTTGTAGCGGCTGTGCCCACAAAAGCCAAAGAAAAAGGAGAGAGGGAAAGTGAAAACAAAACCGAAGAAAACAACAGGAAAGAGAAACAAAGGCTTCTATTCAAAAGATCTCGCAACCTAAACTAAGAAAACGTTATTAAGCCTCCAAAAGCAACCGTTAGGAGCACCTCACAAACACCTATCTCAAATAAAAGTCAATCTTGAAGATTTTCAACCCCCTACACCTTATGCCAAGCAAAACCCCATGTGCAAATGTGCAAGTAGGTTCTAACCGAAACCAAAAGACTCCAAAGACTTGTGTCCGAACTCAAAAACAATGAAACAACCAAGAGAAGCGTTGCCCTTCCTCGCATTTGGTCGCCCTTGGCTTAGTGAGGGTCGTAGGTGATGCAAGGAAAGGCCCCACTCTTTTAGAAGCAAAACTTTCTTCTTTTTGGGTTGGTTTTACTAACGAAATTGCTTTTTCTTTCTCTTTTTTTTTTCTTTTTAAAGGTCGGTATTAGCCTTACTTTCAGGAATTGGACGGCCCAAATATGGGGTATACCCTCCCAACACAGTCTTTTCCATTCGCCTCTCCGTCGCAAAGCGATATAGGAGGAGGGTTAAGGGGTATCCGTGCTGTACCACTGATACCGGGTCCGTGTAGGTTGGCTAAGTATATGGTGGTTAATGTCATTCAGCGATACGCTCCACTTAATCAGGTTATTGTATCTTATAACTTCTTTTTCTTTCTTTTTGAACTTTTTGCTTTTGCTTTTGCTTTTGCTAAACAAGAAAACAAAACAAGCTCGGACACAAACCCCTAGAATCTCCCGGTTCCAATCGGAACGTGAAAGGAATCGGGGGTCTCAATAGACACTCAATGAAGAGAGTCTAATTAGGGTAAGTCATGACTAGAACCCGAGACAGGGTCGAAAATGCTCAGACCGGTTACTTTTAAAGAAGATTAAGAACGACTTCTCAATTTCGACAACAAGATCCAAGAAACAAAGCAAAACAAAGCGAAAAAAAAATTGAAAAAAAAACTTTTAAGGCTTTCACTCCCTTTTTTTCTCCTTTTTCACACGAAAATTTTTCAAATTTTAGGCAAAAACTAAGAAAACAAAAACCAAAACAGCTAGGTGATCTACCCTTGAAACATAATATCTCCCCCCACACTTAAAATGCCACAATGTTCTCATTGTGGGAAGGTGTCACAAGAAAAGGGTAGAGAACCTACAAAAACAAACAAACAAAAACAACTAGCAAGTCAAAATGGTAGCGACCCGAGCCCACATGGCTCCAACAGCAATATATCCCAACACAAACACTTAAAGGGGCTCGCCACCCAAAAGAAAAATCAAGCATGCATCATGGATCAATATATATATACAACAAAGAATGCGGAAAGAGGTTACCTTGAGATCTTCAATTTATTAACGAACCAATCCGCGATCCAGGAAAAACATCACACTTGGGTTAGGAATAAACAAGAAAAACATAGTAAGTGTGAATGTCGCAAGCATAAAAGAAAATGAACAAAAACAGAAAAATAAACAAGACACTAGAGACTAAAAATAAAGAAAAGACAAACTATTCACAATATGTACATTGACACTAACTAACTTCAACCCCGAATCTCACTAGTTTGAGGCGGGAATTGAGGGTGAAACAACTCTCATGACTGGCCTAACCAATTATGAAGCAATGAATGCGAAATAACTCAAACCATGGGGACAATGAACTCAACAAAACCAACTAACTAGCACACTTCCCCCAACTTCCCAGTAAAGCACCCCCCACACTTATCTGACACGAACAGTGTAAATAAAACCAATGAAAAGAGTAAAGTGGGAGTGGGGACACTTACAAACTAAAACTAGGGGCGCTGGCTCCCCGGCAACGACTCCATTTTGTGTAATAGTGGTTTGTGAGACCTCGATTTTTATCGTTCTTTCTCAGGGAGCTGGCGGCCTTGGTCATAGAAACTAGGTCAATGGTCGGGTCGAGATTGCTAAGGTAAGGCAATGGGTTGAAAGAGGCGGTCACGAAGCAACAAAGAAATCTAAGGTCGATCAAGAGATGGAAAATGGGCTTCAGTGGCTTTTCGGGAAGCAAACGGGGATGAGGAAATGGGTTTTGCAACAAGGGAATAACAAGAAGGGAGAATCAAGTGGCAATTCCGTTAGAAAATATCCACCGAGCTTCCTCTTCCGAGGATAGTCCGGATTAACTTCCCCAAAGTCCATCGACAGACCCGGAGGGTTAATGAAACGGAATTTTCTAGTTAGCTTCTATTCGCTTTCGTGAATAGAATACTAATAACTATCCCAATTCCCACCTTCCAACACAAGTATTGGATGTATTCGGGAGCTTTCGAACCCAAATGCATCCTACTTGAGGGAAAGATAGGAGTGGGAAATTGATTTCCCAACTAATTACTCACTAATATTGCTAACCCAAACCTAATCACCCATTCACACCCTTAATTACCCCCTAACCCATAGGGTTTCTAGCCACTAATCATGATAAAAGCTAAGCTAACAACATCCAAACCAAACCTAAACATGATTTCTAACATCACACAACCATAAACAAGTAAGAACAATGAAATAGCAAGCAAAGCAATTAAGAACAAGCAAAGTAATTAACAAGGTAATTAATAAAAGAGTTAAGGGAAGAGAATACTTATCAAAGTGATGTAGATGAACCAAGGAAAGCAATAAAAAGGTAATCCAACAATCTTTCAATTGTTTGAATACCCAAATCTTCAATAATAAACACAAATCTCCAAAACCCTAGATTAATCTCTCACTAATCTCTCTCTAAAAGTCACTAATACAAAGCTAAAATAATAGAGTCTAAGTCTAGAATCCCCCGAATCAAATCCCTCCAAAAATCGCAGCAAAAGAGCTATTTATACAAGGGGTAAAAATCCCCAAAACGCAGCACTTAAGGCCCGATAAAACGCACAGCAACAGGGGGAGGTCGCGGGTGGGACCAGCCCCGTCGCGGGCGCGACCATCGAAGACACTCAGGCGATTTCTTTCCTTCGTGGCGCCGTGGCTACGGTCTCCAAAGACCGTGGGTACGGTCTTGCTCGGTCAACCTGACCCTCTGCATATGCCTACCGTGGCTACGGTCACCAGGACCGTGGGTACGGTCCAGCTCGACTTCAAATGTGCTCTGGGCGTAGCGGGTGCTATGCCATTCGTGGCGGGGGCTACGCCTTGACTTTCCTTCCGTTTGTTTCCTCTTTCTTTCCGAAGCATGTAACGCCCGATCCGAGGGTCGTAGTAGGTGTTACTTCACTAATTGACACCAAAGGTGAGGAAAGTGGTCCCGGGTCGACTCCGCCTCGGCTTCCAGTCCGACTCGGCTCGGGAAATCACCAAAAATGCTGTAAAAAGGCCCATTTTGCTACGTTTTCGGTAAAAACTCCAAAATCTACAAAATAACCAAAAACGCATTAAAAACTATGAATTAAACCACGAACGAGTTAAAAGCCTAATGATTTAGGCGGTATATAGACACAAAATTGGGTCTAAACACCCAGTGACTTGCATTGTTGACTGCCACAACCGAGGTGAATGCATGTGTATGCATATGCATGTATTCTCCAACCTCTCTAAGCCTATAAATACTACCTATCTCAACACTCATTTGACTCACCAATTCACCATAATCCATTCTCCAACTCATTCTCTAATCCCTCATTCTCTCTACTTCTCTCTACTTCTTATACTCTCATATCATCTCTCTTATCATCATTCTACTATCATCCTTACTATCTTCCATCATCTTTCCTACCACCATAATCCTTATTCTTCCATCACAAAAAGCCTAAACACATATCCTATTCTATGCATCCTAAATTCCACAAGAAACCTAGCCTAAACACATTCAAAACCACAAAAAGCCTTCTTACTATCCCTCTCTACCCTATCTTTATCACTTCTTTTCTACCATCTTTTCTATCACTCTTTCGATCCGTTTTGGCACTTTAAGAAGAGGTTTCTAAGGAATCAAAGAGGATTCTTCAAGCATCAAGAGGCTAGACAAGGCTTTCCCCAAAACAAAGTTGCAATGTAAGCTTTAAGTGTTTTCTTCTTCCTTGTAAATAATTGTGTATGTTTGTATCTTTTATCTTGTACAATTCTTGTGGCATGATTCAATGAAATAATCTATAAAGTATTCATCCGTTTCCCTTCCAAACTTTATCAAAAGCACATCTTTAAACTTTTAGTAGAGTCTTTCCTTTTGTGAGAGGAGGATTCTTAAAGTCTTTACTTTTCGAGTTCGTAGCCTTAACCCCGAATCCATTCTTGGGTTTCGCAGGCGGAGTCTTTCTTTGTTTTCTTTTGGTTTTGTCTTGGCTTTTCCCTTCAAAGGTCGGGTGGCGACTCCCATTTCGAACCAAAACACATCGGAGATTGCATAATCTATGGTTAACATGGTTTACAATGAATCGATGCAACTTTAGGGTGTTTTTCTTATATTTCTAAATAATGTTTGCATAAGTCACTCTCCTCCGAGCCTAACATTTAAATGAGCAAATTGAGTTAAATTTAAAAGAGTTGGGAACAAGTAGATGTTCACTCTTAAAGGTTTAATTCAAGGACTTATAAAATGCATAAGTAAAGGAAAAGTGATTTTACAAAGTATTATTCATGAAATATATGACTGATTCCTTAAAGGATTTTCAAAGGTTAAACCCTAGCACGAATCATCAAATCACACCCCAATCCACATGGACGTTCGAAAGCCCAAACGGCGAGAAAAAATGTCCACATGATTTTTGGCGACACCACTGAGGAGTTTTTCTTAAAGTGGGTAAAACTTGAAAAAAGTTTAGTGGTGCTTTAAAATTTTTTGAAGGATAATGGATTTTTACTTTATATTATTAAGTCATTCTTTTTAGGCATAATGCATTGCATATACCGGGGCACTCCCTTGACATGTAATATGTCGTAGGAGCACGTAAATCGACGGTTTAGGCATTTTTTCTTTAAACCACAAAAATAACCCATGGGATGCTGGACCGGCTATACTCAATTGGTGCCATTACACCGAGAGAGCATTAGTCACCACATCCACTCATGCATCACTCTACGAGATCTCCACTCGAGCCTCCAAGAGCAACACCCTACACATTCGAGTTACCTTTACAACAAGAATGCACCGAGGCGAGTACATGAGCCGCTAAGCCTTATCCAGCCAATAAACCCTTTTGTACATAGAGCCTTGCTTTAGGATACCCCTTCGTTCATTTGTATGCTATGTGCTATGTGTTTAATTTTGTTGTAAAGAGTCGACCCAAGTTTAGGAGTGTTGCTCTAGTCCATATAGTAGTCATTGGGCTGAGAAGAGTCATGTTTACCAACTAAGTTAATTAACCTCAAAAATTATGGTTAACCCAGTGGTCGAGCCCATTTATCTATAAAGGTTAATTCTCTTGGTTCATAAAGTAAACTCAACTCGACTTTGGTGATTCTATTTGGTCCTTTACAATATCTCCCTAACGAAAGGTCCAATAAACCTGATTAAAAGTCAAAACAAAGTTAGTGGCTAAAGTTATAGGCTGCGTAATAATCACTGGGCTTGAGTAAATTAATTTATCAAATTGAGTATTAAATCCATCATACTTATGGCCGGCCTGTGGTTAGGCCCAACCATATTGGATTTGGCAATTAAGTTCCTAAACTAATTACAACTCGCCCGTCGTTGGTTTTATTCAGTCCTTTACGATAGCCACTTTCTACAGAAATAAAAATAAAAATGTGTGTAGAAAATGGGTCAGTCCGTCAGTCTTGTCATTGTTATAGCCCGCGTAATAGTCAATACGGCTCGAGTTGGTCGAAGTTACGAATTCTCCTTAAAACGGTTGGCCTGTGCATGGGGCCCATCCTAATTGAGAAACACTGATTTGTGTCCCTATACTCGGTCCTGATTCGTTGTATTTGGCTTTATTAAGTCCTTTATAATGACCAGATGTAACGCCCCAGCCCCCTCCCAGGCCGCGGACATTATCCATAAGCGCTTCAAGGATCGCTCACTGGCCCCACAAATCACCACGAGTCTTTCCAGCGTGCTTCGTCCTCGCTCACACGCTGCCTGGGAAAACTTCCCAGGAGGTCACCCATCCTTTGACTACTCCCAGGCAAGCACGCTTAACTGAGGAGTTCCAAACGGATGAGCTACCATAAAAGAAGGTGCACCTTGGTGATATAAGTAGTCATTTCAATCCTTTTAAGCCACACTCAACCACATACTCGGGGTGTTACACCAGATGTCCTTAGGATCATGTAGAGTTAAGGTTATGCAAACCCTTGTCCCGGGTGAGTCACCCTGTTAGGTCAGCATATAGGTCGTGCATTCTAGGAAAAGTCCTATATAGATTCGCTAGGTCATGCATCTGCGAGTTGGGTTTTAAATAAAAGGTCAATCTCTGAGCTATGTGCGGTTTTTCTATAGTTAGTATAGGAGACCCAAGTCTAGCCTGGATTCCCGGCCCGTCAGGCCGCTTGATCTGTAACCCAGTTTTCGTCCCATCAGCATCTAGGTCCAAAGCTTCTCGCCGTGTGCAGTTCGACATATCTTCTGGGGAAAACAATGGGGACAATCAAGTTCAAGAGGCCTTAACCAAGCTTCTTGAAGAGAAGTTCAAGCAAGTAGAAGGTTCAATCACTTTTGCTGCCTTACAACAAGAGAAGAAAGTCGATGAGCCCATCACTCGATAGCAAGAACTCATTGGAAGAGAAAACACTCGCATAGAGCAACAACAAGAGACCCTTAATGGTGTCCTGGAAGTTTTTCAATGCATCAACGTGCGTATGGGAATAGCGGACAATGATGAGAATGCCAGGGAGATTCTCTCTAACCCTACGGTTGACAAGGGCAAAGGAAAGATAGGTGAAAGTTCCAGTGCACAAGCAGTAATCGAGATACCCGATGACCTGACACCTAGGCCACCACCGTCAATGGCTACCCCTCAAACTGTTCCGGTCAAAGCTGAGTTGCATGATGATCTTGTCATCCAAGACATAAAAGCTCAGCTGAATGTGTTCAAAGACGCCATCAATCAGATGCCAACCTTCACTAACCAGTTCGTCGAATTTGAACCACCTGCTGAGATTAATGCTAATATAGTTGGAAAGATGGACATACCCTTGAAGAAATTTTATCCGTCTGAGAATCCAACCCATCACGTATGGGAATTCAACCGAGTAATGCCGCTTCAAGGCGTTACTACTGAACATTACAAGCGAAGCAAGTCTTTCCATCATCGCTGAATGATGAGGCGTTGAACTGGTACTGCACTCTTCCTTTGGAGGTGCGAGGAGATTGGACCGCCCTTCGCAGAGCATTCATCGAACATTACAACAAAATTTAAAAGGACAAGGTTACCTTGTCAGACATCATGGCTATTCGACAAGGAGAAAAAGAGTCATTCACAGCCTATTATGAGAGGTGGCATGCTAAGCTATCACAGGTGACTAGCATTATCCCCACAGAAATGTAGCTAGACACGTTTGCCCGTGGTTTAAAACCAAGTCTGGCACAACAGTTAGATTTCCATGTGGTTGAGAGTTTTGAGTATTTGAAGAAGTTGTGTCCTAAGTTAGAGGCACACAAGGAGAGAACCGCTGCATCCCAAAGTTGGAAGGGTAACAACGTGGGGAAAAGGACCATCAGCGCTCCTAAAGCGGCTCAGACAAGCCTCGTCCAGAATGTGAATCGTGGTCTGCCTCTGAAGCTGACCTACTTTCAGTACGATTCGTATACCCATTAGATATGACTTATGCTGAAGGCTTGGATCGATTGCTGAGATCAAACAAGATCCAATTGCCAACACCTAGGCCTGAACCTGAGACCAAGGGGCCAGGGTGGAACAATAATGCTTACTGCAAGTATCATCGGGCCAGAGGCCATGACACCGAGCGGTGCTGGGCGCTCAAGAACCATATTGAAAAGATGATCTGTTCTGGGGCACTACCAATGCCCAAAGCTGCAAATAAACCCAATAACAAAAGCAATCCTCTCTCGAATCATGCAATCTTCGTGGGAGAGGGCACTTTTGACCCATCTGAATGTATTACCAATGAAGGAGCACCCGAACTCCTTCCTGAAGATTTTTCAGCCTTTACTGTCAACGACATTTGGGTTAGTGACGAAGAAGATATATAGGAAGAAGATCCTAATGATGACTTTTGGTCCGGCAAAGAAGAAGAGACTCCACCTAGTGTTATGTTCTTAACTAGGTCGGGAAGGCATAATCAGGCGAGGACTGAACCTGCGGCTCCTTCACCAAATCCAAACCCTATAAGAACGGAGGTACCTGCTGCTCCTGAGGATCCCGTCCTTACACAAATGAAGAAGATTGTGGCTAATGTGTCGATTTAGCAACTTATCTGTGCCTTTAAACCACACCGAGAGCTAGTACTGGGGGCTCTCCAGAATGCTATCATTCCTACTTCCACAACTCCGGAAGCTTTGGTGTCCAATGTTGCCGCTAGCCAGGGCGCCATTACTTTCAGTGATGAAGATCTCCTGTATCTGGAATGAACCATAATAAAGCCTTGTATTTAACCGCACTTTGTTCTAATAAAGTGATTATGTTGATTTTAATAGATAATGGTTCTGCTGTGAATGTTTGTCCTTGGCGAACTGACACCAAGTTAGGGGTTCAGAAAAATCAATTGGTTCAAGATGCTGTATTGCTCCGGGTGTATGATAATACCCCTCGACAGTCGCTAGGCACGATGTCTTTGCCTATCACCTTCGATCACATTGCTCAGAATGTGGAGTTTATGGTTCTAGATATTTCGACTGCTTTTAATCTGTTGTTAGGACGCCCATGGCTACACAACTGCAATGTCGTGGCATGGACGCTGCATCAAAAATTAAAGATGGTCATACACGATCAAGTGGTCATCCTTTCAGGGGGAGTTGTCTCTGGGACTTTAAAACCCAAACAACCTATGTTGGAAGTAGAGCATACCTCTACTGATGTAGAGCTTCACAACTTTGAGATGGTCAGGATGAAACACCCTTTGATTTTGTTCCTTATTCTAACCTAAAGATCCATACTATTATGAGGAGACAGGGATACTTCCCTGGGATGTCTTTAGGAAGGAGGCCAGATAGGGTCTCACCAAGATTCTCTACCTCCACTTATTCTTGTCGTTTTGGCTTAGGATACAAACCAACCAATCAGGAGGTCTGTCTTGCCAAAGCTGCATTAGTTCGTCAAAGAAACCAGTTCGACTCTCCTACGTTGATGGAGACTAAGCCGTACCTGCTAACTTTAAATGGTCAGTTCATAAGGCAAGGGGATGACTTCCCATGGTATGGATTCCCGGAACATCGATATGTTAATGGTATTCGCATTCCCGGATTGGAGGTCTTTGACGATTGTGATGTCCCAGTAAAAGGAGTTGTCAAGCCTAAACCGGATGAGCAATCACTCCTTGAGTGGACTCATCTTTCATGAGGGAGTATGTTTGGTATGTTGTTTGGCCAAGAAGTTGTTAACGAAGAGAAAGAAGTGGACCCGATGGTTGTTGTGTTGTCCATTCCTGAATTTGATCCAAGCGCCATGATTTCTGCTGATGGAGGTTACCGTGAAGTGACCTGGGTCAATTCTGTCAACAATAAATGTACCCTAGTGTTAGGAGAACCTTGTAAGGTCCGGTCTGAGTCGAGCACTAGTGGGTCTGTAATCAAGTGTGAGCCAGCCAGGATTAGCCCCAAGTTTGATAAGTTTGTATCCGTTTCTGCATTCAATGAAGTGAACGTTTCTGAGTACCTTTGTTCTTCTTCCCTTCTCTCTAATTGTTGTGCTAATAACTATAAATTTGATGCTGAACCTTTAAAAGACTTTAATGAATTAACACAAGCCATGAACAACTACGAGAATCACATGACACCCGTTGAGAAAACCATCGCCATCAATGTGGGGACGCCTGAAACTCCCCGGGAATTGAAAATTGGCAAATCATTACCCCTGGAGGAGCAACATGAGTTCACCGCGCTTCTTAAGGAGTTTGTCGACGTCTTCTCTTGGCCTTACGAAGACATGCCTAGGATCGACAGAGAGATCGCTGAACACGCAATTCCGCTTTATCCGGATGCGAAGCCTGTACAATAGCAGCCTCGTCAAATCTAGAATGAATGGTCGGATAAAATTCACAATGAGATCAAAAAGCAGTTAGAGGCCAAGTTTATCAGGGCAGTAGAATTCCCGGAGTGGGTGGCTAACATTGTTCATGTGCCAAAGAAGGATAGGAAGATGCGAATGTGCGTTGATTTTCGAGATCTAAACAAGGCTAGCCCAAAGGATTGCTTTCCTTTGCCGCATATTGATGTCCTAGTTGATTATACTTGTGGACACGAGCTGCTATCGTTTATGGATGGGTATGTGTTAGGTTCTAGTATTTTTTGTGGTTTTTCTGAGGTTAGGGTTGTCGAATCCACAGGGATGGGTGTTTAGGCTTGAGAAGGAAATCGGTTTGCGTTTGGGTTTTCTCAGTGCGGGAAGTAGTAAATTATGTAAATAAATCTATTAAACTAATATAGACATGGATTCAAGAAAGCAATAAAAACATGAAATCAAATAAAGCAATTAAAAGCAATGAAAGAGAAACTAGAATTAACAATGAAATTGGGGCAAGAAATTATACCTTCGATGCACTAAATCTTCAATCTCGAATCCTTGACTTCGAATTTCCCCCGAACAAACAAGAAAATTGTGAATTGGATTACTAAGGATCCCCAAATCCTCACTTGAAGTAGAATTTGTGACCCTTAACCCTCCTCCTCACTAAAAGTGGATTTCTGGTGAGATTAGCACTAGAAAGCTTTGAAATCAAGACAACAATGGAAACCAAAAAGAGAGAGAGAGAGAGAGAGAGAGAGAGAGAGAGAGAGAGAGAGAGAGAAGCTTGTAAAATGCTTCAATGGAGAATTGCTTGAATTGAGAAAGCTTGAAGAAAGTTGAATACAATTGCAAGAAATCAAAGAAAGCTTGAAGAACAATTAAAAACTTGAAGAAAGATTAAAGCAAGATTAAAGAAAAGTAATTAAATTTAATTCTACCTTAATTCTACTTCTAAGCTAATGAAAACTACAATTATTACAAAGATGAAAATATGTGGGTATTTATAGAAGGAAAGAAATACAAGCCAAACCTGAGAATTAACTCCGCAGACACGCGCGATTTTCCCGCAAGTTTGGACAGGTCGCGGGTGCGACCCAGACTGTCACGGGCGCGACACTGCCTTGTACCGTTTCATCAGTCAGCCTCTCATCGTCCGTCGTGGGTGCGACTAAACTAGTCGCGGGCGCGACCACCGACTGTCGCGGGTACGACACCGCCAGTCACGAGCGCGACCTGCTTCTGTTCGCCTGCCATATCTTCTCTCCGCAGAACGTCGCGGCCGCGAAGGCTGGTGTAGCGGGCGTGATGCCCAGCTGTCTCCGTTCCCTTGGCGGTTGCATTGGCGCGATAGATGAGTGTCACAGACGCGACCCAAATGGTCTCGAGTGCGACGCCCGACTGCTTTCTTTTCCCTTTTTTGCGCCAAAACTTGACAATGGTTTCCCGGGTTGGTCTCGCCTCAGTTCTCAGCTCGGGTTAGCTCGGGTTGACTTGGGTCGGCTCGGGAAATCGCTAGGAATTCCCTAAAAAGCCTCAATTATGCTCAATTTCCTTCTAACTCTTTATTTTCCTACAAAACGCAAAATCATCATTTCTAATATATAAAACCGGGGCTAAAACATGCAAATATACCCTATAACTGATAAAAGTTTGGCTCGAAACGAGACCGAACAACACTCCCATACAAGGGTTTGCTCGCCCCGAGCAACCTAAACAAAGATAAAGACAGAGAAAAAGAAACTAAAAACCCTAACTCACTTTCGCAGGAATCGTGGATGCATTTAGCACATGCATCAAGCCCTTTAAACCCCTTGGCAGCCCAAGTGGACGAGGAAGGTCTCGTGAGGGTTTATAGAAGCTATACCCACAAAAGCTGCAGAAAAAGAGAGAGGGGAAAGTGAAAAACAAAACAAGCTTGAAAAGAAAGAAAAGAAAAGCTGCTTTGCTCAAGGAATCATGCAATCGCCACTAAGAAAACAATATTAATCAACTAAAAGGAACCATTATGGGCACCTCAAATCACCTAACTCAAGATATTGCCAATCTTTAAGGCTTTCAATTCCCAACATCTCCTACATAACAAGATCCTATGTGCTCAAGTGCAAGTGTTATTCTTACTCGATTCTGATTGATCTAGAGCAAACCACAATCCAAGCTTGTATCAAAGCAAAAGATTATTTAAATGTCGTCCTCCCTCGCTTGTGTCGCCCTTGGCTTGGTGAGGGACGTAGGAGACGCAAGGAAAGACTTCACATTTATTACGATTCTTTTTGGTGTTGGGCTTTATAATTTAGCTCAACGAGATTGGTGTTAGTTTTTTTCGGGAATTGAACGGCCCATAACGGGGTTTACCCTCCCAACATGGGCTACTCCATACACCTCATCGTTACAAAAACGAAGTGCTTAAGGGGTAAGAGCGCCGCGCCGCTCATACCAACCCATGTAGGTAGACTAACTTAACATTACAGTTTCTGATTTAATTAATTTAATTAACTTTCACTTTTTCAACAAGCTCAGATATAGTCTACTAAAGTCTCACAATTTCGAAAAGAACGTGAAAGAATCAAGGACCTTAATTAAGCATTTGATGAAGGGAATCTACATAAGTGAGTCATGGCAATATTTGAACTAAGGACGATAATGCTCATACGGGTTGCTTTTAAGGAGATTAAGAAAGTCTTCTAAGCCTTGACTACACTTTTCCTATAAACCAAGCAAAAAAAAAAGAAAAAGAACGAAAGCTTTAAAAGTTTTTCACTCCCTTTTTTCTTCTTTTGCACACAAATTTTTCAGATTTTAGACAAAAACTAAGAAAAAAAAACTAGGTTCTCTACCCATGAACATGGAAAATATCACCCCCACCCCCACTCCAACGTAAAACATCACAATGTCCCTATCGTGAGAAGGGTGTCACAAGTAAGGTAGAAAACCGAAGAAAAGCATATATACAAAATACTTATCACATAAAAAGTGGTGGCGACTCGAGCCCACACGACTCCAACAACAAGATAATCCCAACATTCACACTCAAGGGGTTCGCCACCCAAAAGGAAAAATCAAGCATGCAACATGGATCAAGAATATATACACTCAAAGAGAGGGTGGAAAGAGGCTACCTCGAAATTTTCAATTAAAGACGACTCAATCCACAATCCAAAAGCACCAATCACAAGGTTAGGATATACAATTTAAGCTACCTAAATGCTTAGAACTTGGCATGCAAGATTGAAAAAAAATAAGAAATATATACAAGACACTACTAACCTAAGGACTAAAGAAAAACCAAAATATTTACAAAATGAAACTCACTCTTTATTTTTTTCTTATTTTCTTAGACTAAAAAGCCAGAATAAATACTATCCTCCCACTCCCACACAAAGAGGTTGCCATGTCCTCAATGGTATAGAAATAGAGATAAACAAGTACCCAAAGGAAATCAAGAAACACACCAAAAAGAAAATAAAAGAAGAAAAGAAAGAATACTCACTAACTGTACAAGAAAGGTGAGGAAGGATATTACCTAGAAGGCTTTTTATCAATAACAACACTCCTTCTCTTCTCAAGATATCGGGCACCGTGTCAGAACCATTCAACGCCCGGAGTAACAAGTCATGCATTCTCTCATGCATCTCAGAATGATGAACATAAGAGCATACTCTCAAAATTATATCAACAAACATCAGTGCTCTCAACAATTTATCAAATGCCTTAGAAAAGTCATAGAAAGGACGAACTACATGAATGTACAAGACTTTCCTATGCATATTGAAGTGAGACATGACAAATGGATCCTCCCATTGACTCGTAAATGGAGATTGGGTATTGTAGACACTGGAATTTGTACCGGCATAGTCCCGACTCATCAAAATCAGCAAAACATTTGGGTCAAATGATAAATGGGTCATTGGGCCCAAAAAGGTCAACAGCTTGAGCCTGAGAAATCAACAGACCGCCTACATTCGCTTAAAACCCCCTAGGTTTTAATTTAAAACCCCCTGGGTTTTAATTTTCAGAGGACAAGCCCACACAAAAGCTAGCCCAAAAGCGCGCCCCGGCCTAGAGATAACTCAAAACCCGCCTAGGTTTTAAGCTGTCTGGCGCCAAAATCTGTATGCAATTGAATCCCATGATCATAGCCCCATGTGTTTGACTTCGCCATTGGCTTCATATAACCCGCCTAGGTTATAGTCTCTGGAGGGCTTGATTTGTGGGGTATGTCCCCCATGGTTTCCCTCCAAATCCCTCATCCCTTCACCTATAAATACCCCCTCCATTTCACCTTCATTTCATCAACAATCATCCTCTACCACCCTTACTCTACTAAACTTCCGCCAACTACTGTCTCTTCTCTCATTTTCCCATTCTCTCAAAATTTCATCATCCATATCCATTTCTAATCCCCTCATAATCACATTCATCACAACCATATAACCATCCATATACCACTTTTTCAAACCATTCACGGTATCGCATTCAAGCTTCAAGTCAAGGGCAACTCAAGGGATCAAATCCATCATCATTACATCTTAAGCAAGGTTCGATTTCTTTGTTTTCTTTGTCATAATTATTCATGTAATTCATTCTTTAATTACATTACTTGTACATATTTTGTAAAGTAAAAATCGTATTTTATATTGCATGATTTGAATAATAATTCTGCAAAATTAATCAAATTTCTCCCCGCTCTCTTTCTTTTCAATGTTGATTTTAGTAGAGTCTGTTTTATAACAGGCGGATTCAAGAGTTCTTATAACTCTCGAATCCGTAACCTTACCCCTGAATCTAGAAATCGGGTTCGTAGACTGGAGTCTTTCTTTTCTTATTTTATGGTTTGTCGATTTCATTAAATCGGCTGGCGACTCTTTAAACATTTTATAAATTCGTTTAATTATTTAAAGTATTCGATTTCTTGAACAAAAACAATTTATGAAAATAATTTAGTTCATGTCCAATATTTATCCAAGGAGGGTCCCGAGAGAAATGGGCCGTAAAATGATAAAACCTAGGCGGGTGTTATCATTTTCAACCCAATTTCTCTTTGGGCCGAGGAGACCAGTGGCCGAGCCTGGGATCCGCTAAAACCTAGGCGGGTTTTAGCTGATTCCAGTGGCCCGTTTGTTTTCTCTTGGGCCTGGATTTATTGAGTGGGCCGGGATTAAATTATTGTTAAATTAATTTGTGTAATTACGGATAATTTAAATAATAAAAAAAGGGGTTTGTTAATAAATAAAGTTTCATCACCCCGAAAACGAATTTCGAAAAATAAAAATATCCTTATTTGAGGATTAAGCAACCTTAGTCAGCTCCCGATCATTTAAGTAGCGCATCACGAAAAAAGGTTCACTTTTTCTGGGGTCCTACAGATTGTTGTCTCCACTGGGGACTTAAACTTAAAAAGAGGGTAAGACTTGAAAAAAAATCAAATTGATTTGAAAGTGTAAAAGGGAGAAGTTAATTTATTTCGCGACTTTATTATTCTTTTAGGCATCCTTTGCATACCGGGCCACTAATCGGGTCTTTTGACACGTTAGCACAAAGACGACGGTTTAGGATAACTAGGATTTCCGTTGAGAGCGAGAGACTACTACTATGGGGATGAACTCTACATCGCTAAGCATTTGGTCGCTCCTCTCGCGGTGTTACACTCAAAGAGCTTCCTTGAAGTTCTTTGAGCCATACCCCAACTTTTTACCTTAGGGTATGATGAACCGGAGCGAGAACATGCGATAGGGCATGTAACCCAACCATAAAAGTCAATAAATTTAGAGCCTTGGTTTAGGATACCCCTTCATGTGTATGCTATGTGCTATGTGTATCCCTTCCCCTTTTATTGTCTTTTTGTAAAAGAGTCGACCCCAATCTAGAGGTTTTGATCTAGTCCATATAAAATTCATTGGGTTGAGAAAATGATTATTTATTAATTAATGTAATTAACTTAGAGGCATTATGGTTAGCCCAAGTGGAAGGGTCCATTAATGTTTGAAAATCGATTATATTAATCAATAAATAAAAATTGATTACCTTTGATGATATTATATGGCCTTTACGAAATTCTCTTAACAAAGGTCTAAAAAATTAATTAAAAAGTCCAACAAAGTTAATGGATAGTGTCTTAGACTGCATAATAGTCTATAGGCTTGAGTAAATTAATTCATCGATTTAATTAATAAATCCATCACATTATGGCCGGCCCGTTGTTAGGCTCAACCATATTGGATTTGCCAATTAAGCCCATAAATTAATTATGACTCGCTTATTGTTGACTTTATCTAGCCCTTTACAACATCCATTTTCTTCGAGTAAAAAAAAAGCATAAAAAAGGAAAAAAAGGGGTCGTTAGTCTTGTCAAGTATTATTCTAGCCCGCATAATAGCCAATATGGTTTGAGCTGTCTGAGTTGTTGGGCCAAGTTACGGATTCTTCTTAAAACGGTCGGCTTGTGGACTGGGCCCATCCGAATTGAGAAACACTGACTAAAGCCTGTCAACTTATGACCCGCTCACTATGTTTGACTTTATTCGGCCCTTTATAATACTCTGTTTTTTTAGGTCTATATAGAGTTAGGTCATGCACTCCAAGAAGTGGGTGAGTCCCTTGTGTCAGCATATATGTGTCGAGTCGGTTAGGATCATGTAGGTCTCTTAGGTCATGCATGCATCGGGTAGAACGTGTCGGAGAATGTCAACGAGTGTCCTAACCTTGAATTTTCATGCAGGCATCATTGGTGATCGACTCCGAGCCCGCATTTAAGATCCACAAACCGGTTGTTTGATTCTGAACCCTCGCTACGATCCATCTACAACTACTGACTGCATCATGTCTGGAGAGCAATTCCAAGAGGTCCCGGTCCAGAGCACTGAGGCCAACATCATGAAGCACTTGGATGACCTTTACACCAAAATGCAAGGTCTGGTATTCACCAATACTTTAGAACAGGAGCAGAAGATGAGCAAAGGACTAAATAAATAGCAACAAGTGATGGATGGTATGCTGCAAGTCATCACTAAGATTAATACCAAGCTGGGGTTGAATGTTGAAGAAGACGATGAAGAGATGCATGGGTATGAATCTGAACCTGAAATCATCAAGACATCGTAAGATTCTGGAGGAATTGGGATATCCAAAACAAAGGTTAATACCCCTGAGGCATCTAAAACCACAAAGGATCCTGCTGTTAAGGCCCTTGAACAGAAGTTGGAAAGCCTTACTAAAGCAATGAGCACTGTGCCGACCTTTGCTGACAAATACCTGGAAGTGCCATTGCCTGTTCAGCCAATTCTGAAGATAGCTGATAAAGTTGAGGTACCAAAGATCAGGTTCAAACCCTTTGAGAACCCAGTTCATCACATTTAAGAGTTCATGAGGCTAGCACCATTAAACCGGATTGATGTCGGTTTATACTCTACTGTCTTCCCATCCACCCTAGATGGCGAAGCCAAGGTATAGTATCACGCTTTACCACCCCAAACGAAGGCTGACTGGAATGAATTATTTAGAGCCTTCATTAATCACTACAATCGCATCCAGAAGAAGCAAGCTACGGTGGATGACTTGACCACCATGAAGCAACGGGATGATGTATCCTTCTTGATTATTTTGAGCGATGGCATACCAAAGTGTCTTACATCAATGAGACAATTCTTCTCCGTCTATAGTTGTCTACTTTCAAGCAGGGGCTAAAAGGCAGTTTATCCAAGCATTTGGGATACCACGTCATTAAAGACTTTGACTACTTGAAGGACATTTGTGTCCAACTGGAGGCGATGCATAATGATAAGACCGCTTTCGCCTGGATGAAAGAGGTAGTTCCAACAGGAGGGCTACTAGTGCGCCTAGCCACCCTCCTAAGATTATGGAAACTAACTATATCCAGCGCAAGGGGCCTATCATACCAAAATATGAGATCTACACCCCACTAGACGTCTCTTACTCACAAGCTCTTGATCGGTTGGTCAAGAAAGGTTTTTTGGTCCTACCTTTACCAAAAGAAGAGCCGACAATTAAAGGGAAAAATTGGGATGCTAACCAATTCTGTCGCTATCATCGTTACTGGGGAGATGATACTGAGAAATGGTGGACTCTCAAGAATAAGATAAAGGATAAGATAAGGGATGGGACGCTGCCCATGCCAAAAGCCACCCAGAAACCTAACAATCAAAGCAACCCAATGCCCGAGCATACAAATTCTGTCTTTCATGGAGTTGGTAGCTTTCATCCTTCCACTTTGATTGTTGAAACGGGTCAACCTGTCCCTGAAGTGTTTGGCTTTCATGAAGACCTATCCATTCATGGTATTTGGGACAGTGATGACGATGACCAACATGAATACTCCAAGATGGAATGGATGGAGACGGATGAGCCAACGTCGGATGACGTGACATTTCTCACTCGATCAGGCCGCAGTAACAATAGGAACATCACCACCACAGTGGTTGTTTCTAATCCTACCCCAATGGTTAGCGATGACAATCACGCCCCTCCTGAAGATCCTCTCCTTACACAACTCAAGAAAACCAGAGCCAAAGTTACTATCTGGCAACTGATATGCACGTCGCAAGCACATAGACAGAAGATGATGGACGCTCTTACTGCATTAACAGTACCTCCCACAACGACTCCTGAATCTCTAGTTGCTCATGTGACTACCCAGCAAGAGGCGATCACCTTTGGGATTGAAGATCTGCCTCAGGGAAGGACATCACACAACAAAGCACTCTACCTTACAGTGCAATGCTCCAATAAGACTATCCCACTTGTTCTGGTCGACAATGGTTCAGCTGTGAATGTGTGCCCTTGGAGGACGGCACAGAAATTGGGAGTCCAACAACAACACTTGGCTCAAAATGGTGTACAGCTCAGGGCTTACGACAATTCTCCTCGAAGGTCGGTTGGGTCCATAATATTGCCCATCACTATAGGCAAAATCACTCGGAATGTGGAGTTCGTAGTACTAGACATTCCAGCCTCCTTCAATCTGTTGCTAGGGAGACCATGGCTTCATAAATGCAATGCTATAGCATCTACCTTACACTAGACGGTAAATATGTTGGTCCAAGGTCAAGTTATTACCATCTCGGGAGAATCCATCAATGTTGTCTTTACTCCCAAGCAAGCGACCCTTGAAGTAGAACACAGTTCCATGGACGAAGAAATTCACAATTTTGAGCTTGTGGCGACTTTGAGCCAGGATGAAGCCTCCTTTAACTTTGATCCCTACTCAAATCCCAAAGTGCACGCTATACTCAAGAGACAAGGACACTTCAATGGAATGCCGCTGGGAAAGAACTCGAAAAACAAGATTCCTCCTATGTTCAAGACATTTAAGCAGAAGGGAAGGTTCGGCTTAGGATACAAGCCAACTGAGAAGGAAGTTAGGCTTGCCAAGGTAGCTATAGCTGAGCAGAAGAGGATGGACAATCCTCCTACCTGATTCCAAATGAAGCCTTATCCACTCACTCTGAATCGAAAGTTTGTTAGGGAAGGTGATGACTTCCCTTACTATGGGTTCCTTGAACCATACTACCTAAAGAACAAGGGAATTCAAGTTGCTGGGTTAGAAGTTTTCAATGACTGTACCATTAATATGGCTACTGTTTTTGTCCCCGCTCGGGACAAGCAGCCACCATTGGAATGGACTCATCTCGCTGGGAGCAACATATTTGGCAAGTTGTTTGGACAAGAAGCTGTCAAACAAGAGTCTAAAGCTGACGCTATTATTGCTGCATTATCCAACCCAAGTTTTGACCCAAGCTAGACTCCTGATCACTGAAGAAGAAGAAGAAGTCAAAGCGGTCTCGTGGGTCGAGGAGAATAGCTTTGTTTTATCTGTAGGAGAGTCTGTTCCTATGGACATAGAGTCAGGTCCTAAGGGTCTAGAGTCAAGTGAGTCTGGTCTTGAGTTTACTGGTGATGTATTCCTTTCTGCATTCAATAAGATGAACCTTTCTGCTTACTCTGATTCTTCTTTCCCCTCTTCCCTGAACTACTGTGCCAATAATAATTTGGAATTTAATGAACCCTTAAAAGAATTTCCTAATGAACATAAGTATAAAATGGCGGTGTTGGAAGACACCATCACCATAAACGTGGGCACGGAAGAACAACCTCGGGAGTTGAAGTTAGGTAGTTCACTCACAGCAGAAGAACGGGCAGCATTTACGGAGCTTCTCAAGGAGTTTGTGGATGTATTCGCATGGTCCTATGAGGACATGCCAGGGATTGACAGGGAGATTACGGAGCACACCATACCTTTGCTCCCTAATGCAAAGTCGATTCGACAAAAGGCTAGGAGGATCGAGCCTGAATGGGCTAAGAAAATTGAAGAAGAGGTAATCAAGCAGCTCAACGCTAAGTTTATCAAAGCAGTCCAATACCCTGAATGGATTGCTAATATCGTCCCAGTGCCCAAGAAAGACGGGAAAGTGCATGTGTGTGGACTTCCGAGACATTAACAAAGCCAGTCCCAATGATAGTTTCCCGTTACCACACATCGATGTATTGGTGGATAACACTTGCGGACATGAGCTCTTATGCTTTATGGACGGATATGCCGGGTACAATCAAATAAAAATGGCAGAAGAAGATATGGAGAAGACAGCCTTCACCACACCGTGGGGAACATACTGCTATGTAGTCATGCCTTTCGGTCTCAAAAATGCCGGCGCAACATACCAAAGAACGGCCAACACTCTGCTTCATGACATGATGCACATAGAAGTAGAAGGTTATGTGGATGACATGATTGTTAAGTCCAAGACGAGGAAGGAGCATATTCCTAACCTCCGCAAGTTCTTTTTACGACTTCGCAAATACAAAATGCGGCTCAATCCAGCAAAGTGCACCTTCGGTTTTACCTCTGGGAAGCTGATAGGCTATTTGGTCAGCCAACGGGGCATTGAAGTTGATCCCTCAAAGATAAAGGCTATCCAGGAGTTACAACCGCCCAGGATAGAAAAGGAGATAAGAGGCTTCCTAGGACGAGTCCAGTACATTAGTAGGTTCATCTTAAAGCTCACCATGACCTGTGAACCTTTGTTCAAGAAACTAAAGAAAGGAAGCAAAATAGAATGGGACGATCAATGTCAAGCTGCTTTTGATAAAATCAAGGAGTATTTGCAACATCCTCCAGTCCTCATGCCGCCAGTACTAGATGAGCCTCTACTCCTTTACCTTACAGTGACCAGCTCAACAATGGGGGCTATGCTGGCTCAAAAGGTATAAGGTCAAGAGAGCGCTATCTACTACTTGAGCAGAAAGTTCCTAGACTACGAAAGTCGATACGCAGACATAGAGAAAATGGTTCTCGCATTAGTATGGGCCACCAAGAAGTTAAGGCATTACATGCTTTCGCATACCGTATATGTTATAGCTGAGAATGATCCCTTCAAATTCATGGAGCAACCAACCATCAACAACCGCATTGCTCGATGGGTATTCATGCTTTCAGAATTGAATCTTCAATACTTACCCCAGAAATCTATCAAAGGGCGAGTTGTTTCGGACTTTTTGGCTGCTTCAACATCACAGGAACCTCCAAGCACTCACTTGGAATTTCCACACGAAGATGTATTCTTCACCGACGAAATTACGTGGGAAATGTATTTTGATGGAGCTTCTACCAAATGGGTTGCGGAGTAGGAGTCCTGTTAATATCTCCAGAAGGGGCACACGTTTCTGTATCTGTAAAATTGGATTTTGATGCTACTAACATTGCAGCGGAATATGAAGCATGCATCAAGGGTCTACAAGCTGCCTGGGCTTTAGGCATACGCAACTGTAGACGCCGGATTTTGTACCGGTATAAACCCGACTCATCAAAAATATATGAGACAGGTGGGCCAAGTGAAGCGGGTCGACGGGCCCAAAAGATCAATAAACGAAGCCGGAAGAAAATAAATCAAGCCGGAATAATTATTAAAACCCAAAGGGGTTTTATTTTTATTCACCAGCCCACACAAGAAGCGGGCCAGTCGCGCGCCCCGGCCAAGAGCCAATAAAACCCGCCTAAGGTTTGATCCGGCCCAGAAATAATCAAACCCCTCCTAGGGTTTGAGAGAAGCAGAGTGCGACGTCGTTTTGTGCCAGGTCAGCGATCTGCGTGATGAAATTGTTAAAGCCCGCCTAGGCTTTGGTAATTTTAGCGCCAAAAAAAAAAATCTGCATGCATGCAATCCCATGATCATAGCCCACGTGACTTGACTTTGCCCTTTAACTCCATACGACCCGCCTAGGCTTTGGTGTGAGAAGGCTTGATTTTTGGGGTATGTCCCCCATCATTTCCCTCCAAATCACTCACTCCCTCACCTATAAATACCCCCTCCATTCCACCTTCATTTCATCAACTCCCACCACCAACAATCATCATATTCTCCCACTCTCTCAAATTCTCTTCATAATTCTATTCTTCTATCATCACCATAATCACATTCTTCACTACCATATAACCATCCACACTACACTCTTCCTAAACCATCCACATTTTCTCATCCGGGTTTCAAATCAAGGGGCAACTCAAGGGATCAATTTCATCGCCGCTACACCCTAAGCAAGGTTCGGTTCTTTGTTTTAAATTATTGTATTTAATCATGTAATTCTTATTTTAATTTCGTGCTTGTACATATTTTGTAAAATAAAACCACATTTTGTTTTATTATTGCATGATTTGAATAATAATTCCGCGAAATTAATCGAACTTTTCCCCGCTCTCTTTCTTTTCAAGGTTGATTTTAGTAGAGTCTGTTTTTATAAACAGGCGGATTCGAGAGTTCTTATAACTCTCGAATTCGTAACCTTACCCTCGAATCTAGAAATCGGGTTTGTAGACCGGAGTCTTTCTTTTTATTTTATGGTTTGTCGATTTCCTTAAATCGGCTGGCGACTCTTTAAACAGTTTTATAAATTCGTTTAAATTATTTAAAGTATTCGGCTTCTTACACATAATTAATTTGAGAAAATAATTTAATTTTTGGCTCAAAAAATGGGTTTGGCCCGAGGAGAAAATGACTAGAAATTATTAAAACCTAGGAGGGTTTTAATAATTTCCACAAATTATCTCCCTGGGCCTGGAAGCAAGAGGACCGACCCAGAATTCGCCAAAGCCTAGCCGGGCTTTGACAAACCTGGTGGTTCGCTCGCTTCTTGGGCCCTGGTTTGTCAATTGGGCTGAAATTAAATTATTTGAGATTATTTTTGTGTAATTTCCGGATAATTTAGATAATAAAAAACGGGTTTGTAAATAAATAAAGTTTCATCACCCCGAAAATGAATTTCGAAAATAAAAATATCCTTATTTAAGGATTAAGAAACCTTATTCGGCTCCCAATCACAAAAGTAGCGCGCCACGCGGAAAAAGGGGTCACCTTTTTCCGGAGTCCTACAGATTAGCGACTCCACTGAGGACTTAAACTCTAAAAAGAGGGTAAAACTTGAAAATATCAAATTGATTTGAAAAGTGTAAAAGGGAGAAGTTAATTTATTTTGCGACTTTATTATTCTTTTAGGCATCCCTTGCATACCGGGCCACTAATCGGGTCTTTTGACACGTTAGCACAAAGGCGACGATTTAAGTTACTTAGGAGTTCCCTTGAGAGTGGGAGGCCACTACTATGGGGATGAACTCTACATCTCTAAGCATTTGGTCGCTCCTCTCCCGATGTCACACTCCGAGAGCTTCCTTGAAGTTCTTTGAGAAATACCCTAACTGCCTACCTTATGGTATGAAGAACCGGGGCGAAGGCATGCGGTAGGCTATATACTCGACCATAAAAGTCCATGAATGTAGAGCCTTGGTTTAGGGTACCCCTTCATGTGTATGCTATGTGCTATGTGTATCCCTTCCCTTTTCTTATCTTTTGTAAAGAGTTGACCCTAGTTTGGAAGTTTTGTTCTAGTCCATATAAAATTCATTGGGTTGAGAAAAGAATTATTTATTAATTAATATAATTAACTCAAAAGCATGTTGGTTAGCTCAAGTGGAAGGGCCCATTTATGTTTGAAAGTTGATTATCTTAATTAATAAATAAAAATTGACTTACCTTTGTTGATATTATATGACCCTTTATGAAATTCTCTTAACAAAGGTCTCAAAAAATTAATTAAAAGGCTAACAAAGTTAATGGATAGCGTCTTAGGCTGCATAATAGTCGCTAGGCTTGAGTAGATTAATTTATCGATTTAATTAATAAATCCGTCACATTTATGGTCGGCTCGTTGTTAGGCCCAACCATATTAGATTTATCAATCAAGCCCATAAATTAATTATGTTTGCTTATTGTTGACTTTATCCAGTCCTTTACAATATCCGTTTTCCTCGAGTTAAAAAAAGAGGAGTATAAAAAGAAAAAAAGGTTAAAAAAAAAGTGGGTTGCCGGTCTTGTTGAACATTATTCTAGTCCGCATAATAACCAATAAGGTTTGAGCTGTCTGAGTTGTTGGGCCAAGTTACGAATTCTCCTTAAAACGGTCGACCAGTGGATTGGGTCCATCCGAATTGAGAAACACTGACTATAGTCTGCCAACTTATGACCCGCTCGCTATGTTGACTTTATTCGGCCTTTTATAGTGTTCCGTTTTAAGGTCCATATAGAGTTAGGCCATGCACTCGCAAAAAGTGGGTGAGTCCGTTGTGTCAGCATACATGTGTCGAGTTGTCTAGGATCATGTAGGTCATCTAGGACATGCATGCATAGGGTAGAACATGTCGGAGAATGTCATCGAGTGTCTTAACTTTGAATTTCCATGTAGGCATCATTGGTGATCGACTTCGAGCCCGCATTCGAGATCCACGAACAGGTCGTTTCGTTCCAAGAGATCCATCTGCAACCAGTAACAGCACCATGTCTGGAGAATAATTCCAAGAGATCCCGGTCCAGAGCACCGAAGCCAACATTACGAAGCATTTGGATGACCTCTACACCAAAATACAAGGTCTGGTATTTGCCAATACTTTGGAACAAGAGCAGAAGGTTGGAAAAAGGCTGAATGAACAACAAGTGATGGACGGTATACTGCAAGCCATTACTAAAATCAATACCAAACAGGGGTTGAATGTTGAGGAAGAGGATGAAGAAATGCAGGGATATAAGTCCGAACCTGAAATCATCAAGACATCCTCAGATTCTGGAGGAATTGGGACATCCAAAACAAAGGTCGCTACTCCTGAGGCATCTAAACTCATGAAGGATCCTGCTGTTAAGGCCCTTGAACAGAAATTAGAAAGCCTTACCAAAGCAATGAGCATCACTGGCCACTTTGACAAGTACTGGAAGTGCCATTACCTGCAAACCCACTCAAGGTCTGATAAAGTGGAGGTACCAAACATCAGGTTCAAACCCTCTGAGAACCCAGTCCATCACATTGAAGAGTTTATGAGACTAGCACCATTAAACCGAATTGATGTCGGCTTATACTCTACTGTTTTCCCATCCACTCTAGATGGCGAAGCCAAGGTGTGGTATCACGCTTTACCACCTCAAACCAAGGCCGATTGGAATGAACTGTTCAAAGCCTTCATCAATCACTACAGTCGCATTCAAAGGAAGCAGGCTACGGTGGATGACTTGACCACTATGAAGCAATGAGATGACGAATCCTTCCTGGATTACTTTGAGCGATGGCACACCAAGCTGTCTCACATCAATGAGACAATCCCTCTGCGCCTACAGCTGTCTACTTTCAAGCAAGGGCTAAAAAGCAGCTTATCCAAGCACTTGGGATACCACGTCATCAAAGACTTTGACTACTTGAAGGATATCTGTGTCCAACTAGAGGCAATGCATAATGATAAGACTACTTCGCTTGGATGGAAGGGGTCTAGCTCCAACAGGAGGGCCACTAGTGCGTCTAGCCACCCTCCTAAGATCATGAAAACTAACTGTATCCAGCGCAAGGGGCCTTTCATACCAAAGTATGAGACTTACACACCATTGGATGTCTCTTACTCACAAGCTCTTGATCGATTAGTCAAGAAGGGCTTTTTGGTCCTACCTTTGTCGAGGGAAGAATCAGCCACAAGAGGAAAGAACTTGGATCAATTTTGCCGCTACCATCGTTGCCGAGGACACGATACTGAGAAATGCTGGTCTCTCAAGAACAAAATAGAAGATATGATAAGGGACGGGAAAGTACCTATGTCGAAAGCTGCTCAAAAGCCTAACAGTCAAAGCAACCCTATGCCCGAGCATACCAACGCTATCTTTCATGGAGTTTGTAGCTTTGATCCTTCCACTTTGATTGTTGAAATAGGCCAACCTATCCCCGAGGTGCTCGGCTTTCATGAAGACCTATCCGTTCATGGAATTTGGAACAGTGATGACGAGGAGCAACATGAATACTCCAAGACATAATGGATGGAGCCAAATGAGCCAACATCAGATGATGTAGCATTTCTCACTCGATCAGGCCGCCATACCAACAGGAACACCACCACCCCAGTGGCTGTTTCTAGTCCTACACCAATGGTTACCAACGACAATCATGTCCCGCCTGATGATCCTCTTCTTACACAACTCAAGAAAACCAAGGCTGAAGTTACCATCTGGCATTTGATTAACAGTATCTCCCATGACAACTCCTGAATCTTTAGTTGCTCATGTGACTACCCAGCAAGAGGCTATCACTTTTGGGATTGAAGATCTGCCTCAGGGAGGGGCGTCCCACAACAAAGCACTTTATCTTACAGTGCAATGTTCCAACAAGACTATCCCTCTAGTTTTGGTCGATAATGGCTCAGTTGTGAATGTGTGCCCTTGGAGGACGGCACAGAAATTAGGAGCCCAACAACAACACTTGGCTCAAAATGGTGTACAACTTAGGGCTTATGACAATTATCCTCGAAAATCGGTTGGGTCTATAATATTGCCCATCACTATAGGAAGCATCACTCGGAATGCGGAGTTTGTAGTGCTAGACATTCCGGTCTCCTTCAATCTGTTACTAGGAAGGCCATGGCTTCATGAATGCAATGCTATATGCTATAGCATCTACCTTACACCAAAAGGTAAAGATGTTGGTCCAAGGACAAGTCATCACCATCTCGGGAGAATCCATTAATGCTGTCTTCACTCCCAAGCAAGCAACCCTTGAGGTAGAACATAGTTCTATGGACGAAGAACTTCACAACTTTGAACTTGTGGCGACTTTGAGCCAGGATGAAGCTTCCTTTGACTTCGATCCCTACTCAAATCCCAAAGTACATGCAATACTCAGGAAACAAGGACACTTCCCTGGGATGCCGCTAGGAAGGAACCCGAAAAACAAGATTCCTCCTGTGTTCAAGACATTTAACAGAAGGGAAGATTCGGCTTAGGGTACAAGCCAACTGAGAAGGAAGTTAAGCTCGCCAAGATAGCCATAGCGGAGCAGAAAAGGATGGACAACCCACCTACCTTATTCCAAATGAAGCCCTATCCACTCACTCTGAATGGGAAGTTCGTTAGGGAAGGTGACGACTTCCCTTACTATGGATTCCCTAAACCGTACTACTTGAGGAACAAGGGAGTTCAAGTTGCTGGGTTAGAAGTTTTCAATGATTGCACCATTAATAAGGCTCGCTTTTATCCCCGCCGACAAATGAAATTTCATTGGAATGGACTCATCTTACTGGAAGCAACATATTTGGCATGCTGTTCGGACAAGAAGCTGATAAGGAAGAGTATGAAGCTGACGCTATTATTGCTGCATTATCCAACCCAGGCTTTAACCCAAGTCTCATGATCACTGAAGAAGAAGAATTCAAGACGGTCTCGTGGGTCGATGCTGAGAAGAATAGCTTTGTTTTATCTGTAGGAGAGTCTGTTCCTATCGACATAGGGTCTGGTCCTAAGAGTCTAGAGTCAAGTGAGTCTGGTCTTGAGTCTGCTGGCGATGTACTCATTTCTGCATTCAATAAAATGAGCCTTTCTGCTTACTCTGATTCTTCTTTCCCCTCTTCCCTGAACTGCTGCGCTAATAATAATATGAAATTTAATGAACCCTTAAAAGAATTTTCTAATGAGCATAAGATGGCAGTGTTGGAAGACACCATCACCATAAACGTGGGCATAGAAGAACAACCTCGGGAGCTGAAGTTAGGTAGTTCGCTCACAGCGGAAGAACGAGTGGCATTTACAAAGCTTCTCCAGGAGTTTGTGGATGTATTCGCATGGTCTTACGAGGACATGCCAGGAATTGACAGGGAAATTGCGGAGCACACCATACCACCATACATTTGCTCTCCGATGTAAAATCGGTGCGACAAAAGGCTAGGAGGGTCAAACCTGAATGGGCTAAGAAAATTGAAGAAGAGGTGATCAAGCAGCTTAACGCTAAGTTTATCAAGGCAGTCCAATACCCTGAATGGATTGCTAACATTGTCCTAGTACCCAAGAAAGACGGAAAAGTGCGCATGTGTATGGACTTCTGAGACCTTAACAAAGCTAGTCCCAAGGATAGTTTCCCTCTACCCCACATTGATGTATTAATGGATAACACTTGAGGACATGAGCTCTTATCCTTTATGGATGGATATGCTGGTTACAACCAAATAAAAATGGCAGAAGAAGATATGGAGAAGACTTCCTTTACTACACCATGGGGAACGTACTGTTATGTCGTCATGCCTTTCGGTCTTAAAAATGCTGGAGCAACATACCAGCGGACTACCAATACTCTACTTCATGATATGATGCACGTCGAAGTAGAAGTGTATGTTGATGACATGATTGTTAAGTCCAAGACAAGAGAGGGTCATATTCCTAACCTCCGGAAGTTCTTTCTGCGACTTCGCAAATACAAGATGCGACTCAACCCAGCAAAGTGCACCTTCGGTGTTACCTCTGGGAAGCTACTAGGCTATGTGGTTAGCCATTGAGGCATTGAAGTTGATCCTTCAAAGATCAAGGCTATCCAACAGTTACAACCACCTAAGACAGAAAAGGAGATAAGAGGTTGCTTGGGCCGAATCTAGTACATCAGCAGGTCCATTTCAAAGCTCACCATGACTTGTGAACCTTTGTTCAAGAAGTTAAAGAAAGGAAGCAAAGTAGAGTGGGATGATCAATGTCAAGCTGATTTTGAGAAAATCAAGGAAGCATGCATCAAAGGCCTACAAGCTGCCTTGGCTTTAGGAATTCACCACATAAATGTCTTTGGAGACTCTAGCCTAATCATTAACCAGGCTAAGAATGCATGGAAAGTTCGAAGTGAGTGCCTTTTAGCTTATCAGCAGAAGCTTTTGGGACTGGCTGACCAATTTGAGAATATCAGTTTTCAATACCTTTCTAGGGATCACAATGAACTGGATGATGCCTTGGCCAAGTTATCTTCGATGATATCAATTCCATCGGGCACACTCGAGCTACCAGTAATTGTAGGGCGATAATCTGAACCCGCATATGTCTGTGCCATGGAAACACAAGATGATGAGACTGATGAATGGTTTCTTGACATATACAATTTCCTTCGGAAGAAAGAATATCCAGCTGAGTTAGATGCTCGAGGACAACGAGCGATCAGGGCTTTAGCAGCACAATACTGCTTGATCCAAGATCGTTTATACAAGAAGTCACCTACAGGCATCAATTTGTTGTGCATCGATGCCAAAAGTGCAAAGGAAGTCATGACTATGGTGCACGGAGGAGAGTGTGGGCCTCACATGAATGGATGCATGCTAGCAAAGAAGATTCAAAGAGCTGGTTATTACTGGACCACTATGGAAGCAGATTGCTTGAATTTTGTTCGGAAATGTCACAAATGTCAGGAGTATGCCAACCTGCAGCATCAACCTCCTTCATATCTGACAACACTCTCTTCTCCATGGCCATTCTCGGTATGGGGTATTGACATTATTGGCAAAATACACCCAACTGGAATAGGAGGACATGAATACATCCTGGCCGCTATTGATTACTTCACTAAGTGGGTAGAGGCAGCCTCTTTTGCCAAGCTCACATCTAAGCACGTGGCCAAATTCATCCTTCATAACATTATATGTCGATATGGAGTACCTCATGAGATTATCAGCGATAAGGGGAGTCATTTTCGAAAGGAAGTAGAAGTTTTGCTCACCAATTACAAGGTTCAGCATCATCGATCTTCACCTTACCGACCACAAACCAATGGAGCTGTAGAAGCGGCCAATAAAACGGTGGCAGGAATCATTAAGAAGATGGTCGTTACTTACAAGGATTGGCCTGAGAAGTTAGCATTTGCCTTATGGGGATACCGAACCTCAATTCGAACTGCCACAGGAGCGACACCATAGGTGTATGGGATGGAAGCAGTCCTGCCAATCGAGTTAGCAATCCCATCATTACGAATAGTGGCAGAAAGCCAATTGCCAGAAGCAGAATGGGCTAGGGTAAGATTTGAGGAGTTAATGTTGATGGATGAAAGGCGATTAAGGGCATTGCATAATGTTCAAGTGTACCAGAATAGAATCACTCGCGCCTTTAATAAGAAGGTGAAAAGTCGTTCACTTCAAAAAGGTGATCTAGTGCTTAAGGAAATGAGGGCACCAATACAAGACCCAAGGGGAAAGTTTGCACCTAATTGGAAGGGTCCTTATATGGTTAAGGAAATTTTGCCAGGAGGAGCAGCTCGGCTTGCCACTATGGATGGAGAAGATGCGATTCAACCCACGAATTTGGATCAGCTCAAGCGATATTATGCTTAATATAATCAAGCAACTGGAAAACCAATTTTCAGACACTTGGTTAAAATTCGATTTATGCTCATAAAAAGAAGAAAGATAAAGTTTACAAGGACACAATAATTGTAAATAATACTTCTTCTTTTATTAATAATCAAAATGCAAGTACACTACTTGTAAATAAGAAAATTCAAAAGGCGTAATTAAATAAAAGTTTATTCTAGCAAAGCAGTTCAGTTCCTTCGCTTCCATCCATCTTCTAGTCTTGTTTCACCTTCTCTATGTCGCCATTGGTCTCATGGTCAATCTCCATGTCTTTAGACTCGTTTTGGTCCGTCTTTTTGTTGTTAGGCTTATAGGCTCGCTTATGTGATTTCTGCGTCTCCACCCTTGGACCGAGCCGGTCCTTTGCCGTCACCCTCGCGCCAAGACGATCCTTTATCATAGAGCGAGGACCCAGTCTATCTTTCATGGATGCCCGAATCCTTAGCGCTTCTCCAATACGGCGAGACTCAATAGCCGCAATTAACCATCCGTGATATTCAGCGTCAGCAATCTCTGATATATGTGCCTTTGATGGAGCCTTGAGGGTTGGCCTTCTTGCCCAATACTTCAACCAAGACTCTATCACCGAGCCACGAAGCTTCAATTGCTCGGGGGCTTCACATAGTCGCTTGGGGATGTTCTGTTTACGGCCCATCTGTCGCATTACCCGCTCCGGAAAATAGAAGGTCATGTGTGTCAAGCCGGCAATACACACATAAGCGTTGCGATAGTCACTGGTCACGTATTCGGGAACGTGCCACAACTCGATCCACCACGCGATGTCACGAGGTTCTTTCAGAAAGGCAATCCATTCAGTTACCGATCAGAGCTCGGTACATTTGCGCTTCCTTTGACAATAATTTGCGAGCGCCGAAGGGTTATCGATAAGGCCTAAATGCTCCATCAGCCAAATCTGCCCAAGACAGTTAGCACGGGTTACAATTGCATGCCAATTATTCCCAAACTACCGAAACAAAAAAAAAAATTTCTTAAATCCCGCCTAGGGTATACAGGCAGTAGATATTTTTTGGACAAAAATAAGGGAAGAAGTGTACCTGAAGAAGTAGGGGGCTCCCACGAAGCTCGAATTCTGGATCCGGATTATCCAAGCCCATCATGGTTTCCGCTAGCATCAAAGGCACCGGATTAAAACCTCGAGCCATGTCTTCCACGATCTGAATCAGGCTCGCCAGTCTTGCGCGCCGGCGTGATAGAAGCAAAATTCTCCAAGAAGACATATCACAAGTGCTCGCACCCGTATTACAGGACCATATTCCAACATGTCAGGTGATTGAAAGAATTCGACAATGGTTTGGAAATGTACCTTATCGCCAAATAATGCGCTTCCTATGACCCAGTTCGGAAGGCATAGCAGCTCCTTATATTGTTTGGTGTTGTCGGCAACAGTTGGAGGTGATGTCGGCTGCGCAAAATGATTCGTCCCGAGAATGGACGACCACTCTTCGGGTAGTGGGCATAGTTCTTTCAAGGAAAAACGGAAAACATGTATCTTTGGATCCCAAAAGGCACTCGCCGCTCGAATAAAGTCATGATTGACCCTCGCTTGTCGGAGACTTAGCAATTTCGTCAGACTATATCTCCCGAGCTCTTTCTTCTCGTCTCTAGACAAAGTGCTCATCCAAGTAGCGAGCTTCTTCTCGAAAGCCATGAGGATAGGATGCGTTCTTGAGATTTCGGAGACTTTTAGACTGGGAATGCAAGAGAAGAGGATGAATGATGACTACATGCACAAGAGTGAGGTATTTATACACCTACATCAAGGATCAAAATGGAGCAAATTGACCAGAAGCAATCACATAGCCGTTGCCCTCATATCCCATGATTCATGCCTTTCTTCAATGGCTAGCAAAAAAAAAAAAAGAAGAAAAAAATATTATAACCCGCCTAGGGTATAATCTCGGCAAGCCAGCACGCGCGCGCGCGCGTCCACCCAGGCCCAGCTCCTTGGGCGCTTAAAACCCGCCTAGGGTTTGGGCGGTCCAGGCCCAATTTTCAGCTCCCCCGGCCCATCTATGTGCAGATCTCTTTTGGGCCTCTCTGTCTGGGTTTAAACTGGCCCATTCGTGTGTTTTGGATGTTCCAGTTTTTGTTATCGACCCAATGATGTCCGGTTCTGAAATTTTCGCTCGAGCTATCTCCGACACTTAAGTTTTGTTCTTTTTTTTATTTTATTTTCTTTTTGGGGAAGCAGGATTAATTGGAATTAATCCCATCATGTAGAAAATAATTCGAAATTGCATTAAATAAAAGCGTCAAGTTGTGCATACCCCATGTTCGAGTCTTGCATAAAATAAAAATGTATTACAAAGAGTCTTGCATAATTAAATAATTAAAAAAAAGAGAGGAAGAGTCTTAAATAAAAAAAAGAAGAGTCTTGCATTGCATAAAAGTGATCACCACAGGGAACCAGAATCGCCGCTGTCCTCCGCCAAGTTGCCCCCTGCATTGGAAGCACCGGCCCTGCCGAATTAGGTATCCCAGGAATAATAATCAGGCCCGGGAGCAGTCTGCACAGGAGGTGATGGCCCAGTCAAGGGCATTTCCAAAGGACGCACACTCGACGGCGAAGACACAGAGTGCTGCTGCGAAGCAGCCAGCCAGGAATGATCAGGAACCTGCCATTCAGCAGATGGAGTAGGACATACCGGACCGGTTCCATAATCAGGGACGGGCCAACCGGAAGAAGCAGATCCACCCAGCCAAGAGTGCTAAGGCACAGACCACTCTTGGGAACCCATGGGCAATAACGGACCCATCTCAAGAGCAGGGGTAGGCCATCTCGCAGAACCAGAACCAAAAGATGAAGCATCATAAGGTGCAGGACGCGAAGTAGCGTCATCCGCTAGGGCCTGGCCGCCAGGATACCTTACGGATGCACCTGAATCGCGGTCCCTCACTACCATTTCACGACCATGACGAGCAGAGCGCACTGAAGTCGGGGTATGACGAGAAGGAGGAGGCCGGTAGGTGGCGCTCGATTCAGAAGCATCCTCTACTCAGTAAGGATGAGGCTGAGCTTCACCATATCCAGTGCTGTGATATGACCCTCCATGACCCAATGGTTCCTCCAAGGACATCTCAGCCATGTCCTCTTCCATGCTTGGAGGGCGACGGCCTCTGCTACCAGACCTACTACGATGGGATCCAGTGGAGTGCTGACCTTCGATCATAATGCCTTTGCCCCGACCCTCTGGTACAACTGCTAGAGGAGGACGAGAAGACCCCCCAACTTCCTCCCGAGATCGACCTCGAGTGGAATATTCCCAACCAAGAGCGGCGTGGGGCTGCATGCGAGGCGCTTGTAGTGGAACGTCGAGGTGGTTCTCTGGGAGCGGACTCTGCGTCAGCTTCCATATCGGCCCGTCTGGCAGCACCACCTTGATATCTCCCTGAACCAGTGAAGCCCCGATCGATAAACTTCCTCATGGTGCTCCACTCCTTAGTTAGCTGCGGGAGAAATCCCAACCGCGGCTGGAAAATAGCAAAACCAAGGGGTCATTCACAAGTGGTATACAGGGTAAAAAGGAGGAAATATAAAGCAAAGACTTACCGGTTTGTTGTCGAATTCTCGGAGTGTTAGAGCACTCACTATTGTTCTCCACTACCAGGAAGCCACCGATCTTTCGTCTCTCTTGAGGAGCCTCCACTTCGGCGTCTGCAGCGTAAGGTCCCAGCTGTAGACTTTCTAGTTAGAAAACGACCAAAACATGACAAGGATGAAGAAGGAAGATACATACCACTCGAGGAGCCAAACGGCTAAGGTAACGTTGGAACTCTTCATCGAACTGATCCTGGGGAACGTTGTGCACGAAATCGTCAAATGCTTGACCCCGGACTAGATCCCTCAAAATGGCCGGGTCAATCCGCCATGGCTCAAACCTCTGTACTGGAGGGTAACCTCCCAAAATTTGCCTCGAGGCCCTCTCCCCTAAATACCACACATAGCCGTAAGGCCCTTCAATTAAGAGGCGAAGACGGGTGTCGTGTTCCACCCGATCCAGAGGTTGTGGCAACCCTCTGATGTCGAAGTCGGCCCAAGGACGCCAATTTATTTTATCCTGCAAGAAGAAGGATACATTTAAACATGGCATGCCAAAGAAAATAGAAAAGGCGTCAGGATTAAGGAAATACCGGCTGCAAGTTATCCAAAATGCCGCGAATAAGGTCGAGAGCCCCCGACTTGTACTTCTTATCATGTATGCCCTCAATAGTCCAGCGTTCAGCAGCTGGCACTGTCCTGTTCTTCTTTGAGCGAATTCCCAGGGCCAAGATATACTCATACGCCCACGACTGCATGCACAATATGTCAAACCATGAACGGAAGATGAATAAGTACATTAAAAGAGAAGGGTCGAGCACATACCTCGAGCACCTTCCATAAGGAAGGACCGTACTGGTAGCGAGCCTGGGCTGCATGGAGGTAAACTGTATCCGCATCCAATGAAAGACGGACGCCACGACGGAGCCAATGGATAAAGTTGGCATAGCCCGCCTTACCCCAGTTCAGATTTCGGATATTATCAAAGTTGAAGAGGTTCCGAAACCAGGACAGAGAAATATTATCCCCATGGTTGGCAAAGAGTGTAGCAGAGATGATATACGCCATAAAAATAAAGTCGTTGCTCTAGAGGCAGGTTCTTAAAATTCGCATCACGAACGGTCATCTCAAAGTGCTTAAAGGCAAGGTTAGGGAGACCTTGACGACGCCCCAAACGCGCAGACACGGGAGTCAGCAAATCCAGAACTACATGAGGAACATCTGCGTCAAAGACCACGTCCTGCCCACCCTAAGGAAGACCGGTGATCATGACAAAATCTTTAGGTGTGACTGTCATCTCACCCACCGGGAAGTGGAATGTGTTGGTGGAATCCTACAACCTCTCTGCCATCGCTCGACCAATAGTGCGGAATGTCCTTTTCTTCCAAGCCTCCAAGCATTTCCAGAAAGGCATGAAGCCCACCGCGGTTAAAGTCTCTTGGACAAAATTCCCTGGGATTGATTTCGCTGCCTTAGTGGCTCTTTTAAGGCGCTAGGAGTTTTCAGGTTATCCTCCTAAGGGTAAAATTTCAAGGCGTCATTTTAAAATGGGGGCTCTAAGCATAATTTCATGGACCCAAACTGGACCCAGCACAAACACTGGGCTCACAGCCACGACCCATAAAGCAAACAAGCAAGTCCAAATAACACAGCCCAAGCCGGTTCAGCAATAAAATTGGAGAAAATCGAGTCCAAAACCCGCCTAGGGTTTGACTCAAACAGGCCCGCGGTTGCAGCCCACGAAGCGGCCCAATAGAAAACAAAAAAAAAACACGCGGGTCAAAACCCACCTAGGGTTTGACCTCGCCCAGCCCAGTTAGGCGGCCCAGAGCGTGCAATGGCCCAGTGGGTCTGGAATTAAAACCTGCCTAGGTTTTAGTTCCGCCTAATGGGCTGCTACTCGGTTAACTGGCCCAGAACACATGCAAAAGTTTTGGTCCATTTTGGCAAAAAAGTGATTTTCAGATATCTTTTCGGTCAAAATGCAAAAAACGGATCACTCTACATCCTAACATGCATACTTAAAATAGCTAAAAATCGACAAAGTATGAAAAATAAATTCATGCTTGCTCATTTTTATGCTAAACTAAGTATAAGAGAAAGGTTTAAAGGATTACCTTGCCGTGGGAGCGATAAAACCAAGCATGGTTCCAAGATTCAACAACGAGATCAGAAGGAGCCACTTCCACGCCGGGGACAAAGTTATGTCGCGAAGATCGCTCATGAGGCCAAGCCGCCGCATGAGGAAGAGGTGAATTTCTATGACTTCGGGGTTGCATCTTTTCCCGAAAATTGCTCCAAATTGACAAGAGTTCTTTCTAGAGAGAGAAGTAGTAAGCTAGAGAGATGAAGGAAATGAAGATGTGAATAAGTTGAGAGAAACCCTTTGAATTTATAGAAAGGGTGGGTGAGTGCGAACCACTCGTTTTAGAAACCGCCTCGAGATGCCAAATGCGTTACATTGGTCGGAAATCCGAAAGGTTATCCTTTTGTCACCCAAAAGGGAGGCAGGGTGACGTGGCCTCTTTAGGACCACAAGTGGGACGGACCCACTTTGATTCCTTCACGAGGCAGAGAAAAAAAAAATACACAAAGCCCGCCTAGGCTTTGTGCAGCTCAGAAGAAGCGGCCCAGAAGGCGCGGTCCAGGCGCGGATATGGCCCAATAAAAGGCCAAAACCCGCCTAGGCTTTGGAGCGCCTATAGGCCGATTTTTTGGCCCATAGTCGGAGCCCACACTCAGGCTTTGCGGCCCGCAGGTAAAAATCGAATCTCCTTCATTCTATTTCAATAAAACTGATGCTCGATTTTTTTTCCATGATTTTCAGGTTGCCGACAACGGGACCGCCATCACTCAGCTACCGCACAAGAGGTCGCTGCCATCAACATTCAGGGTCATCGGCAGAGTTTCGATGCAATCCCAAATCGGTAGAGTTTCGATGCAGTCCCAATCTCCGAGCCATCGGCATCGTGCCCGATGAAGTCTCGACCCCCAAGGCCATCAGCAACGCGCCTGATGAAGTCCTTCGGCATAAAAAATGCCCACCATCATCAACATCGACACCGGGAAAGACTAGAACCGACACCGGGAAAGACTGGAACCGACACCGGGAAAGACTGGAACCGACACCAGGAAAGACTGGAATCGACACCGGGAAAGACTGGAATCGACACCGGGAAAGACTGGAACCGACACCGGGAAAGACTGGAATCGACACCGGGAAAGACTGGAACCGACACTAGGAAAGACTGGAATCGACACCGGGAAAGACTGGAACCGACACCGGGAAAGACTGGACCCCATATGAATCGACACCGGGAAAGACTGGAACCGACACCGGGAAAGACTGGAACTGACACCGGGAAAGACTGGAATCGACACCGGGCAAGACTGGAACCGACACTGGGAAAGACTAGAAAAATCCATCAACCATCGGCATCGTGTCCGATAACGAGTAGATCATCATTCTTGCTCGAGATCATCTCAAAGGAGGCGCATGCCGTCCGCAATGGTGATGTAGGACTCAGCTTCCAAACATCGGATCAGGCTTTGCAAACCAAAGTCATATCCTCAGACTACTTTGACCTTCGTCCTATTCGGACTCGATCAAAGTAGGGGCTCTCTGTAGACGCCGGATTTTTGTACCGGTATAAACCCGACTCATCAAAAATATATGAGACAGGTGGGCCAAGTGAAACAGGTCGACGGGCCCAAAAGATCAACAAACGAAGCCCAAAGAAAATAAATCAAGTCGGAATAATTATTAAAACCCAAAAGGGTTTTATTTTTATTCACCAGCCCACACAAGAAGCGGGCCAGTCGCGCGCCCCGGCCTAGAGCCAATAAAACCCGCCTAGGGTTTGATCCGGCCCAGAAATAATCAAACCCCGCCTAGGGTTTGAGCGAAGCAGAGTGCGACGTCGTTTTGTGCCAGGTCAGCGATCCGCGTAATGAAATTGTTAAAGCCCGCCTAGGCTTTGGTAATTTTAGCGCCAAAAAAAATCTGCATGCATGCAATCCCATGATCATAGCACACGTGATTTGACTTTGCCCTTTGACTCCATACAACCCGCCTAGGCTTTGGTGTGAGAAGGCTTGATTTTTGGGGTATGTCCCCCATTATTTCCCTCCAAATCACTCACTCCCTCACCTATAAATACCCCCTCCATTTCCACCTTCATTTCATCAACTCTCACCACCAACAATCATCATATACTCTCACTTTCTCAAATTCTCTTCATAATTCTATTCTTCTATCATCACCATAATCACAATCTTCACTACCATATAACCATCCACACTACACTCTTCCTAAACCATCCACCTTTTCTCATCCGGGATTCAAATCAAGGGGGCAACTCAAGGGATCGATTTCATCGCTGCTGCACCCTAAGCAAGGTTCGGTTCTTTGTTTTAACTTATTGTATTTAATCATGTAATTCTTTTTTTAATTCCGTGCTTGTACATATTTTGTAAAATAAAACCGCATTTTGTTTTATTATTGCATGATTTGAATAATAATTCCGCGAAATTAATCGAACTTCTCCCCGCTCTCTTTCTTTTCAATGTTGATTTTAGTAGAGTCTGTTTTTATAAATAGGCGGATTCGAGAGTTCTTATAACTCTCGAATTCGTAACCTTACCCCCGAATCTAGAAATCCGGTTTGTAGACCGGAGTCTTTCTTTTTATTTTATGGTTTGTCGATTTCCTTAAATCGGCTAGCGACTCTTTAAACAGTTTTATAAATTCATTTAAATTATTTAAAGTATTCGGCTTCTTACACAAAATTAATTTGAGAAAATAATTTAATTTTTTGCTCAAAAAATAGGTTTGGCCCGAGGAGAAAATGGCTAGAAATTATTAAAACCTAGGAGGGTTTTAATAATTTCCACAAATTATCTCCCTGGGCCTGGAAGCAAGAGGACCGGCCCAGAATTTGCCAAAGCCTAGGCGGGCTTTGACAAATTCTGGTGTCTGCTCGCTTCTTGGGCCCTGGTTTGTCAATTGGGCTGAAATTAAATTATTTGAGATTATTTTTGTGTAATTTCCGGATAATTTAGATAATAAAAAACGAGTTTGTAAATAAATAAAGTTTCATCACCCCGAAAATGAATTTCGAAAATAAAAATATCCTTATTTAAGGATTAAGAAACCTTAGTCGGCTCCCGATCACAAATGTAGCGCGCCACGCGGAAAAAGGGGTCACCTTTTTCCGGGGTCCTACAGCCACATAAAGGTCTTTGGAGACTCTAGCCTTATCAACAATCAGGATAAGAGCGCATGGAAGGTTCCAAGTGAGTGCCTCTCGCCTTATCAGCAGAAGCTTTTGGGACTTGCTGACTAGTTTGAGCAAATAAGCTTCCAATACCTTTCCAGGGATCACAATGAATTGGCCGATGCTCTGGCCAAGTTATCTTCAATGATATCAATCCCATCAGGCACGCTCCAGCTACCAATAATAGTAGAGCGGCAGTCTGAACCAACATATGTCTGCGCCATGGAAAGACAAGAAGAGGAGACTAAGGAATGGTTTCTTGACATATGCAATTTCCTTCGGAACGGAGAATATCCAGCTGAGTTAGATGCTCGAGGACAACGAGCGAGCAGGTCTCTAGCAGCACAATATTGCTTGATCCAAGATCGTTTGTACAAGAAGTCACCTACCGGCATCAATTTGTTGTGTATCGACACCAAAAGTGCAAAGGAAGTTATGGCTATGATCCACAGAGGAGAATGTGGACCTCACATGAATGGGCGCATGCTAGCGAAGAAGATTCAAAGAGCTGGTTACTATTGGTCCACTATGGAGGCAAACTGCTTAAATTTTGTTCGAAGATGCCACAAAAGTCAGGAGTATGCCAATTTGCAACATCAACCTCCTTCATATTTGACTACACTAACATCTCCATGGCCATTCTCGGTATGGGGTATCGACATCATTGGCAAGATACACCCAACCGGAACTGGAGGGCATGAATACATCCTGGTCACCATCGATTACTTCACTAAGTAGGTAGAGGCAGGCTCTTTTGCCAAACTCACATCCAAACAAGTGGCCAAATTCATCCTTCAAAACATCATATGCCGATATGGAGTGCCTCATGAGATCATCAGTGATAACGGGAGTCATTTTCGGAAAGAAGGGGAGGTTTTGCTCACTAATTACAAAATTCAGCATCACCGGTCTTCACCTTATCGACCTCAAGCTAACGGAGCTGTAGAAGCGGACAATAAGACAGTGGCAGGAATCATCAAGAAGATGGTCATTACTTACAAAGATTGGCCTGACAAGTTAGCATTTGCCTTATAGGGATACCGAACCTCTATACGAACTGCCACAGGCACAACACCATATTCATTAGTGTATGGAGGCAGTCTTGTCGATTGAATTAGAAATCCCTTCATTACGATTAGATGTAGAAAGCCAATTGCCAGAAGCAGAATGGGCTAGGGCAAGGTTCGAGGAGTTAATGTTGATGGATGAAAGGCGATTAAGGGCGTTGCATAATGTTCAGGTGTACCAAAGTAGGATCACTCGCGCTTTTAATAAGAAGGTGAAAAGTCGTTCACTTTAGGAAGGTGATTTGGTGCTTAAGGAAATGAGGGCACCTATACAAGACCCAAGGGGAAAATTTTAACCTAATTGGAAAGGTCCTTATATGATGAAGGAAATTTTACCGGGACGAGCATGTAGGACCCGGGAAATTCCCGTTCGGGGAAATTGTTCTCGGATGCGCTACTTAATGATCGGGAGCCGACTAAGGTTGCTTAATCCTTAAATAAGGATATTTTTATTTTCGAAATTCATTTTCGGGGTGATGAAACTTTATTTATTTTTAAATCCGTTTTTATTTATTTAAACACTAGAAATTACACCAAAATACTTTAAGAAATAATTCAATATCGACCAAACACTCGACCCAGACCCAACAGAAGGCAAACGGGCCGCCATAGAGGGTTAAAACCCGCGCAGGTTTTAATACTCAATGGGCCGGACCATGCGCTTTTGTGGGCCAGTGAAGATAGGTTAAAATTGATAAAACCCGCGGGGGGTTTTATCAACTTCTAGCCCATTTTCTCTCGGTTTTAACCTTGGATTAATGTGTAGAAAATATTAAACCATTTTTAAAGATTTTGGTGTAAATTCGTATGTTTAAAATAATTAAACAGGTTATAAAAAAATTAAGAGTCGCCGGTCGATTTAAGAAAACCGACAAACATTAAAAATAATAATAAAAATAACTCCGGTCTACGAAACCCGATTCTAAGTTCGGGGGTAAGGTTACGAATTCGAGAATTATAAGAACTCTCGAATTCGCCTGTTAGAAAACAGACTCTACTAAAATCGACATTAAAATGAAAAAGAGCGGGGAGAAGTTTAATTAATTTCACGAAATTATATTCATCATCATGCAATATAAAATGAGGTTTTTGATTTACAAAATATGCACAAGTAAATGAATTAACGTACAAATTACATGATTAAACAATGATAATAAAGAAAGCAATAAAGCGAACCTCTTTTGATTTTAGGAGCCCGAATGCGCCGGTTGAAACTCTTGACTTTGCCTTGACCTTGGACTTTGATGGAAAGATAGAAGTGGTTTAGGAAATGGTATTATGGTGATGATATGGATGTGACAAAAGTGATTAGGAGAGGTTTAGAGAGTGATTATGAATGAGGGAATTTTAAGGGAGTGATGGAAATTTGGTAGAATGAGGGATGATTGTTGATGAAATGAGGTAAGAATAATGGTGTTAGTTGGTGAAAATGAATGGAATGGAGGGGGGTATTTATAGGTGAAGGAGGTGAGGTTTAGGAGGGAAATGGAGGGAACATACCCCAACAATCATGCCCCTATCCCCATGCAATTATGTAACCCGCGCGGGTTATGAAAAGTTAAGGCAAAGTCAATCTCACGTGAGCTAAAATCAAGGGGTCTGCATGGGATTTTTGGCGCTAGATTTGGAAGAGAAAACCCGCGCGGGTTTTCTATCTTTCACGCGGATCGCTGACGTGGATTGGTCAAAATGGTGCGTCTTGGTCAAGAGAAAACCTGTGCGGGTTTTGTAGCTTCTGGGCTGCCTTTGTTCTGGGCCTGAGAATTATTAAAACCCGCGTGGGTTTTGAAATTGCTAAGTGCAACTTTGAACGCCATAACTCTTTCATCCGTACTCCGATTGAGGCAATTCAAAAGGCGTTGGAAAGCTTATGATGTGTATTTTACTCTCATCAAAAGAAATAGGCCTAACGAGACTAGTGGAAAAAATGGGATTCGAAATGGTGGGCATATGTATGTGGAAAATGAAGGCTTTTTGTGATGGGTTGGCCCGGTAGCTTTTGATTGAGGAAGGCCCATTATATTTTCTTTCATACTAGCCTTTTTTTGTTATCCTTGATTTGTACACTTGTCCCGGTACAAAATCCGTTGTCTAAAGAGAGCCCCCACTTTGATCAAGTCTGAATAGGACGAAGGTCAAAGTAGCCTGAGATGCTGACACTACAAGAATGACTCACTTGCGCCACGGAATTATTTGTGGCTAAAGTAAAAATTTCCCGTGGCGAATGCAATTGGCCATGGAAATCATGTGCGTGGCCTGTCGTGGCGAATGGCCTCGTGGCTAATAAAATGGCCACAGAAATATTCATTGCATGGCAAGCTATCGTAGTACTTGCCACAAAAAATTTAGTGGCTAAGTATTGTCCAACTTGAGTTATTTATTCCGATTTGCCACAATATCTTTCGTGGCTACTAAGTATATTAGCCACAAATAACATAGTGGCCAGTAAATTATATTAGCCACGCCATCATCCGTGGCTAGATTTTATAAATAAAATAATTATTTATTAAAAAAATATTATTTCTGCTAATAATCGCCTATATGTATATGACTATGTGTGTAACCAATTGTAATGTCTGGCCCCTCCGGGCCGCGGATATTACTGAGAACTGCTTCAAGGATTGCTGACTGGTCCCACGAATCACCGCGAGTCTTTCGAGCGTGCTTTGTCCTCGCTCACATGCTGCCTGGGAAAACTTCCCAGGAGGTCACCCATCCTGAGACTACTCCCACCCAAGTACGCTTAACTGAGGAGTTCCCAACGGATGAGCTACCATTGAAGAAGGTGCATCTTGGTGTCTAAGTAGTCATTCAATTCTTTTAAGCCAACACTTAACCATATACCTGGGGTGTTACACTAATACTGTTCATAGTATGCAGAATCTCTAGCCACGACTTTTCTAGTGACTTATTGGCACCATTGTAAATCACTAGCAAGAAAAAAGTTTATTTCATCTAATAAAAATATTCAGTATTCACTGTCATTACTAATTACTAATAATACTCAACAAGTTTGGCCACCAAATATATTTTGTAGAAGCATATGAAGTTAGATACTTCGAGCCACCAAATATTTCTTTTCATGGCCAAATTCACAAACTTGCCATGGTATATTTTTGTCATGACAAAATTTTCAAACTAGCTATGACTATTGGCAACAATATATTTTTATAATGGCCAAATTTTCAAACTAGCCATGACTATTAACCACAAAATATTTTTATCATGGCCAAATTCACAAACTAGCCACGATATATTTTTATCATGGCCAAATTTTCAAACTAGCCATGACCATTGGCCACAAGATATCTTTATCATGGCCAAATTCACAAACTAGCCACGACTATTGACCACAACATATTTTTATAATGGCCAAATTCACAAACTAGCCACGACTACTGGCCACAAAATGTTTTTGTCATGGCTAAATTCACAAACTAGCCACGATTAACTCTTATTTCATGGCTAATAAGGGACAATTTTCTTAATTGGCCACTAAAGAATTACTTTCATGGCAAACATTCTTTGGATCTATGGATTATAAACATTGATGTAAAATTTGCCCACCAAAACTTGCTTCCCGTGGCAACTTTGGTGGCGCAAGTGAGTCATTCTTGTAGTGTGAGTGCTTGACTTCTGACTTGAAGATGGATGCTGTCGGTGCTGCTTTACATGGCGACCGGATGATGTTGGTGATGTCGTCGGAGGCTTTTAACCGTTGGATGACTGATACTGATGAAGTCGTTGGAGGCCTTTAGGTGGCAACCGTTGGACGACTGATGCTGATGATGTCGTTGGAGGCCTTTAGGTGGCATCCGTTGGCGACTGCTGTTGGTGATGATGTCGTCGGAAACCTTTAAGTGGCAACCGTTGGACGACTGCTGCTGCCGATGATGATGATGATGTCATCGGTAACCTTTAGGTGGCAATCGTTGGACGACTGATGCTGAGGATGTCGTTAGAGGCCTTTAGGTGGCAACTGTTTGAACGACTGCTGCTGATGAAGAGGTCGTCGGTAACCTTTAGTTGGAAACCGTTGGACGACTGATGCTGAAGAAGAGGTCAATGGTAACCTTTAGGTGGCAACCGTTGGACGACTGATGCTGAAGAAGAGGTCATTGGTAACCTTTAGGTGGCAACCGTTGGACGACTGACACTGACGACATCGTTGGAGGCCTTTAGGTGGCAACCGTTGGACGACTGTCGTTGATGATGGTGCTCTTTTATGTGGCAACCGGATGATGTCTGGTCCATTTGTCGGTGACCTGTGAGCTGGCGAATTTTTATGCGGCAGCTTGATGATGGTTGTCCCTTTTAGCGGCGACTTGGTGTCAGTGATGACTCCCTGCACAGAAACCAAAGCAGAATGTCAGATCATTTTGAACAATGGCTGGAGATATAGAGAATTACCTGTCTGGCAGATTGATGACGATGCCCAACGGATTTTCCATAGGTTGATTAGATTTTCCCGAAACAGTTGGTGGTAGCCAATGGATTTTCCCGAGGCAGATTGGATTTTCCCGATGTTGATGGTGATGCCCAACGGATTTTCCGGAGGCAGATCGGATTTCCAGATGTTGATGGTGATGCCCAACGGATTTTCCCGAGGTGGATCAGATTTTCCCGATGTTGAAGATGCCCAACGGCTTTTCCCGAGGCGGATCGGATTTTCCCGATGTTGTTGGCGGTGCCCAACAGATATTTTCGAGGCAGATCATATTTTCCTGATGTCGAAGGTGGTGCCCAACGAACTTTCCCGAGGCAGATCGGATTTTTCCGATGTTGAAGATGCCCAACGGCTTTTCCCGAGGCGGATTGGATTTTCCCGATGTTGTTGGCGGTGCCCAACGGAATTTCCCGAGGCGGATCGGATTTTCCCGATGTTGATGACTCTTATTGCTGCGATTGCGCCGAGCTCTACCGGCGGCTCTGGATAATGGCAATTTGATGCTGAGGAACTTCACCGAAATTTTGCTTCAGGCGCATAGGTGCCAAAATTTCACCGTGAGGATTGGATTCTTGAATTTGCTCGCCGTTGATCTGTATTAGCCAAATGAAGATTTTGTCCTTCGTGTCGGACATGCGTCATTCGTGCCTGGCTGATGATGCGTAACTTGACTGAATGCTAACTTATCCAGCAAGAGCTGGATTAGAGATTAATCTAATCTCGCTCTCAGTGACTGGAAACCATGTCGACCGGTCTGATTGAGATAACATATGGGCCTGAACAGCCCCCGGTGTTGCGTTCTGGAGCAGCGATGTGGCACTTCCTTGCTTTTTCTCTCTTTTTTTTTAGACATGCGGGTATGCATGCAACTAGTCTATTAAACTCTAGACACTTATGGATGATGCACTTATGCATGATTGTTGACTTTATGCATGACCTCTTAATGCAATGTAATGACTAGGAGAAAAATGTACATGAATGGTATTTTACAATGCATGCGACTCAATATGCAGACAGCCCCCAATACCAAGACTAGAACAATGATTCCCTAAGTGTCAGAGCAACTCGACGTATAATTTCAGGACAGGGTAGGATAGATAAGGCTTATGACGAGGCCTGATGATGAAGGCATTATCCTGGATGACTTGTCTTGTTCTCTTGCTTCCTTGGTTCATTGTGAAGAGCCTCTTTGCAGGTTATGTGATGGCTAGGGGAGCCCCCAGTTCAAATGAACCCTCTCCTTGAGTCAGATGTTATTTGTAATTAGCCATTGATGTGCCTGATTTCTTGTCCTTGATGGATGGGCCTCACTCAAATCTGCTGAGAACGGACCTTGAAATATCAAATCTCGCACTTGCACTAGTAACCGAGTCAAAAAGCTTCGGTGGTATGGGAGGATGAAAAGGGTTGGAAAAAGGAAGGGTAAGTCTGATGATGGTCAGACGGGTTCATGGAGGTTCTTGGTTTAAAGAAAGATATGACGGTGGGTTTATGATCGAATCTGGGTATATCATGATTGATAAACAACCATGTTTCGGCTAAGGCTAGACGGTTGGCAAGGGTGTAGTCACCTCATAGGAGAAAAGGTGATGGAATGGTCGACATAGATTCAGGTCATAGGGAGAGAGGTGGTTGGCTATGTGAAGGTGATACAAGTCTGATGAAAAGAAGGTTAAGAAATTATAACGGTGGGGACGTGAAAGAACTTCCAAATCTAGGGTTTACTCTCCTTTTGCCTAACCTGCCCTGACGGGTTTTCAGGTTAGCCAATCCTATTCTCTCACTCCCCTTTTGCTTAACCTGCCCTGACGGGTTTTCAGGCTAGCCTCTCTTTTTTTTTCCTCTCACAGACAAACATTTTGAGAACAAGGGATACTCCTTGAATTGTAGTGGTCGGGCCTCAAAGAGGTTCTCCTACGTATCCAATGTGGAATCAGACCAATCGTAGTTCATAAGCGCAACTTTGATGGATAGTGCCTCGAGGAAGGCTTAATGGTTCGAAAAGATGGTTATGAAGGTTTGCAGGTTATGAATGGATGAAAGGTTTGTGAAGGTTATAGAAGGCTGAGGTGTATGGATGATGAGGTGAAGGTTTGAGATGAGATTTTCTAAGGTGTCCATGACTCTTATTTTGGCCTTCTCTTTTCTTTGTTCTTTTCTAATCCTCTTTTCGTTTGTCTTTTCTCTTTGTTTTCCTCTATTTCCTCCATTTTTTTTCTTTTTCTCAACTCTTTTTTTTTTTTGCTATCTATCTCTGCTTATTTTTTTTTTACTTTTTTTTCGCTTTCACTTTTTTCACTTCTTTTTTTCCTTTTTCAAACTCCATCTACATGGGTTGACTCCTACTCTCCTTTTGATGACATTAGTCACAACACACCTTTTGGCTTTGGGGTAGATATGGATTGGTCATGAGGAGAATGACCAGGTTGGACAAGGCTAAGGTTTTTTTTTAACGATGCCTGTTTATGAGTGATGCAAAGAGGGATGAATGGGAACTTGGGATGAAGATGTAGATGATAGATGTTATGGGAGAACGGGAAGGTAACAAGTGAAACAGATGGTGATGTGGGTGGTGAGGCGGTAGCCCTCCCCCCCCCCCCCCCCTTTCTTAGGCACATTTTGTTCAAGCTGCTGGTTTAGGAGCATATAGATGTCTACTTTCAAGAAACTGGTGTTTTTGGTCTTCTCTCCTTTTGCTCAGCCTGCTTGATGAATGCAGGCTGGCTTCTCTCCTTTTTTTTCTTTTTTTTAATAAACCCTGGATTCGTAGGATGACAAAATTGATGAAGAGAAAGGAATATGAGAAGATGATAAATGGATATGTCAGACTCGGATGTTAAGGCTAATGAGTGGGTGAAAAAGCTTTTTTAACTCAAGTTAAGAATGCAAGTGCGAGATTCTCAAAATCAAATAAATGCATCTTATTGAATTTAAAAGACAAGCATATCAAGGACCGACTCAATGCCACCCCTAATTGACTCTGAAAATAGGACGCCTGACATAATTGGGACCTTAGCCAACTTCATTGCCTTATTGACTGCTCCTGTAGGCTTTCTGTGCTGCTTTTGGCAGAGGCAATTTTCCTGACCGGATCATACCCTCAATCTTATTCTTCAAGGTGATGTAAATCAGCCCACACTAAGTCCCCTAAGCCCAATCAAGGAAGCCCAATTGAAACGCCAAGTTAAAGATGGGATCCTTCATGAAAAGACTCAATTCTACACAGGCCCAACAAAGAAGATTCAGTTCTTTTACATGGAGGTAAGATGGGCTAAGAAGGAAGGATACAAAGTGGAGATTCAAAGGCCTATTCACATGGTGTGTTTCCTATTCCAAGAGGATGTCCAAACATCCTAAAGTGGGCCTAAAATCACGCCAAGAAGGCCAAAGCCCACGTCCAAGATCAAGGGCCCAAGTGAATTTTATATTTTGATCTTTGGATATAATTTTATTAATTATAGCTTTTAATAGTTTTGTGTGTTTTAATTATCTTTTAGGATAATATAAGATGCCAAGTAAATTATAAACTTGAGCATCATAGGAGTATGTGTGTGAGTCACGTGTGGGTTAGTTAGATTAGGCGCCAAGGTTAGTTATCCTAGATAAGGTTAGCTTATTTTGTAACTAATCCATCTTGGATTAGGAAATCCTAAACCTAATAGGATAGGATTGATGTAACAAACTCCCCCTAGGATAAGGAATCCTAATCCAAGGAGGAGTAGAATAGATTAGGCGTCTAGTAGTAGAACTCCTTGGCTTGCACGCCAAGTTGGAGAGTTCTAGTCCCTTTAGGACAGTAGTAGTATAAATAGATAGGTATGTAGCCTCTCAAATCATTCAATTCAGAAATATGAAACCCTTTAAGCTTTTAGCTTTCCCTCGAGTGTTTGGATAAACCCTCACCCCTTTTCTTCTATTATATCTTGGTCTGGCACCCAAGTGGTTAGGAAGAGCTTGACCCTAGGTTGCGGTCTAGGTCAAGTTAGCCCTAGGTTGTCTATCTTGTGGATTCAAGATAGAAACCTAGTTCTATCCGTTATTACCTTTCTGTCAATATAGTTAAGGTAATTATATTGTGAGCTTTCTTTCAATACAGTTAAGTCACAACCCAACCCTATCTCTTACCTCCCTCAACCACACGCCACTTCCACCTCCTTCACCCCCACAAAACGTCTCCCACCTCCTCTACCAACGCCATCCCTCTCTTTCTTCTCTCTCCATAACAACCTCCCAACAAACTCCCTCTCTCTCCTCCAACAACCTAACAATCTCTCCCCCTTCATCATCCAACGTCTCCCTCTCCCTCTCTCACCCCTCTTATCTCACGCCACCCTCCTCCATACTCCCTATTTCAAGAATCATTCATCCTTCTCTCTTCCCATTCAAGATTCAACCCCTTCTTGAATCTTGAAACCACAAAAGCCCTCACGGCAAAACAACCTCCACAAAGATCCCCTTTTCACGAGAACCACCCTTTCTTCCCTCCTTAATCTCGTGAACCACCCCTTCCTTGTTGTTTGGTTACACGTGTTTCGTGTATTATTGGAATCAAGAACCTTTCTTGATCCGGTAATACATCACAAGGTCCAGCACTTCTCGGTGTCATGTCCCTTACACCTGTGATAGTTGTAGAATGCATTGTCGTCCCAGCTTAGGTACTTCATTTCTGGCTCTGGTCTTGGTAAAGGCAACTCAATCAGGTTTTTCCTTAAGAGACGAGCCAAAACATCAACATAAGTGGTGTCGAGTGGGGTGTAATGGTCGTACTTTGGTTGGATTCCTTACTGAATTACATTAGTCTCAGCGCTCTTACAAGGGTGGATGGGTGAACCCGTGGCCTTTCTATTAGGACTTGAATTCCTCCACCCTTGGGCAACGACCTTCTCATTGTTCATGGTTTCAAGTTGGACACAAAGGTCCTTCAAGTAATCGAAGTCTTTGATCACATGGTATCCCAAGTGTCGAGCCAAGCTACTTTTGAGTCCCTACTTGAATGTAGCCAGTTGCAGGCGCAAAGGTATGGTCTCATTGATGTGAGACAGCTTGGTGTGCCGCCTTTCGAAATAGTCTAGGAAAGACTCGTCTTCCCTTTGCTTCATGGTAGTCAGGTCATCTATAGTGGCCTGCTTTTTCTGGATGCGATTGTAGTGATTGATAAAGGCCTTAAATAGCTCGCTCCAATCAGCCTTGACTTGAGGTGACAGGGCATGGTACCATACTTTGGCTTCACCATCTAGAGTGGATGGGAAGACTGTAGAGTACAAATCAACATCAATCTTGTTGAGAGGTGCCAATCGCATGAACTCCTCAACGTGGTGAGTAGGATTCTCAGATGGCTTGAATTTAATGTTAGGCACCTCAATCTTATCAGCGACCTTGAGGCTAGGCTGAACAGGCAAGAAGGGTACTTCCATGTATCTGTCGGCGAAGGCCGGCACGACGCTCATTTCTTTGGTGAGGCTTTCTAGCTTTTGTCCGAGGGGCTTGACAGCAGGGTCCCTTGTAGCATTACCCTTTGTTTTGGATGATTCTCCTCCAGAATCGGTTGATATTTTGATGAGTTCAGGTTCAGACTCATATCCGTGGGCCTCTTCATCATCCTCTTTAGTATTTAGTCCCAACTTGGTATTGATCTTGGTGATGGCTTGCAACATACCATCCATTACTTGTTGTTGCTCATGGAGCCTCTTCTCGATCTTTTGTTCCTGTTCAAAGGAATTCGCAAAGACTAAGCCTTGCATCTTAGTGAAAAGATCCTCCAGTTGTTTCGAGATGTTGGTTTCGACGCCTTGGACAGGGATCCCTTGGAATCGTTCCTTAGCCATAATTCGAGCTCTGGGTTGAACGATAGATGGATCGCAACTTGGATTTAAAACCAACCGGTCGGTATGTGGATTTCTGATGCGGGCCCGGAGTCGACCTCCTATCGTACCTGTATGGAAATTCAAAGTTAGGATACTCGATGACATACTCTGACACATACTACCCGATGCATGCATGTCCTAAGGGACCTATATGATCCTAACTGACTCGACACATATATGCTGACACAAAAGGCTCACCCACATTTTGGGAGTGCATGACCCAACTCTATATGGACTTATGAACAGAACATTATAAAGGGCCGTATAAAATCAGGCATAGCGAGCAGGTCATAAATTGATAGATTCAAGTCAGTGTTTCTCAATTCAGATGGGCCCAAACCGCAAGCCGACCGTTCTAAGGAGAATCCGTAACTTGGCCTAACAATTCACACAGCTCAAGCTATGTTGGCTATTATGCGGGCTAGAATAATGTTTCAACAAGACTGACGACCCATTTTTTTTACCCGCTTTTTGTATTTTATTTCATTTCTTTTTATTTTAGTCAAGGAAAGTGGATATTGTAAAGGATTGAATAAAGTCAACAATAAGCGAGTCATAATTGATTTATGGGTTTAATCAATAAATCCAATATGGTTGGGCCTAACAACGGGCCGGCCATAAATATGATGGATTTATTAATTAAATTGTCAAATTAACTTTCTCGAGCTTAGTGACTATTATGCAATCTAAAACGCTATCTATTAACTTTGTTGGACTTTTTTATTAATTTTTGGACCTTCGTTAGGAGAATTTTGTAAAGGGCCATATGATATCATCAAAGGCGAGTCGATTTTTATTTATTAATTAAAATAATCACCCTTCAAGCATAAATGGGCCCTTCCACTTGGGCTAACTATGATACCTTTTGGGGTTAATTATTCTATTTAATAAATAGTCATTTTCTCAACCCAGTGAATTTTATATGGACTAGAACAAAACCTCTAAACTAGGGTCGACTCTAAAATAAAAGAAGAAAAGGGGACGGGATACACATAGCACATAGCATACAACATGAAGTGATACCCTAAACCAAGGTTCTATGTTCATGGATTTCTATGGTTGGATTACATGGCCTACCGCACGTTCTCATCCCGGTGCCCCATATCCTTAGGTAAGGAGTGTGAGGTATTGCTCAAAGAACTTCAAGGAAACCCTTTGAGTATAACGCGGGGAGAGGAGAGACCAAGTGCTTGGCGATGTAGGGTGCATCACACAAGTAGTGGCCTACCCGCTCTCGAGGGAATCACCTAGGTATACCTAAACCGTCGCCTTTGTGCTAACGTGTCAAAAGACGCGATTAGTGGCCCGGTATGCAAAGGATGCCTAAAAAGAATTATAAAATCGTGAAAATAATCAACTTCTCCCTTTTACAATTTCAATTTAATTCGATTTGTTCATGTTTTACCCTCTTTTTAAGTTTAAGTCCTCAGTGGAGTCGCCAATTTGTAGGACCCGGGAAATTCCCCTTCGGGGAAATTGTTCTCGGATGTGCTACTTAATGATCGGGAACCGAATAAGGTTGCTTAATCCTTAAATAAGGATATTTTTATTTTCGAAATTCATTTTCGGGGTGATGAAACTTTATTTATTTATAAATTCGTTTTGATTTATTTAAACACTCGAAATTACACTGAAATACTTTAAGAAATAATTCAATATCGACCAAACACTCGACCCAGGCCCAACAGAAGGCAAACAGGCCACCATAGAGGGTTAAAACCTGAGCGATTTTAATACTCCATGGGTCGGACCGTGCGCTTTTGTGAGCCAGAGAAGATGGGTTAAAATTGATAAAACCTGCGGGGGTTTTTATCAACTTCTAGCCCATTTTCTCTCGGTTTTAACCTTGGATTAATGTGTGGAAAATATTAAACCATTTTTAAATATTTTGGTGTAAATTCGTATGTTTAAAATAATTAAATGAGTTATAAAAGAATTAAGAGTCGCCGGTCGATTTAAGGAAACCGACAAACATTAAAAATAATAATAAAAATAACTCCGGTCTACGAAACCCGATTCTAAGTTCGGGGGTAAGGTTACGAATTCGAGAATTATAAGAACTCTCGAATTCGCCTGTTAGAAAACAGACTCTACTAAAATCGACATGAAAATGAAAAAGAGCGGGGATAAGTTTAATTAATTTCACGAAATTATATTCATCATCATGCAATATAAAATGAGGTTTTTGATTTACAAAATATGCACAAGTAAATGAATTAACGTACAAATTACATGATTAAACAACAATAATAAAGAAAGCAATAAAGCGAACCTCTTTTGATTTTAGGAGCCCGAATGCGCCGGTTGAAACTCTTAACTTTGCCTTGACCTTGGGCTTTGATGGAAAGATAGAAGTGGTTTAGGAAATGGTATTATGGTGATGATATGAATGTAACAAAAGTGATTAGGAGAGGTTTAGAGAGTGATTATGAATGAGGGAATTTTAAGGGAGTGATGGAAATTTGGTAGAATGAGGGGTGATTGTTGATGAAATGAGGGTAGAATAATGGTGTTAGTTGGTGAAAATGAATGGAATGGAGGGAGGTATTTATAGGTGAAGGGGGTGAGATTTAGGAGGGAAATGGAGGGAACATACCCCAACAATCATGCCCCTATCCCCATGCAATTAGGTAACCCGCGCGGGTTATGAAAAGTCAAGGCAAAGTCAATCCCACGTGAGCTAAAATCAAGGGGTCTGCATGGGATTTTTGGTGCCAGCTTTGGAAGAGAAAACCCGCGCGGGTTTTCTGTCTTTCACGCGGATCGTTGACGTGGGCTGGTCAAAACGATGCGTCTTGGTCAAGAGAAAACCCGTGCGGGTTTTGTAGCTTCTGGGTCGGCTCCGCTTCTGGGCTGCCTTTGTTCTGGGCCTGAGAATTATTAAAACTCGCGTGGGTTTTGAAATTGCTAAGTGCAACTACAACGACCATAACTCTTTCATCCGGACTCCGATTGAGGCAATTCAAAAGGCGTTAGAAAGCTTATGATGTGTATTTTACTCTCATCAAAAGAAATAGGGCCAACGAGACTTGTGGAAAAAATGGAATTCGAAATGGTTGGCATATGTATGTGGAAAAGGGTGGAAAATGAAGGCTTTTGTGATGGGTTGGCCCGGTAGCTTTTGATTGAGGAAGGCCCATTGTACTTTCTCTCATGCTAGCTTTCTTTTGTTATGCTTGATATGTACACTTGTCCCGGTACAAAATCTGGTGTCTACAGAGCAGCTCGGCTTGCTACTATGGATGGAGAAGATATGATTCAGCCCACAAATTTGGATCAGCTCAAGCGATATTATGCTTAATATAGCCAAGCAACTGGAAAACCAATTTTCAGACACTTGGTGAATATTTGATATATGCTCATAAAAAGAAGGAGAAATAAAGTTTGCAAGAGCACAATAATTGTAAACAATACTTCTTCTTTTATTAATGATTAAAATGCAAGTACACCGCTTGTAAAATGAGAAATTCAAAAGGCTTAATTAAATAAAAGTTTATTCTGACAAAGCAGTTCAGTTCCTTCACTTCCATCCATCTTCTAATCTCGTTTCACCTTATCCACTTCGCTAGTAATCTCATGGTCAATCTCCATGTCTCTAGGCTCATTTGGGTCCACCTCTTTGTCCTTAGGCTTATAGGCTAGCCTATGTGATTTCTGTGTCTCCACCCTCGGACCGAGATGGTCTTTTGCCGTTACCTTCGCACCGAGGCAATCCTTTATTGTTGAACAAGGACCCAGTCTCTCTTTCATGGATTTTTTTCTCCTTCTCACCTCTCCAGCATGGTGAGACTCGACGGCCGCAATCAGCCATCCGTGATATCCAACGTCAGCAATGTATGATGCATGTGCCTTTGATGGAGCCTTAAGGGTCGGCCTTCTCGCCCAGTACTTCAGCCAAGACTCTATCACCGAGCCACGAAGCTTCAATTGTTCGAGGGCTTAACACAGCCGTTCAGGGATGCTTTGTTTGCGGCCCATCCGTCGCCACACCCGCTCCGGAAAGTAGAAAGTCATGTGTGTCAAGTCGGCGGTACACACATAGGCGTTGCGATAATCGCTAGTCACATATTCAGGAATGTGCCACCACTCGATCCACCATGTGATATCACGAGGTTCCTTCAGAAAGGTGATCCATTATGTTACCGATTGACGGTCGATATACTTGCGCTTCCTTTGACAATAATTCGCAAGTGCTGAGGAATTACAAGGATCCTCGATAAGGCCCAAATGCTCCATCAGCCATATCTGCCCATAAAGTTGGCACAGGTTACAATTGTATACCAATTATTCCCAAACTAACGAAAAAAATGCCTAAAACCCGCCTAGGTTTTACAAGCAGTAGGTGGGCTGGAAGAAATGAGAAAAAAGAAATGAAGGAGAAAATGTGCCTGAAGAAGTAGGGGGCTCCCACGAAGCTCGTATTCTGGATTCGGATCATCCAAGACCATCATAGTTTCCGCTAGCATCAACGACACTAGGTGAAAGCCTCGAGCCATGTCTTCAACAATCTGGATTAGGCCCGCCGGCCCGGTTCTTCACCCACCGTGGTAGAAGCGGAATTCTCCAAGGAGATATAATACGAGAGCTCACACTCGTATCACCGGACCATATTCCAAAGTGTCAGGAGATTGAAAGTATTCGACGATAGTTTGGAAATGTACCTTATCGCCGAAAAGTGCGCTTCCTATGACCCGAGATGGAAGGCATAGTAGCTCCTTGTATAGTTTAGCGTCGTCGGTAGATATTGGAGGTGAGGTCGGTCGTGTGAAGTAATTTGTCCCGAGAATAGAAGACCACTCTTCAGGAAGAGGACATAGCTCATTCAATGAAAAGCGGAAAACGTGCATCTTAGGATCCCAAAAAGTCTCCGTCGCTCGGAGGAAGTCGTGGTTGACTCTCACTTGCCGGAGGCTCAGCAATCTTGTCAGGTTGTACCTCCCGAGCTCTTTCTTCTCTTCTCTGGACAAGGTGCTCATCCAATTGGCAAGCTTCTTCTCAAAAGTCGTGAGAGTTAGGAGGATTTTTTTTTTTCGTGATATTGAAGTATATTTGATGGAGGCTTTAAAATGAAGATGATGAGTGATGGTTATATGCATAAGATGAGGTATTTATACACCTTCATCCATGATCAAAATGGAGCACAAACGATCAGCAAGCAATCATATAGTCATTGCTACCACATCCCATGATTCAAGCCATTCTTCAACGGCTAGCAAAAAAACAAGAGAAAAAAAAGGTTAAAACCCGCCTAGGTTTTAACCTCAGCAGGCAACGCACGCGCACCTCAGCCATCCCAGGCCCACTTTCTTCATCCGCTTAAAACCCGCCTAGGTTTTAAGCAGTCCAGGCCCATTTGTGTGTAGTCTTATCTTGGGCCTCTCTGTTTTGGCTTCAACCGGCCCATTCGTGTATTTTTGATATCCCGGTTTCTATTATCAACCCAATGATGTCCGGCTCTGAAATTTTTGCTCGAGTTAGCTCCGACACTTAAGTTTTTGGTTCTTTTTTATTTTCTTTTCTTTTTGGGGAAGCGGGATTAATTGGGATTAATCCCAACATGTAGGAAATCATTCAAAATTGCATTAATAAAGCATCAAAGTTGTGCATACATCAAGTCTTGCATCAGCACAAAGAGTCTTGCATAAAAATAAAATAAAAAAGTACAACGGAGTCTTGCATTGTTTGTTTGTTATCACCACAGGGAACCTAAATCGTCGATGTCCTCCGCCAAGTTGCCACCTGCATTTGAAGCTCCCACGTTGGAAGTACCGGCCGTGCCAAAATAGGTATCCCAGGAGTAATAATCAGGACTAGGAGCAGTTTGCCGAGGAGGTGATGGACCAGTCAGGGGAACTCCTGAAAGATGTACACTCGATGGCGAAGACACAGAGTGCTCCTGTGAAGCAGCCAGCCAGGAATGATCAGGAACCTGCCACTCAACAGACGTAGTAGGCCATACAGGACCAGTTCCATAACCAGGGGTTGGCCAACCAGAAGTTGCAGATCCTCCCAGCCAAGAGTGTTGAGGCACTGACCACTCTTGAGAACCCATTGGCCATGACGGACCCATCCCAGGAGCAAGGACTGGCCACCCTGCAGAACCGGAACCAAAAAAAGAAGTATCGTAGGGTGCAGGACGTGAAATAGCGTCATCCACTAGGGCTTGACTACCAGGATACCCTACGGATGCACCTGAGTCATGGTCCCTCACCACTATCTCTTAACCGTGATGAGCAGAGCACACTGAAGCTGGAGTACGACGAGAATGAGAAGGTTGGTATATGGCGCTTGACTCGGAAGCATCCTCCACCCAGTAGGAATGGGGCTAACTATCACCACCATGTCCAGCACTGTGATACGACCCTCCATGACCAAGTGGCTCCTCCAAGGACATCTGATCCATGTCCTCTTCCATACTCGGACGACGGTGATCTCTACTACCGGACCTACTACGGTGAGATCCAGTTGAGTGTTGGCTGTCGATCAGAACGCCTTTGCCCCGACCCTCTAGTACAACCGCTAGAGGAGGACGAGAAGAACCGCCAATTTCCTCCCGAGATCGACCTCGAGAAGAATACTCCCCTACCGAAGAGCGACGTGGGGGCTCCATGCGAGGAACACCTGCAGCGGAACGTCGAGGTGGTTCTCTGGGAACAGACTCCGCATCAGCCTCCATATCAGCTCTTCCAGTAGCATCACCTAGATATCTACCTGAGCCGGTGAATGCCCGATCAATATGCTTCCTCATGGTGCTCCACTCTTTAGTCAGTCGCCGGAGGAAATCCCATCTTGGCGGAAAAATAACAAGACATGGGTCATCCATAAGTAGCATATGGGATAAAAGGAAGCAACATAAAACGAAGGATTACCGGTTTGCGATCAAATGCTTGAAGCACGGAGCACTCGCTGTTGTTCTCCACATCCAAGAAGTCGCCGATCTTTTGCCTCTCTTGTGGTTGGTTATGGACGTAGGCCAGTCAAAAGAGCAAACCTCACTTTAGGATAAAAATTGAACGCTCAAACACTCAAATTTGAATGTGCATGTGAGTTTTTCTCATACTCAGACTAAAAGAAACAACCTACCATAGGCTTGGTGAGAATCTCGCTCTCCACTGCTAGTATGCAAATACACAAGTGACAATCAAGAGGACTTTTAGGGTTGTAACGAGGCTTAGGTAAGAGGAATAGAGTGGTAATATTTGGATATGAGGAGTTAAAGAGCCATGCTTGGATTGATTTTCAATAAAGAATTTTCTCTCAATCTCACCTTCTTGCTTTATTATACAAGGAACTCACTTTTCTCCCTCATTAAGAACAAAACACCTTATCAAACTTTTCAACCAGGTCAAAAGCTTTAAGAACTTTTAATTGAGTCTCCCTTAATCACCCTTTTCTTTTGAATCCCCTTTTTTTTGTTCATTTCCTTTTTTTTCTTTTTTTTCTATTTTTCTACTTCTATTTTTGGTGGGTGATCAAGGGAGAAGAAACACGAATATATAAACTTAGCTTCGACCTCAATATATCAAAAGAACAACATAACCAATTGGCTAACTCATAATAATTAGGATATGTAATGTGTCCCAATTCAATTAAAATCAAAACTACATCCCTAGTATCTCAATTCCATTCACAGCAACATCGAACCAATTTTCGCTCCCGAAATAATAAATTCTCACACGTCCAAGCAAGGCAAAGGGTAGGAATTAATAAAGGCCATGGCTTGTATTGTCAGGGTTTCATCACAAAAAGAAAGGTAATCAAAGGCTAGGCGGGGCTAAAGAACAGTAATAATATTATTAGAGAGGTTGTTTGGCTATGTAGTTTAATTAATAAAGAAAAGAATGCCTCAATCATATTGTCACAATATGTAATGCAAAGATGCAGTCTCAAGCAAGTTGCAAGACAAGTTTTAGAGGTGCGACTAGTGGTGGAGCCACTCAGGAAATAAAAGAATTGATAAAAGTGATCAATTCATACTTTTAGGCTATGTGGACTCACGGAATAGGGCTCATTCAACTAAACCTAGCCCAAAGATTTGCGGCACGCATATTTACACTTACTAAGATAGTCAAAGCAGTCAAACACACTATTCATTACTTGACTCAAAATCAGAAGATTTGCAAATTCAGTTTCAAAAACTTTTAAGTTCTCAACCAAACTTTTCAAGGTGAAGCAAGATAAACTGAAAGTCTAATCGGTTTACAAATCATCAACGATGGTATTTCGGACAGGCTAATCCTAATTGATAAAAATTTTAAAATTTTCGCCTAATTTCAATGACAACTGAAGTTGTTTCTCTCCAAAAACTAGTAAGGCACTTGTGCCACCCCACTCCCACACAAAAACTCTACAATGTCCTCATTGTGAATAAGGCGACACCAGACAAAAGAAAAAAAACACTCAAAAGAAAAGGGAAAAAAACACAAGTCGTCATGCATGTCACCCCTACTCCCACACAAAAAGGCCAACAATGTCCTCATTGGAATTAGAAATAGAGATAAGCAAGCACACAAAAGGAAAGAAAAAGAAACACACCAAAAGAAAATAAAAAAATAAAAAAAATAAAAGAGGGAAAAGAAAGCCAACTCACTAACTATAAAAGAGAGATAAGGAAGGATATTACCTGGTTGGGTACTGAGTATACCCAAACAATGAAATCTCATAATAATAAAACCTACTATGGAGCATCAGCCACTCCATCTCACCTCAGATGTCGGGCACCATCTCATAACCATTCAATGCCCGTAGTAACAAGTTATTCATCCTTGAATGCATCTCAAAGTGGTGAACATAAGAACATAATCTCAATAGTACATCAGCAAATGTTAGTGCCCTCAATAGTTTATCAAAAGCATTAGAAAAGTCATAGAATTGACGGACTACAGGAATGTACACAACTTTCCTAGGCACCTTAAAAGGAGACATGACAAATGATTCCTCCCATTGACTTGTAAATGGAGATTGGTTATGCAAATCAGCGGGAGCGGGCAATACAATACACTCCTTAACCTTCTCATGCACGGACTTGGATGCAAACAATGACTCATAAAGCATATCACCATCAAAAATATCATTGTCACAAACCAAGTTCAAACACTTAGGATCAATCCCCAAAGACTCAAGTTTATCATCACAAGATTTCACATTATTTTCAATGGATTCATAGGAAAGGGTAGATAATGCCTCATTAATACAATGATTCTTAATGAAAGTGAATAATTCAGTATCAAGCACACATTCAATCACAAAGGACTCAATTTCACTCTCAACAAGATAATCACATGTATCATGGAATTCATTGGATTCAACCTTCTCTTCACATAAAAGCATGGATAACGGTGTGGACAATGGTTCATCATGTAACATGTTTTCATCAAGTTCTACATCATCACACACAAGGTCATCATGTTTCTCATGCTCACTAGATGCAGCTAGAGCTAAGGATTTCCTAAACTCGATGCATGCAAAACTAGGTCTGTTATAGTAGTCATCATCCTCATCATAATCATACAAAGAAGAATTAACATGCATTTCAGGACTCAAAGATGATGAATGATCTACTTCAACTATCGAATCAACCACTTGTGAAGAAGGAATTTCTACCCTAGGTCTAGTCTCATGTAAAAATTCACGCGTGTACTCAGTCATTTTCGCACATATGTTAGCTCGAAAATCATCCATTTCAGCTTTCAAACAAGAATCAGAACTATGGCACGGTGAATCACAATATGTGCACAAAGGTTGAGACTCAACAACATCACATTGGGGAAGATCAAAAGAACTTTTTACATAATCCCTACCATAAGATTGATCATCAAAATATAAGGGATAATCACATGATTGTTCAGTTAGGGTCTCATAGGGTAGTGCAAAATTTGACATATTGGGGCCATTGGAAGAATTTTGTTGTTCAGATTCATAAGTATCCCTAGACAACCATTCAAGAAATTCCAACGCCTCGTCTTCTCTTAAATTAGAAAACTCATAATATTCTAAGAGATTACGAATTTCATAAATTACACCCTCATACACAATACCCAAGATATCTAGTGTATCATGTGCGATACCATATGATTCACATTGAGCAAGATAATCATGTAATCTAGCAAAATATCCCCGGCAACGGCGCCATTGTTCGGTTGTGGTATTTTGGGGTAAAAGAGTAGGGTTGTCGTATCCACAAGGATGGTGTGTTAGGTTATCAGGAAATTGGTTTGATAAGGTTTCAAATTGCAGGAAGCAGTAAATAATTGAAATTACTAAACTAATAAAGATTGAAAGCAATAAAAACTAAAGAAACATGAATTGAAAAACCAAACTTAACCTAAAAGAACAAAAACAAGAAACTAAATAAGAAAACGAATGCATATTCAAGAAAGCAATAAATAACAATAAATAAAGAAGCTAAATTAATTACTGAAATCAAGACTGAAAACATTAACCTGAAAGTTTTGATCTTTACTCTAATATTGAATCTCTGAATCACGAATCTTTCTCCCGAACAAACAAGAAAGGTGTGATTTGGATTACTAAGACTGCTGGAATCCTCACCTGAAGAGAGAATTCAAGAAACCTTAATCCTCCTCGTCACTAAAAAGGTGGAATTTTGTGTGTGACTAATCATATGGAATTGAAGTAACGAGACAGAAACTAAATGCGAGAAAGAATAAGAACTTGAATTAAATTAAAACTTGGAAGAAAAGTAAATTACAATCGAAGAGTAACCGTAGCAAACGCAAGAAAAACAATGAACTAAACCCTAGATCAATAATGCTAAGAACGAGTAAACCTAAAAAAGTAACTATGATAATTCTTGATAAAAAAAATACTGCTCTGACTCGCGGCGGCTAGGTCTTTTTACAAGTAATGAGTGAAAAACGCAGCCAGCGTTTTATAAACGCAGCCTGCGTTTTGTATTCCGTCTTTGAGTTTTCCGTAGAAAACGCAGCCAGCGTTTTGTATTACTCGACTTTTCTCACTTTCTGTCTCAAGCGCTGCCTGCGTTTTAAAAACGCAGCCATCGTTTTTGTCTTCTGCTCATTCTTAGGTCGGATCTCGTGCGATTGGGCCGCTTCTTTTAATTCTTCTTCTCATCTTCTTTTCAATTCTTCAATTATCTCTTAAATTTTCATCTTTTCTCCACCCTTTTTCACTTCTCTATGAATTTGGATTAAGATATGCAAATCACACTAATTTTCCAATCAAGTGAAGAAATCGCAACAAAAAATACTCAATTTACGGTCTTAATTCGACTCAAAATGAGACCGAACAACACTCCCACATAAAGATTTGCTCGCCCCGAGCAAACTAAAACAAAGAAAGAAAATAAAATTAAACTATCCTAACTCACTTTCGTAGGAATCACGGTTGCATTTAGCGTATGCAACAAGCCCTTTTAACCCCTTGGCAGCCCAAGTGGACGAGGAAGTTCTCGTGAGGGTTTATAGCAATTATACCCACAAAAGCCAAAGAAAAAGAAAAGAAAAAGAAGACTCGGATTAAAAAGGAAAAGACTCAAGAAAGAAAAAGAAGAAAGAAGAAATAAAAGAAATAAAAAGGGATACAAATACAATTAAACACCCCCTCAGGCTAACCAATCAAACACATCAATACATCAAGCAAATACCAAGATCAATCTGGAAGAGAAAAAAATCAGTGTAAAATAGATAAAATGAAGTGTTCGAAATTAAGTAGAGAGAGCAAGTACTTTAGATGCGAAAAACCGCCAACACACTTAAGATGAATGCAAATATGCGCGGTTGGTTATGGGCGTAGGCCAGTCAAAAGAGCAAACCTCACTTTAGGATAAAAACTGATCGCTCAAACACTCAAATTTGAATGTGCATGTGGGTTTTTCTCATACTCAGACCAAAAGAAACAACCTACCATAGGCTTGGTAAGAATCCCGCTCTCCACTGCTAGTATGCAAATACACAAGTGACAATCAAGAGGACTTTTAAGGTTGTAATGCGGCTTAGGTTAGGGGAAAGGAGTGGTAATATTTGGGTATGAGGAGTTAAAGAGCCATGCTTGGATTGATTTTCAATAAAGAATTTGCTCTCAATCTCACCTTCTTGCTTAATTATACAAGGAACTCACTTTTCTCCTTCATTAAGAACAAAACACCTTATCAAACTTTACAACCAAGTCAAAAACTTTAAGAACTTTTAATTAAGTCTCCCTTAATCACCCTTTTCTTTTGAATCCTTTTTTTTCATTTCCTTTTTTTTCTTTTTATTCTATTTTTCTACTTCTATTTTTGGTGGGTGATCAAGGGAGAAGAAACACAAATATATAAACTTAGCTTCGACCTCAATATATCAAAAGAACAACATCACCAATTGGCTAACTCATAATAATTAGGGTTAAGGGTTATCAAGGGGATAGGCGAGGCCCAGAAGGCCCGGTCTAGTCGCCAGCCCAAGTAAAGACACCAAAACCCGCCTAGGTTTTGTGTCGCCTGCAGTCCAAATACGCGACCCAACTCCTCACAGCCTGAGCCCACAATTTTAGCTCTACGGCCCGCAGGTAAAAATTCGAACCTCCTTTGTCTTTCAAATGAAACTAATATTCGATTTTCTCATGACTTTCAGGTCGCCGATAAAGGTACCACCATCATTCAGCTACCGCACAAAAGGTCGCTATCATCATCATCATTCAAAGCCATCGGCAGAGTTTCGATGTAGTCCCAATCTTGAGCCACCGGCATCGTGCCCAGTGAAGTCTCAATCTCCGAGCCATCGGCATCGTGCCCGATGAAGTCTCTACCCCTAAGGCCATCAACAACGCGCCTAGTGAAATCCTTCGGCATAAAAAATGCCAACAATCATCAACACCAACACCGGGAAAGACTGGAAGCGACACCCGGAAAGACTAGAAGCGACACCGGGAAAGACTCTAAATGGGTTCATGTAAGACCGTAATTCGATTGTTCGAATTTTTGTAGGTTTTTTCCCATCTCAGTATCTATATGGTGCCTGAATACTCGATCTTTCATAAGTTGTGAACACTTGACTATCATGGAACATGGTAATACACCCTCATATTTCTCTCCAGTTTCCCTTTGTTAATTACGACCTCTGCAGGTCCCTTTTTTTTGGTCTTAAACATTTTTGTTATTTATTTCTTTCTTTGATAGGAAAGTTTTGTTGTTTATTTATACAAAAAAACGACTAAGAGGGCCTCATATTTTGGTGTAATAATTTTAAAGGCCCTATATTATGAAAAATAATTGTGGGGTGACATTAGTTTTTATGTAAATATTTAGGGGGTATATTCCGGCCAATTTTTGGCAAAAAATGGCACGAAATAGTGGGTTTTATGTTTAGGTGTGTTTATCATGCTAAGTGATTTGCTTGTATATGTTAGAGTCAACTATAGACTTAAAATAGACTTCAATTTAACACACGCCTAAACATAAAACCCACCCCTTTTTTCCATTTATGATCGGAAATTGGTCGAAAAGTCTCTAAATATTTACATAAAAAAATGTCACCCACAATTATTTGTCATAATATACGGCCCTTAAAATTATTACACTAAAATATGAGATCCTTTTAGTCATTTTTTGGTTATTTATATGTTGGATTTTTTATTTTTCCAGTGCTTCAAAAATATAAATTAATAAAACAAGAATGAAAAACTAGGAATTTAAGTATTTCATCTTTCATAGATTGTAAAGATACTTGACTATCAGATAACACTACTGTTATACAGTTGACATAAAAACATTCAGTATACTTGAATATTGGACCTTTGGCTTGCGAAGATCCTTGATTACCACAAAAAACTTCTACTACTACTGCTAGAAATAGAGTCAAAAATGGGTGTTTTTGATGTAGTTTAGAGGGCATTAATCTGGTTGTGTAAAGAAATTGAATTGTATATATTAGGATTTATTCTGGTGGAGATGCAACATAAATTGCATACTAATCATGCGTTAGAGTCCCTGTAGATGCTGAAAGAAGCCAACTCTAGGTCCATGTGAATCTTATGTGACCATTAATCTTCCAGTGCTTCATATGCTCTTATGTGTACTTTCCCTGACTTGTATTAGTATACAGTAGCAACTTTTATTTCAAAGTTACGTGCCAACCTTTCATATTTGAAATCATCAATTGTACAATTAATGGGTTTCTGCAATGCCTACATGGTGGGATTCAACATGTAGAGGAAGGAGAAGCATAAAGGAAAATCCTACCCTTCATATGCTTCGTGGTTGTCTCCTACGTCAATTAGTTGTTATAGAACCAAATGAGTCATATACTCTGTGGCTGCTACTGATTGCTGTTTTAAGATACCACTGTAATGGTTAATGTTCTGTGACTACTATTGATTGCAACAATTTCACTTGTTGGCCAATGACACATGGAAGACTTAGGTTGTAGAGTGCTTTTAAGGTGAGTGACTGTTCGATATATTGCTTTGATAATGTATTGAATGAATTCAAGTGATGTGCTTAATGTATCAGGCATATATTGCTTCTGATACGAGCTGGTGTTTGATGTATCTATTGGATCAACATCTTGTCCCCTTTCCTTTCCCTTTCAACGTTCAATTTCTACTCCTGATGCGGAATTATCTGTTTAGTTACACCGACGAACAATTTAAACTATGCACAGTTTGTTATGATTACTAACTCATAGTTAATAAACAAGTCCTTTAAAAAATAATTTTTAATTAATTATACAAAATTTCCACAATTTAAATGCTGCCTAAAATACTTGCTAGCTAGGCTCTTTGTTTAAACTGTAGACATCCGTTCTGTTTTGAATTTGTGAAAATGTCTAGCATTTTGATTGTTCCTCTTTATTGTCATCATGGTTCTTGGTTTGTTTAAGATATTCTCTCTCTATAGTGTAAAATTAGAAGAGACTCAAGAATAATGATTTTTAGGAATAGATGCATTACAGATAGCTACCCCCAAAGTTAAAAGCTACATGTGCAGAGCTAGATTTAGCACAAGTGGCTTGCTACAAGAGGAATTGATTAGAAAGTCTTTTATGTGCACTTTCTTCTATATCTTCAAAGAGAGATAAACAGCAATTTTGCTACATCAATATGGAAAAAAAATAAATAAAGTGAGTCTTGGTCTTCTATTCGGCCAATAATTTAGTCCTGCTATAGATGTATTGTACCAGCTACTAAACTTTGAGTACAATATTTACTACTCAGTTTGTATTCAGCAAAGATATGTATCCAGATTAGTAAGTTCGGATTATTAACATGTGTTAATTAATGGAGCGTGGCGCGGTGGGAGATAATGATGAAATTAGCTTGAGTTGTAGTTGTTGAGGAGAGGAGAGAAATCCATGATCAATATAATAAGGGGAGAAAGATGAACATCTCAAACACCCATGCTTGAACTTCTCAACAATAGCCTTGAACTTGAATAATAACAGGAATAATAATCAAAATCACCCAATATCAACAACCTTGAATACAAAATGGGATTGGATATGACCTTGGATAAAGGTAGTCCACCACCAAAGCCTAACATCCCACCATGACCATCATAATGGAAACATCCACCAAATGATCAATAAAGGAATGACTAGAAACACCACCAAAAGATTGGATAAAGTAATCTAGATTTTGGGAGAAAACTTAGGGAAACCCTAACTAATGCAATAGCATGTCCATAATCATCAAAAGCTGTCTGGAAAAGAGGAAAAACGAGCTACTTATACTAAACAGGAATTTAGGTTAAAACAGAACAAAATTAACGAAACACCGTGTGCGTCACAGAGGGGTGACTCAGGCGAGCCACAGGATGACTCGGGCGAGTCAGTCTTCTGGGCAGCTTTTCCCTGCCAACTTCAAACACACATAACGTCTTCATCCAAACTCCGTTTTAGGCCCGTAAGATATCGTTGGAAAGCTCTTAGTGTGTACTTTAAGCTCCCAAAATTTGAGACCCATCGGAGTTATATTGAAGGAGTTATGACCCAAAGTGTGAAGGCGCGTCCATTCTGACAACCCGTGCTGATTCGTTTGCGCTTATTCTTGCCGAAGGACTTTGAGTCCTTATAAAGGCCCAAAGTAGGTCTCGATGAGGACCCATAGCTCCACTCCCATGGTCCGGGGTCCCATTTGAAGTGGATGCCACACTCGATGCCGATCAAACCACACTTCCAGGGTCCCGGGTCCACCTTAAAATGCACCCCACACCCGACCTTAAAGTGAATTCGCTCGTGATTTTCAAAGGTAGTGTGGGAAGGTTTTGCAAACACATAATTCGAAGTTTGGGTCCTCTCCCGATATGCTCCATACTCCCCTTCTTGAAAAAGAGTTGCCCTCAACTCTTGGGAGTAAAAATCGAGGCCCTCTCCACAACTTGGGACCCTAGAGCTCCAAACATTCTGATCGTCATGAACAATCACACGAGGCACCCAACAAGCTTCGAAACCCACTATATATCCATCATCCAAATAAAAGAAGCAGGTTGGAAGCTTGTTTTGTGGAGGTAAGGGGTTAAGGGACGGAAAAGGAAATTTTTGTGGTGTTTGGGAACTCTCATTCTCACTTGGGTCGCTACAAGGTAATGACAAAGCCAAAGGTATCTCGTCTAAGAGCGCACTCTTCCCGTGTTTCGCTCAACATGAGAAGGTTCCTCAACTCACTTCCTACCCAGGTTTTGTTTTTGTGGTTTAATGGTGGTTTCATAGGCATAGGAAGAACACGGTGTAGGAAACACCAAATGAGGGGCGCATAAGGGCATCAACATAGCTTCGGGGTAATGAAAGCATCAATGGTGTAACGAACAATGACAAATTCGATATCCCAATAGACTCCTCGAACAACCAATGACGACCAAACAAAATGTACGACCCATTCAAGGAGCTCATATCACAACATCCAACAGTCACAAAAGACTCATCATACAACTTATCATGCCAACAATCACTCTCAAACAACAAATTTCTTCCAAGTAACAAATGTGATTTAATCAAAGACTCCAAAGTATATCCACCATTGATTTTAGTCAAAGAGTCTTGGATTACCTCTTCGTTCGCATTGAGAAGATCATAAGTGACCAAACCATGAGAGGTGATGGTGACGATTTCATCGTTGCTTGGCTCCTCAAAAAACGATGTTGATATGATCATCGGGGTTTCTTGTGGGGTTTCTTCAATTTGGCTTGGTTGGAGAACATGGTAAACCTCCTCTTCTTCTTCTTGGCATGGAGCTTCGACAATAGCTTCAGAAACCTCACAAGGTTCAATGGAAGCTCCCTCGTTGAGCAAGGAGTCGACCTTTGCTTGCTTAACCTCTTCTACCATGTCACTTGTATGCTCTTCCACACCAAAGGATTCCTCAACCCAAGCTTCAATCATAGCCATTGTCGGACATTGCAAAGCATCGTGCCCCACACGTCTACATTTGACACATTTTTGGGACGTAAAGGTCGTTAGTGGGGAACAGTGGAATGACTTTTCCCGGGAGGAATCCTCTCTTCTTCTTTGCCCATCAAGTGATGAAATGAGTTCATGTTCTCGCTTGTAAGTACTAGGCAAGAATCATCGATTCATTAATCGCTCTAGCTTTGTCCATGAGGTGACTTTTTCTCGACCCTCCTTAGCTCTTTGTGCCTTGACATTCTCAAACCAAAAGGATGCAACCTTAGTGAGTATCAATCTCACAATCTTGAAGGCCTGTTCATCACTATAATCCTCAGCTTCAAAAATCCTATCCAAGATTTGGACCCATTCAAGATAATCTTCGGGGTCGGTGTTGCCATTGAATTCCGGAATTTTGATCTTGGTATCATACAATTCATCCCGTGGGGGCTTCCCAACCGCTTCCCGGCTACGATGGCGTCGAAATGAGCCTCTATCATCGTCACTCGACTCGTAGGAGGGAGGAGGATGGATATGGCTTATAGTGGACCTCCTTTGTTTGTCACGGGTTCGATACCGATGGTTGATGGCAATGTTGTTTCCTTGAGTCAAGAGGCCATCAAGAGTATTTTGAATGTTCGTGAATCGACTCTCAAGTCTCGGCATGAGGGCCATAACAATAGTAAGGGTGAAGGATGGATTGTGTTTGGGATAATTTGTGGAGTTTGGGGGTTCTTTTGTAGTTGGCTTGTGTTTGGCTAAAGGTTCTTTGTGTTTTTTTCACTTAGACATTTCATCGAACACCTTGCGGGCACTAATTTCCAACTTCACTTCAAAGCTCCAATATGCATTAAAATCAACAAACACAATAGCAATAACAACTTCTCCAACACACTTAGAGGCACAAGGGATGGGGAACACCAATATTTCAATCAAAATACCAAAGTCCAACAATAGAGAACAAACTAGCAAGAACAATGGAAAAACTCAAGCTAAATGAAAAACATTGGGCTCTGATACCAAATGGAGCGTGGCGTGGTGGGAAGATTGATGAAATTAGCTTGAGTTGTTGTTGTAGAAGAGAGGAGAGAAATCCATGAACAATAGAATAAGGGGAGAAAGATGAACATTTCAATCATCCATGCTTGAACTCCTCAACAATAGTCTTGAACGTGAGCAATAACAAGAATAATAACCAATATCAATAACCTTGAACACCAAATGGGATTGGATATGACCTTGGATATAGGTAGTCCACCACCAAAGCCTAACACCCCACCATGACCATCATAAAGGAGACATCCACCAAATGATCAATAAAGGAATGACTAGAAACACCACCAAAAGATTGGATAAAGTAATCTAGATTTTGAGAGAAAACTTAGGGAAACCCTAACCAATGCAATAGCATTTTCATAATCATCAAAAGCCATCTGGAAAAGAGGAAAAACGAGCTACTTATACTAAACATGAATTTAGGTTAAAACATAACAAAATTAATGAAACAGCGTGTGCGTCACAGAGGGGTGACTCGGGCGAGTCACAGGATGACTCGGGCGAGTCAGTCTTCTGGGCAGTTTTTCCCTGCTGACTTCAAACACGCATAACTTCTTTATCCGAACTCTGTTTTAAGCCTGTAAGATATCGTTGGAAAGCGCTCAGTGTGTACTTTAAGCTCCCAAAGTTTGAGACCCGTTGGAGTTATTTTGAAGGAGTTATGACACAAAGCGTGAAGGCGCGTCCATTATGACAACCCGTGCTGATTCGTTTGCGCTTATTCTTGCCGAAAGACTCTGAATCCTTATAAAGGGCCAAATTAGGTCCCGATGAGGACCCATAGCTCCACTCCCATGGTTCGGGGTCCCATTTGAAGTGGATGCCACACCCGATGCCGATCAAACCACGCCTCCAGGGTCCCGGGTCCACCTTAAAATGCATCCCACACCCGACCTTGAAGTGAATTCGCTTGTGATTCTCAAAGGTAGTGTGGGAAGGTTTTGCAAACACATAATTTGAAGTTTGGGTCCTCGCCCGATACGCTCCAATTAGTAATCCCTTCATTTCATATTAATTATCGTCTTTGAAAATCGTACAGATAAATCTTAAAAATTGTAACCATAAATTTCTCAACATATACAATGAGTTGGTATATAAAATTATCACCATTAGATTCTTAATAAAAAAATGCTATCATAAAAGTATAATATTGCAATTGTTAATGACATATTATATAAAAAATTACCAATCAAAAAGTGATTGAATACCGTAAAAGTCAAAATTATGACAATTAATTCTAGAACGGATGGAGTCTGGAAGAAAATCTCAAATAGGAACGGAGGGAGACCGTGAAAGTCAAAATATTATACTATCACCTATACTTTTTGGGATGTTCTTGATCATGGCAGCTTAGAAGAAAATCTTAGATAATTACGAAATATGAAACTCACCCACTACTCAATTTGTTGTTTAACGCTTGAATTTCTTGAATAATATGATGCAAGATTGAATGCTTCTTAGGTATGCATTTAGATGGTTTTGCACTGTCATATTGACGTTTATTCAAATTACTTTTCTTCTTTTTATCACATTTCCCTTATAATGATGCATTATATATTAATATGTTTTTGTGTATACTTCAAGTATTTATTTTTTTGGTTCTATATTTACAACTTCATTTGTTGTTACAAGGAGGTTTAACTTGATATATGGATGTTGAAATTCAGGATGCTAGAAATCAAGATACATACAATAACTTTGTCCTTAAGAAAATGGAGAAAGTTTTCCTTAAGAAAATGGAGAAAATGGTGGGCTTATCGTGAATAATTTTTTGAAGTCAATCCACATCCAAACATGACGAAAATAAGTCAACCCGAGAAAATTGACCATTTCTCCGGGGTTATTGACCAACCAAACGCACCCTTAGTTGGCTATAGAAGCCTTGTCATGGGTATTCTTGTTTTAAGGGAAAAATTTTTGCGAGACTATTTTTTTATTACATTTCTCTTAAAATATTGTATTACTTTAATATGTTCACCGCACGCATTGTGTGCGTTTCTTGAACTATTATATCAAAAAGCATGAAAAGTTGAAGGAAAAGTGGGATAAATCAAAGAAAATAAAAAAAAAATTGAAGAAGAAGAAAGGAAAGAAGAGAGAACGACCCAGATTGCCACGGCCCAAGTCCAGTTGAGACCGAACAACAAGGCGCAGCCAGCGTTTCTAAAACGCAGCCAGCGCCTTATCCAAAAACTTCAGAAGCCGAGCTAAATCAAAACGCAGTTAGCTCTTTTCGGGCGCAGCCAGCGCCAAGACACGGAAGACCCTCACTTTTGAACTAAACGCAGCCAGCGTTTTATACCCTAATCCGGCCCTATAAAAGGGGTTCATATCCGCCGTTGAGAAAACATCAGTTTTTAGTCGAATTTTATTCAGTTTTAGCGTAGCTTTTAGACTAGTTTTTAGATAGCTTTTAGGGTAGATTTTAGATACTTTCTTTACAGTTAATTCACAAACATTGTTATTAGATTAGATTGTTGCTTGTGATCGAAGAACACGAAGGAGATCGATTCGGGTGACACGAAGAGATCGATTCCGCCAATTCGAACACGGTTATTTCTATTGTACTTTCATGCTTTCTTGTTCTTGTTTAGATTTTGCGATGTTTACTTTCAGTAATATGAGTAGCTAATTTCCTTTGTTTCGGGGATAAACTCGATGTCTATTGATTGAATTTGAATACAGTCTTGGTGTTAGGTTATCCTTTTATTCGTTTAATCTGTGTGTGTTGTATGTCATGGTAATTTGGCAACAGAACGACAGTTTGAGCCTTTACTTGGTATTAGATTCTCGACAACAGAACGACAGTTTGAGTCTTGAATTGGAAGACGTAGATTGAATAGGTTTAGAAAATAGTTAGACATAATGATTCTTTCCTAGGCTCAATTTATAATCATTTCTTTATCTTTGATTGGATTAAATAGTTAGAAATAATATTTAGTTTAATCATTGTAATTCACCTCGGATCGAAAGATCGATGTGATAAGGCCTAGAAATATTATAGACCCTGAATTATCTTGTTACCTGCACCGGGATTGTTGATGATTTGATTGATTGACTAGAGTGGACTCCCCTGAACGCTTTTAATTAATTGGTTAAACCCTAAAAATTCCTGCTTTCTTAGTTTAGTTTTAGAAAACCTTACCACAACCCTTGGATCGACCTAGCATTCTTTGTAGCGAACTAGTTCAGTGCGTGGTTGAACGCAAATCCCTGAGAGAGAACGATATTTTATTACTACACAGACCCGTACACTTGCGGTACACATACACCTATACATTTTAGGTCTGTCAAGTTTTTGGCGTCGTTGCCGGGGATTTGTCCCCCCAACCGCCATTGAATGAACGCGCTCTGGGTGACTAGGTTTTTATTGCTTTCCTTTAAACCAAAAAAAAAATCAAATAAAAAATTAAAATTTTTAAAATTAAAAAAAATATGGCATCTTCTTATTTTCCCCAACTTGAACGTGAATTATATTGGAGTTATTATGAGCGTTTATTTGCTTTTCTTGTTGAAAGTGAGAGTATGATTGGAAAACGTGAAATTCTTGATGTTATTTTCGAAGGTGTGAATGCCGAGACTCGTAATATTTTGAATCACTTTTGTTTTCATGAAAAATCCATTGATGAAGCTTGGGATTTACTTAAATCGCTTGAAGGAGATACGTATGCTTTTGAAACTTTACTTTAATCCTTGTGCATTTCATGCTAAGTCCTGCATCCAATCTCATAATTCAATTTCTAGTGTTTCGTGTCGTTTTTTTGAACAGGATGATTGCCCTAGTATTACCTAATTTAAATCTTTATTGAGGGCAAAGGCAAAAAGACTGAACTAGTCAAATAAATTGTCAGAAAGGTGTGACTTGTTGCAGGACATTGACCATAGTTCTAATCCTTCCAATAATGTAATATGTGATGATAACAAGTCCCCCTCCCCTTTAGAAGTCAATCTAGATGATGCTTCTTATCCTAGTTTACCTGAAAACACTACTGATGGTGTTTCTGATTTGCATGACACTTCCTTACCTTTTTCTCAGTCGACGGAGTCTGAGGTGAGTGAGACTTTTGAGTTAGATACTAGGAATGGGGGTGATTTTCATCATGAGTCGGTTGAAATTATTAATGACGAACCTAGCGAGAAGGTTAATAGTGAATTAAATTTTTTGAACAAGGACCCTGATAATATTGTAATCTTTGATTCCAGTGATTTATTTCATGCTTCACTTCCTTTTTCACCACCTTCAGTTTCACAAGAAACCCCTGAGGAACCCATACCTGAACAAAAGACCTCTGACGTATAGATTAAATTAGGGTATGAGGTTAATTCTTGTAATGAAACTATCAATGTCAGTGATGAGTTGTCCTTAGGAAAATTTAGAGGTTATGACCCCTCCCATGATCCTTAATCCTTATTGGAAGCACATAGAGGACATTCCTAGAAAATTCTTGTGGACCACGTATTTTAATTCTTTTAATTTTTCTAGTAAATTTGATTTATTACTGAGGGCTAACGTTTTATCTTATAAGATTCCAGTGGCTCTCTTGTTTACTAGCTTGCAGACCACATGAAGAAGAGTTTGACAAGCTACTAAGGACATTGACGGCATCCGGAATGAAGACCCAGACCGTCAATTAGCGCAAAGACTACTCGAGGACCCCGATGAGTAGGGTCCATAACGTTGAGCTAACGACGTTAAACAAAGCAACCCCGGGGAGGTACATCATTATCTAATATCTATTCCTCCCCACTTTTTATTTTAGTTCAATTATTTTCTTTCAGTTTTTATTCCTTAGTAATTTTTATTTTGAAGTTTAATGATTTTTTCGTTTAAGTGTGTAGAGAAAAAGAAGAAATTCAAGAAATTTATGGCTTTTATTAAAATTATTATTTCTAACCTAATAAATTTTAAGTTGGTAGATGTTTGTAGGGATTTTTAGTATGTCAAATTGTAGGGAAAATAAGGAGCAAGCAAAGAAAAGAGAGAAAACAAGCAAAAATTGGCCAAGAAAATCGAATTTCCACCATCAGGTGACAAAACGCTGCCTGCGTTTTCAAAACGCTGGCAGCGCCTCGTCCAGACTTTTTATTTTAGTTCAATTATTTTCTTTCAGTTTTTATTCCTTAGTACTTTTTATTTTGAAGTTTACTGATTTTTTCTTTTAATGGTGTAGAGAAAAAGAAGAAATTCAAGAAATTTATGGCTTTTATTAAAATTATTATTTCTAACCTAATAAATTTTAAGTTGGTAGATGTTTGTAGGGATTTTTGGTATGTCAAATTGTAGGGAAATAAGGAGCAAGCAAAGAAAAGAGGGAAAACCAGCAAAAATTGGCCAAGAAAATCGAATTTCCACCATCAGGTGACAAAACGCTGGCCGCGTTTTGTTTGTTGCCCAGAAATTTTTGCCCGCCTCTTTTAATTTGGTCGGGGCCCTTCCTTTTTCTTTCAATTGAAAACTTCCCTCTTCCTTTGCCCTAAACCCCGACCCCTACTCCCAAAAACGCTCCCAGCGCCACCACGCACCACCACCATCCTCGTTGTCCTCCTTGGCGACGCCGACGAACACCACCACCACCTTCTTCCCTCTCTTTTCTCTTCTCACTTACACTCTCACACTTTGAACTCTCAAGTTCCATTCCTCTTCCCTCTTTAAACTCAAGGTATGGAATTCTCAACTCTTTCTCTTGTTCTTTGATCATACTTTGATTGTGGTATGATTTTAATTGAATTCTTGAGTTTATTGAGTAATTTGTTGAATTTATACCATATACCATGTCCTAGGTTCGAATTTCTTGATTTGGGTTTGATTCTTGGATTGAATTCTTGATTAGGGCATGATTTGAGTTGATTGATTTTGATCCTTTTGTTCCAGAGTTGAGTGAATTATAATGTTGGGTGTATTGAGAAAGCAATGTGATGTTGAAATTGAGAAATTTAGGTTTAGATTTTGATGGTGATAGTGTTGTGGTGTTATACTCTATTTTTGGTGTGGTTTTAGGTTAGATTTGTCTTAATATCAATCCCTAGTATCAAATAAGCATGGAGGAGTGTTAGTATTGAGTCAATGCATTGTGATCATGCTTATTTGATACCTAATATTTATCTTTGGTAATTGTACTGATTTTGTGAATGTTTTTAGATGGTGAGAACTAAAAATCCAAGCTTCTCCGGACCCCCAAGCGATGACAATGAAGCCGGAGGAAGCCGGAAGCGAAAAGCTACGGCGGCGAGAAGGGAAAACATAAGGTTGCACCTCCAAGGGACTTGAGGAGCTCGAACCCCTTCAACTTCGAAGGGGAGACCAAGAAGATGTACGATTCCCTTTCCCGAAGAGCCCTCATCCCCACCAAATATATGCGTGAACCTTTCTTGCGTAATTGTGGTATATTGGATGATGTGAATTGGATGTTGGGACGCTGTCATATGACCAACATTGCTAGATTAGGCGAGCCAACCTTTAGGGGGATCACCCTTGAATTCTTGTCTACCATAGTAGTTAACCTCCAAGGGAGGGATGGGTGCATTCGATTCCAGCTTCTGGGGGTAGAAAGGACTATGACTGTGTCGGAGTTTGCCTGTGCCTTTGGGTTACCTGAACGTACATGTCGGGATTCGTCCCTTATACCTATAGAATGGGATGGAAAGAGTTTCTTTTACAGAATTTCTGGTTTTGATAATTGGGACTCTAGCAACACCCCCGCGACCTTGATTAGGAACCCCGTGAAGAGGTATGTCCACAGCATACTCTCTTGCGGTATCTTCGAGAGACCCGGTAGCTCAAACAAAGCTACCCGGGCTGATTGTTACATGTTGCACTCCATGCTAGATGCCGACACACGTGCTGGCCCTGCAGCTATGCTAGCTCACCATCTTTCTAGTGTCGCCACCTTAACCAACAAGAGCATTGCCATAGGGGGTTACATCACACACCTTGCACGCCAATTCGGCTTTAGCCCGCCTAGGAACCCCACTGACCTTGTCCCGGGTAGGATATTTTTGGATGGGGACCAGTGTAATTCCTTTGGTTTGTGCAAGTTTGACAAAGACTCGCGTTGTCTTTGGGTCTATCCCAACAACGCTAGGTTTCCCGTGCCTCACCCCAAGTTGTTGAGAATTTGATGTCGATGCCTCCCTTTCCTGAGTTTGATCACGAGCCTGAGCCTGAAATCCATCATGACCCTCAACTCGAGCAACCTCAATTAGACTATGAGGCGCGCTTTTGCGACCTCCACACCTCCATTGACCGAACCGACCACCATGTCAACGAGTTGCGGGAGAGTTTTGTCGAGTATAGGGGTCAGTTTGACTTGCGATTTGACCGTCTTGATGAGTCCATCGCTAACCTCACCGGTCTTATACAGGCCATGTTTGATTGAACCTCACCACCACCAGGACCGAGCCATACCAACCCTTCCCCACCGACCGAGGATCCTTAATCCTTTGCCTGCCCTTACCCTTCACCGTTGCCTTCTGCATTGAGGACAATGCAACGTTTAAGCATGGGGGGTTGAATATTTGACTTTTGTGAATATTTCTTCTTGTTTCTCTGTTTTTCGTTTATTTTTCTTTTATTTTCGTCTTTCTTTTTCTTGTTTCATGCTTATTTTTCAGTTTTTAGTGTGATTTTCTTATTTTTGTTTGTTTCTTTTATTTGCTTGTTCATAGTTTAGTATGCTTTCTAGTTTTTAGCTTGTTTGTTTCCTTTTGTTTGAGTTTCTAGTGTGTTTTTCTTTTGTTTTTCTTTCTAAGTTTTCTTAAGTTTTTCTTCTAAGTTTTTCTTTTAAATTGCATCCACCTAGATTGCATTAGTTAGAAGCATATAGATTTTTCTTTTATTTCTTTTCTTAGTTTGTTTCTTTTTCTTTCTTTTGCATCCACTTATTCAAAAATCCAAAAAAATCAGAAAAATTAGAAAAAAACCAAAAAATTAGAAAAGACAAAAACCAAAAAATATAGGATAGGACTAGGATTAAAACCGGAAACACCTTCGCTGATGATTTGTAAACCTTTCTCACTTTCAATTTAACTTGGTTCGCTTAGAAAAGTCTGGATGAGATCTCAAAAGTTTTTGAAACCTATTCCTTCAAATCTTCTGATTTTGAGCCAAGTTATGAAAGTTGTATCTTACTTCTTTGACTATCTTAGAAAGTAAAAATGTGTGTTCCGCAAATCTTTGGGCTAAGTTTAGTTGATTGAGCCTCATCCCGTGAGTCCACATTGCTTAAATTTTGAATTGATCACTTTTATCAATTCCATGACTCCCTGAGTGACTCACCCATTAGTTGCATCTCTAGAACTTGCTTTGCATCTGGCTTGAGACTACATATTTGCATTGCACGCTGTGACAAAGTGATTAAGACATTCATTTTATTTTGTTAAACTACATAGCCAAATAGCCTACCCTACGTTATATTTACCGTTCTTTTTGCCCCGCCTAGCCTTTGTTTATCATTCTTTCATGATTGAACCCTGACAATACAAGCCTTGGCCTTTGATATTCAGTATCCCTTTGCCTTGCTTGGTTGAATGAGATTTTGTCATTTTTTTGGAAGGAACAGTTGGTTCGGTGTGTTTGCGAACAAAAATATGAAGTTTGGGAGAGATTGTGCATATTATTTCAAGTTGGGAGAAACTGAAAGTCCCACCTTTTGGATAATTGGTGTTTGGTTATGTTGTTCATATATTGTATCGAGGTCGAAGTTATAATTCCAGAGTTTTCTTCTCCCTGATCACCCACCAAAAAGGGAAAAAAAAAGAAGTACAAAATAAAAAAAAAAAGAGAAAAAGAGCTCCAAAAGAAAAGGGTGATTAGGGAGATTCAATTTTAGTTCTAAAAACTTTGACCTAGTTGTATTGAGTGGAGATTTTGATATTGTTGAGGGAGAAAGGTGAAATTCCTTGCATACACTAAGCAAGAAGGAGAGTTTAGAGAGTTATACTCGTTGAAAATCAATCCAAGAATGGCTCTTAGCTCCTCATCCCAAAATTTTTACCACTCATTTCCCCTAATCTAAGCCTCGTTACAACCTGGAAAAGTCCTTTTGATTGTCACTTGTGCATTGCATACCAATAGTGAAGAGCGAGGTTCTTACCAAGCTTATGGTAGTTTGTTTCTATTGGTCTGAGTATGAGAAAAACCCACATACATATTAAAATTTGAGTGATTGAGTGTTTTTATTCTTTCCTATGTGAGGTTTGCTCTTTTTGACTAACTTACGTCCATAACCAACCGTGCATATTTGCATTATTCTTAAGAATGTTAGCGGATTTATGCTTCTGAAGTACTTGTTCTCACCCTTTTGGTTTCGAAAATTTCTTCCTTTCTCTTTTGAACTGAGTTTTGATCTTGTCCAGACTGATCTTTATGATTTCTTGTTGATTTGATGTGTTAGAATGGTTAGCCTGAGGGGGTGTTAAGATTTTGTTTTTGTAACCCTATCGAAAACTCTTTCCGCTTCTTTTTCTTCTTAGGTTCTGTTTTTCCTATTTGAGCCCTAATCCTAAAAGTTGAAGTCAAAAAATTGATGAAATGGATGACTGAGGTTGAAAGAGCAGGACGCCTTACTGACCAATTGGTGCAGGAAAAGGTCGATCCCCTTATTGAAATGGAATTAATATATGATGATGAGGTCATTGCTTAGAAGTGCAGCTGTAAGAAGAAACTACTAACTTCCCCATCCTCTTTTATTTGGGGGGGGGGGGGAAGAGAAAGAAGAATGTTGAATCATCCCTTGTCAACAAATTCCTAAAGTAGAATCCCATGTTTTAATGTTCAACACCACCCAAATAATCCTCTCACCCTAAATCTAGTCATGGTGTGCCCACTGTGTAATTTCTTTACCCATATCCCTAAGAAATAATCACCTCCAAATTTAAGTCTAAAGATTGATGAATCATCCCCCAATTTACATTTGGAAACCCATCACACACTACCAATCAACCCAGAACATGCAACTGTTCTGACCCTAAAGCAAAAAAAAATATTATATGTTAGGGATCGGATTCATATCTGTTGCTAGTTGTTAGTCAGTTGTTAGGGTGTAAAATAGAACAATATATGCAGCGGAAGGAAAAACAGAATGGTTATGGAATCGAGGATAATAATAGAGACACAAGATCAAAAATAAATGGGTGAGACAGTATTTTTACGTGGAAACCCAAATCAGGAGAAAACCACGGGCAGCAATCAGTATACACTTGTAAAAAAGGAGATATTACAAGAGAGGATTATATGAACTCTAATAGACTCTCGCAACCTAGGGATGAGTAGGGTGAAGATGTGGAAATAACACCATACCTCCCTCATGGGGAGTGTTGAAGGCTCTCACATCGCCTTCGTCTGCCGCTTGTTACAAGGTGAATAAAAACCTATATTTATAGGGGTAAACATCCTATAGATCTGGCTAGACTTCCACTCCAAATACAATTAGGTTTTAGAATGCTATTACCATTAGGAAACTAACCTAAAAATATAATTAGGAAATAAAATAATTTCCTAATAGCAACCAATAACTTGGAGTTTAAGCAGGTTTAGGAAACTTGCAAAATAATGAGTCAAGAGAATTTGGGCCAATAACCCAACATTATATATCTTCATCTTTTTCTTATCTGAGTATTGTCAAAGATAAATTTTTATGACATCGAGTCGGTCGCTCAATCTGTGTACCCTTTTTCTGTGCAACTAGAATGGTTGTTATTATTAAGATGAATAAAATATAAAGATGAATAAAAAGGGAACATAAGTTAATATTATTAAAATTAGTCAGAGAATATGTACACTTGATTATGAGTTCCATTCTTGACAATCCGATTTTGATGCAATCCTCATAAAACCACCCACGTATAGCCAACCTATACAACAACAAAAAAATGCTCACAAAGTGAGAATATTAGAAGTCATTCAACTTTTAAATCTAATTCAATAAAACAATTGATTAGAAGGGATGAATTCATCATAACAATCTTTTAACATTTGTCAAAATCAGATACTCAAAAGTCTCCAACTCATTTATAAAAAGCTTCTTTCTCAGATTTTTAATTCCATTAACACAAAGAGAAAAAAAAACAAAGAGAAAAAATAGATGGATACACCAACCACACCAATCACTCCAAAAGGTTATGCTTTATCATCAAACAAGATGAGGGCTGCTTACGAAAACAACTACAATGAACTGAAAGTTGAAGCCAAAGAATTGATGTAATGGATGATTGAGGCTGGAAGAGCAGGACTCCTTACTAACCAATTGGTGCCGGAGAAGGTCGATCCCCTTGTTGAGTTGGAATTAATATATGATGATGAGGTCATAGCTTAGAAGTGGAGTTGTAAGAAGAAACTACTAACTTCCTCATCCTCTTCTATTGGAGGGGGGGAGAGGAAGAAGAATGCTAAATCATCCCTTGTCAACAAATTCCTAAAGCAGAATCTCATGTTTTCATGTTCAACACCACCCAAATTATCCTCTCTCCCTAAATCTAGCCATGGTGTGCCCATTCTGTAATTTCTTTACCTATGTCCCTAACAAATAATCACCTCCAAATTTTAGTTTAAAGATTCATGAATCCTCCCCCAATTTATATTTGGAAACCCATCACACACTACCCATCAACCCAGAAAATGCAACTGTTATGACCATAAAGAAAAGAAAAATTATTATATATCTTCATCTTTCTCTTGTCTATGTATTGTCAAAGATGGATTTTAATGAAATCGAGTCGGTGGCTCAATCTGTGTACCATTTTTATATGTAACTAAAACTGTTGTTATTATTAAGATGAATAAAAAGAGAACATAAGTTAATATTACTAAAATTTTATCAAATTTAATCAGAGAATAAGTACACTTGGTTATGAGTTCAATTCTTTACTATACAATTTTGATGCAATCGACGTACAACCACCGATCTACAACCAATCTCAACAACAACAACAAAAAAACACACAGAGTTAGAGTATCATAAGTCATTCAACTTTCAATTCTAATTCAATGAAACAATTGATTAGAAGGGATGAATTCAACATAAAATCCATAAACACATCTATAAATAACTTCCTTCTCAAATTTTCAATTCCATAAACACAAAGAGAAAAAAACAGATGGACACACTAATCACTCTCAAAGGTTTTACTTTATCATCAAACAAGACGGGGGCTGCTTATGAAAATAAATACAATGAACTGAAAGCTGAAGTCAAAAAAATTGATGAAAAAGATGATTGAGGCTGGAAGAGCAGTACTCCTTACTGACTAATTGGTGCCGGAGAAGATCGATCCCCTTGTTGAGATGGAATTAATATATGATTTTGAGGTCATTGCTTGATAGTGGAGCTGTAAGAAGAAACTACTAACTTCCCCATCCTCTTCTGTTAGGGGGTACAAAAAGAAGAATGTTGAATCATCGCCTGTCAACAACTTCAAAAAGCAGAATCCAATGTTTTAATTTTCAACACCACCCAATTAATCATGTCTCCCTAAATCTAGTCATGGTGTGCCCATTCTGTAATTTCTTTATCCATATCCCTAACAAATAATTAATCACATCCAAATTTCAGTCTAAATATTCATGAATCCTCCCCCAATTTATATTTGGAAACCCATCACACACTACCAATCAAGCTAGAAAATGCAACCCTTATGACCCTAAAGAAAAAGGACCACATCGATCATCTACGAAGAAAAGGCTCGCCACCCTGGGCCCTTTCCTGCTTGTTCGGAAAGACTTAACTACCTTTTCCCGCCTTAATCTTAATGTGCTAGGTAATCTTTCCATACAAGCTACGAAGAGGTAGGGTGAAGAGGATCACCTTGCCGTATGCCTCAGGTTGGTTGGAATTGTTCGGTAGCGCACCCATTCTAAAGGACGCTTATGGTGTAATTTCACACACAATTCATGATTACCTTTTTCATAGATCATTATAAATTCATGTCAATAAGATATCACAGAGACAACAACCCTTTTCCCATGTTTTTACTTCTCATGGAGTGGATAATCTCGTGCATGATGATAATATTATCTCCAATGTGTCTCCCTGGGATAAAGCTTTATTTGATTGGGGAGATAAGTTTTGCAAGAACAACCTTAATTAGCCTATTTACGATGCATTAATTTTGTCACCAACTTGTAGAACATATTACACAAACCAATTGGCTTAAACTACTTCACGGTTTGAGGGTTCGCCACTTTGGGAATGAGAGTGAGGAAGCTATTGTTTAATCTTTATGAGATAGGCTCCCCATTCAAGGGCAGATATAGAAGCACCCACTACATGCTAAAATTTTTGGAAAAATAAAGCAAGGTAACCATCTGGGCCTATCGCATTATTCGGATGCGTAGAAAAAAGAACCTTTCATACATCTTTGAATGAGAAGTTTTTGTGAAGGCTCGAGAGATCCTTAGGGTTTAGAGGATAGAACATACCCCCAGTAAGTTGGCAATGTTGTGGAGTGTTCTCCTCAAAGTAGAGTTACACAAAGAACTCATAAACACAGGTACGAACCCTCTCAACTTCATGTAGCCAATCTTCATTCTCTAGCCACAAGGTCTCAATCTTGTTTTGGCGTCTCCTAATCACAGTAGACAAGTGGAAGTACTTGGTGTTACGATCTCCATCTCGGATCACTTCCAATCCTAAATTTTGGAGCCGAAACAATATCAGGTTGGTTTAGGACCCAGTTTAGGCTGAAGCTCACTTTCTTGTCAAGAAGGGGTGGATAGGGTCCACCTTCGCCAAGAGCCATGAAAATTCTTGGTTGGAATTGTCAGTCGGGGGCAATCCCCGGACAGTTCGGATACTCTAAAAATGGAGTAAGAGATGTTGCCCTAATATAGTCTTCTTGTCTGAGACTATAGTTGCTAGGGAGGACATGGTGTAACACCCCGGGTATGTGGTTAAAGTGTGGCTTAAAAGGATTGAAATGACTACTTATATTACCAAGGTGCACCATCTTTTATGGTAGCTCATCTGTTGGAAACTCCTCAGTTAAAGAATTTATCGGTAATGTCTGCGGCCCGGGAGGGGCCGGGGCGTTACATATGGTATTAGAGCCGACCCGTAACCGTGAGCTGCGTCAGTGGATGGGAGATCTATGGGCAGTCACCTAGCGGGGAAAAGATTCTGGAGTGGATTGACGCATAACGAGGATGTTGTGCGCTTAAGTGGGGGTGATTGTAACACTCCGGGTATGTGGTTAAAGTGTGGATTAAAAGGATTGAAATGACTACTCATATCACCAAGGTGCACCTTCTTTTATGGTAGCTCATCCGTTGAGAACTCCTCAGTTAAGCATGCTTGGCTGGGAGTAGTCTCAAGATGGGTGACCTCCTAGGAAGTTTTCCTAGGCAGCGTGTGAGCGTGGACGAAGCACGCTTGAAAGGCTCATGGTGATTTGTGGAGCCAGTCAGCGATCCTTGAAGCATTTATCGGTAATGTCTGCGGCCCGGGAGGGGCCAGGGCGTTACATGGTGTGATATAAATATAATATGGGCTTCGATGGTTTCTTTGCAATGAATAATAAGGGGAAGTCAGATGGAGTAGTAATTTTTTGGAAGGAAGAGACTAAATTTGAACTTGTTTCATACTCGGACAACCACATCGCAAAGTGATAAAGGAGATAGAAAATGCATGGTTGGCTTTTGTGGGCATACACGGGTGGGCTGTAGCGGTTGATGAGCATAGAACATGGGAGATAATGAGGAGCGTTATGCAAGGATAGGTGAACCGTGTCGGGTTCGGGTCTGAGCTCCCAAAGCCAGGCCAGTGGGTATTGACGAGATAGGTGAAACCCCGACCCGGCATTCCTACATTAAACCCGCTCTCCCACTCATTTTCAAGAATCCATATACATTCTCAATGGGCGGGGTGGTGAGTATCGGGCTAGCATGGCGTCGGCAAGTCACCCTTTGTCGGAGGTTAGGGAGGCTCAGGTTTTGTTCCACCAGCCCTGGAGGCCTCGGGATCGTACCGTGCCGTCCCGAGTCGAGGAGCTGCAAGGAATTGAGGTTTGGAAGTGGCCCCGGGATGATATTACAAGAGGTGAAGAGGAGCCGAGCAAGACAGCCTTGGCAGCAGGCCAGTAGCGCCCGTAACACCCGCTAGTCCGCTACCCCAGGGTAGCGCGCCGCGACGGCGTTTGGAAAAGCAAGGCGTGGTTGGGCATCATCGACAGCCACAACGTTTGGAAAAACGCTGCTAGCGTCCATTCTAAAGGACTCCATCTTGCACGCTGAAGCCAACCGCTGCCAGCGCACGGGAAAGCGATGTCAGCGTCCGTCCCCAACCGTCTATCGCGCTCGCGAAAACACTGTGGCGCTCGCGACGATCTTCCTTGCTCGGTTGCTGAAGCCACGTCAATTTCCTAGCTCAGCTAGCGTGTCGCGCCCACGACCACACCTCTCTCGCTCGCGAATGCCTCATGCTCGGATGTCAGCTGCTGCGTCAGTCGTCAAGTAACGCCCGCGACCTAGGCGTAGCGCTCACGATAGGCTTGCTGCTTTAACAATAAGGGAAGTTGGCGTGTTGGGACAACTCTAACTTTGACAATATGAATCGGGATCCTGTAGCTACCGAAAAGAACTTGAGAGGCTTCAGGAGGAAGACTGGATCGAGAAGAACATGAAACTTAGGCTAGGGAAAGAAGCACGGCTTCAGGAGCTCTATAAAAAATCTAGAGTCGTTGTAATAACGCGATCCTAACCCAATATAATTAAGTTAACTAATGAGTTTAATTAACCAAAATCGTATTTCAATTCAGTTAATCGTTTGTGTTTTTGCAGGACTCGAGCAGTGCAACAGCCGCCACACATCAGATTAATTTTTTTATATATATATAAATTTATGTGATAATTTCAGCTATTCAAATTAACCTCAGAATATTCCGGACACTTGTCTGACTCAATTTGTCAAATCAACTGCCATTACAATATTATTAATAACATCATTTTATTATGTTTTTAATTATTAGTTCTTAATTTATTTAAATTTCAAATTTATTCTACCTTTCCATTTTATTTCAAGTGCTCCTCTTATTATTTTAATTTCATAAAAATTTTATCACGAGACTTTAGATTAGTATTTTTGGGATAGTTGGGAAATAAACATAGTGAGGAAAGAGGAGTTAGTATTAACGCAAATTCTAGTGTAAGACCGTCTCACATAAATTTATCGTGAGACAGACTCATTCTAGAGTGACATTTTTAATATTTTACTATGACTAATAAGTGATATTAGAATGACTTTTTAACATGAATATAACTAATAATTTATTATGGGGTGACTTTTACCTGAGTGAGTTTAAATAAATTATTAGCCACCCTTCCATTAATAAATAGTCACCACAAAATTATACGTCTTACGATAAATTTGTGGTAAGACGGTCTTACATAAGAATTACTGTAGTATTAATAACATTTGGGTTTGGGCCTTCACGGGATAAATTAAGCACTTCTCCCATCGACAAACATCATATATAATCCTCCTTCTTTAATACCAAACTCCCTCACTTCTCTCTTTCTCCTCCTACTACCCCGCGTCCCCGCCCTCCCCCTCTATTTGTTATCCCTTTGTGCCATCTCCAATCGAACGAGCAACTCGCTGATGCCAAGGCCGTCGCGACCCAACTTCGACAGCCCTCCTCTCCCTCCTCCTTGTTCCTTCATTCTTCCTCCCTTCAATTGAGGTAAACCCTTACTTTACTAAAATCTAAAATTCTAGTTTAATCTTCAAAAATTGTTGTTTTCTTGATTTAATTCAAGTTATAAGATTAATGTTGTGAGAATTATCAATTTGGGATTTGGGTTGGATGTAAACTGGTTTTGAAAAGCTTGGATTTTGATGTATAAACGTGTGATTAAGTTTGATTATGGTTGATTGTTGAATACATGTGGATTTGACTGCCAAATTGGTCCTTAATAAGAAGATTATGTTGTTGTGTTATGTGCAAATGATGTAGTGGATTGATGTATAATGGGATCAAGAGTATGGTTGATCAATTACACATCATAGGGGAGACGTGCAAACGATCTAAGAGTGGGGTACCACACGTGAATTTGAGGCTAGGGTTAGGGTGGTTCACGTGAGATGGGTGAGAAGAGGGAAGGAATCTTGCCGTGAGGGCTTTTGTGGTTTCAAGATTCAAGAAGAGTTGAATCTTGAATGGGAAGAGAGAGATGATTGATTCTTGGAAGAGGAGAGAGGGAGGATTGACGTGAAGGAGGGGAGAGAGGGAGAGAGTGACATGAGGTTTAGAGGGAGATTGAGAGTTGAGAGTTTGTTGGAGGAGAGAGGAAGTTGTTATGAGTTTGTTATGGAGAGAGGGAGTTGGTTGAGCTATTTTGTGAGAGGGGAAAAGGAGGTGGACGATTTTGTGGAGTATGGAGGGGAGAAAGGTGGCGTTGGATTGAAGGGTGAGATGGGGGTAGAGATTATCTTCTATTAGATAGAAAAATAATAGGGATAGAGCTAGATTTCCTACTCGAATCCACAAGAAGGACAATATAGGGTTTCTTGATCGGATCAAGTTCTTCCTAAACCACTTGGGTACCAAACCAAGATACAATAGAAGAGGGGTGAGGGTTTATCCAAACACTCGAGGGGGTAAGCTCAAAGCTTGATTCATATTTCTCAACTGATGTGTTCAAAAGATTACAAGCCTAGGCTATTTATACTAGACTTGAACCTAGGGTTTCTAACAAACCCTAGCTTGGCGTGCAAGCCAAGCCCACACGTCTACTACTACTACTACTACTACTACATCTTCCTCTTGGATTAGGATTCCTTATCCTTAGGGGAGATGGTTACAATCACCTTATCCTAGTTTGATTTGGCTTTCCTAATCCAAGATGGATTAGTTACAAAATAAGCCATCCTAATCTAGGATTACATGACTTGACTCCTACTCTACTCTACCACACGCCTAACTACTCTACTAGAACATTCTAGAACAATTTAGAATGTTCTAGATTTAATTACTCCTAATTAAATAAAACACACCAAAAATAATAAAAGCTATAAAATAAAAGTACATCCAAAAAGATCAAATGTGACGAAATTGGGCTTCTTGGACGTGACCTTGGGGCCTTTCTTGGGCTTGTTTGGCGTGGCTTTGTAGACCCTAGGATGTTTGAACATTCTCTTGCCATAAGGAGCACACAATATGTATGGACCTATGGGCCTCTATGCTCATGCTTTCCTTCCAAGCTTGTTCTACCTCCTTGGAAATGTATTAGGCTTCTAAGGATGTATTTGGTGTGGGCCAAAATACATCATGGATGAGTTGATGACTTAAGTAGGTGAAATTGTGTGTAAGAATGTGGATTTAAGTAGGATTTATGTTTGGTGTTGTTGATGTACTGTGAATTAGACATTGCATGCGTTTTTGGTAGCTTGAGAATACATAGGGAAGGTAATACGGGTAGTGAGGTTTTTAGCAATGAAGAGCACTTTTGAAAGTAGTACAAAGTATAGACCAAGTAGTATAACAAGAATGCAATTTTAGATGGTCAAGTGGATTCAAGTGAGTAATCTTAGTTTTCTGGGATAAATAAAGCACTTCGTAACCAACATTATGGTGTGAAATGATAGATATGAGTAATAACTTCCATGTACATTTCGAGTTTCAAGATTTCGATATATATAACTCAAGTTATGACAAACTTAATATGGGTGTCTCGTTATATAAATTTTTTGGGCAGTAGGTTCGTCAGCATTTCAAGGTATCAAGGGGTCGTAATAGGTTAAGTGGTCAATAGGGGTGAGCGGTTTCGGGTACCTTCACCTAAAACTAGGAACCTTACCCTTACCCGTTTGACCGATTCCAGGAACCTTACCCTTATCCATTTAAACTGGTTCCTAAATTTTAAGAACCTTACCCTTACCCGCAGTTCTGGTTCCGATTCCAGGTACCCACCTACTATACATTAAACATATTTTTTGACATGTTTTTCTTATTTTTTTAAAAAAATTATGTTGTGCTAAAGTCTAGCATTTTTTAAAAGAATAATATAGTCTAATGGGTCATTATTTCATTTATAACATTTATACATTGACTACCATATACCAATCCCACATTGCTCTAGAATACAAACAAACAAAACATTTAAAATAGTCTTACAGGATGGTTTTATGGAAACAAACGATACTAAATTACAAATAGTCTTAATAAATATTAAGTTTGAATATAAATTACAACTTCACGAAAAATAACTAAGTCATATAACCAGCTTAAAATTCTATGAAATTTTCAAATTCAGTGACAATACCTGAAACCTAACCCTAATTGACAGGTTCCAGGTTTCGTTTTAGGGTAGTAGTTTAGGAACCTTACCCTTACCCATTTGACAAGTTCCTAAATTTTAGAAACCTTACGCTTACCTGTTTGACCGGTTCAGGTTTTGGAACCTACCCGTTTGACCGGTTCCGGTCAGGTTCCAGGTTCCGAATCTGGAACCGCTCACCCCTAGTGGTCAACATGAAAGTTGTAGTATGCTATGCAAGATTTTCGGAATGTGATCTTACACGTTCATTGGGTGTCGGGGTAATGCGTTATCGCCCGTCAAAATCATCCTCGTGACCATGTTTAAACCAGAATCGTAAGGTTGTTGTGTCATGCTCAAGCCACTTTTTGAGATTTTCTAAGGCTTTATGAGGTTATGGTCAACATAAGAATTGTATTTTATCATTCAAGTTTTCCATAGACTGCTCGCACACGTTCATACGATGTCTAATGTTAAAGTTATGAATTTTTAAAATTTCACTCTCAAACTTAATTTACTGCAGGTCGATCATCTTAATTGATCATTTTCAAGCATTTACACTTACTTTTGGCCTTAAGTCTCAACTAGTGAGTGGTAGTACTTGTTCTTAGCTCTTTTTAACTAGTGAGTGGTAGTACTTGTTCTTAGCTCTCCAAAAAGTTATTTTATAAAGCACTAAAATTGTAGGAGTTATGATTTTACAAGCTACCCCAAGTTTTTGAAACTTTCCAAGTTTTAGTTCTTAAAGTTTTCACTTAAACTTAGAGTTTAAAAAGCATTTCAGATCTAATATTTCGAAAATTAATTTACCTTATTGTTGTGCATTCAAAGTTTGGTTTGTGCGACCGTTGCTACTTTTTGCTCGGGTCTTCCCAAGTCTTCAAGGTACTTTACCTACAGATTACAATGCTAAGGAACACATATTGTTGGTGACTCCATTATTTAAGTTTAAACAGAACTTAAGTGTGTTATTTCCAAAAAAAAAGTATCTTGCATGTTTTCTCATTAAATAGTGATCTCGACCCTTTACCTTGATGCCAAAGTGCATTACCAATCAAATTTGACGACTATCAATTGGTTAACTCTGTCCAAACCTCATGATCGGTCCGGGCATGCACATATGAAGACTTAGTCCGATGATCACAAGTGAGAATCACTTAAATTAATTTTAGTCTTGAAACATGTATTCAATTATTTCTCTTATCTCTATTTGCAAAATGAATTGAAATCCACGAAGTAAAATGAATTGCTTAAATTTATTCGACTGCATAAGGATATATATGCGTATTGAGTTTCGACTCATTTGTGAAAATATTGTTTTTATATTTTGTTTTAGGTTCTTCTCCTAAGGTTGCTAAACTCAGCTCAGATAAAAGGTCATGCTAGGCGGTTGAATGTGAAGACTTCTTGGCGGTTACCTGAGGGCAATTGGTATGTCTATGCTTTATTCTGGGATGATGCGGCTAAGTGACATGGAAGCGATGTCACTTATTATGGTAACGTATTTGTGATTAGTGGTAGTCAATTATGTTTCCTCGTGTGGGTCATGTAAACTGATAAGTAATGTTTATTATGATACGATTATGGTTATGTATAATGATTACTCTTCCTTGGATATGTTGTTGTTATGTCGCGGTGTTAAAATTGTTGTTGTTGGTGTCGCATTTGTTTGGTTGACCTAGTCCTCTGTTTGGGTGACGGTAATTCTCTCGGGTTTTTCTTTAATCCGTTGCACTAATATTTGGGTTAAGTGTTGTTTAACTTTAATCTTAGATGGTTTAATCTGGGGGCATTATCGTCATTTTTTGTTCATGAGGGCCCGCTCAACTGAGATCAAGACGGAGATCGAAACACCAATTACTTTCATCACAAGGGAAATCAAAGGAGGCTGATAAACCAGATTTTGGGTCTCATTAATGATCAAGGGAGGTGGGTTGACGAGGAAAAGGAGTTAGAGGAGCTTATAAGGGGCTTCTATAGCAACTTGTTTGGTTCCAAATCCATTGGAAACTCTAATCTAGCATTGGAATTTGCAATAGGATAACTAACAACATGAATGTTGTGTTTACCAAGCCTTTTATTGACGAGGAGATCCAAGCAATAGTTCACCAAATACACTCCTATAAAGCCCCAAATCCAAACGATATGCATGCTTTCTTCTTCCAAAAATTTTGGTATATGTCATCGATCCTGACTAATCTAATTATCGATTTGATTAACAGAGTTGTTCCTATGAAGTCCATCAACCATACCAACATAGCCCTTGAACATAAGGTTAAAAAAAACCCAAAGCACATAAAGGACTTCCAACCCATTAGTTTGTGCAATGTCATTGACAAAATTGTATCAAACACTCTAGCAAATAAGTCGAAACCTCTCTTGGATAAAATCGTCTCTCCTAACCAAAGTGCTTTCATCCCTGGGAGAACAATTATTGATAATGTGGTCATTGAGTTTGGGACTTTCCACACTATTAGGGTTGAGAAGGGGTAAAATGGATATTAATTTAGATATGCACAAAGCTTATAACCGGTTAGAGTGAGACATCCTCGAGGGGGTTATGAATAAAATGGGGTTTTGTAACACCCGGATTAGATGGGAGGATGACTTGTGTTAAGAGCGTATCCTATATCCTTATTATTAATAGTAAGCCCACAGACATGTCCATGTCGTCGAGGAGCCTCCATCAAGGAGACCCCCTTTCACCCTATTTGTTCATTTTGGTGGCAGAAGCATTTGTAGGTCTGATTAGACAGGCAATAGTATAGAAGGAGCTCCATGTCGTTAAGGTTAGCAAGCGAAGCCGACTTGTCTACCACTTTTTCTTTGCCGATGACAGTTTGATCTTTGCGAGGGCTACCCGACAGAAATGATTAAAGGTGGTTGAGTTGCTCAACGTATATGAACAAGCATCGGACCAAAAGGTGAATAAGGACAAATTAGAGGTAACCTTTGGCAAGAAGGTCTCTGCTGGACGGAAGGGTGAATTGGCTTCCATCCTCCAAATGCTTGTGGTGGACATGCCTGCAAAATACTTAGGCTCACGAACCATCGTAGGCAGATCCAAGAAGGCCATATTTGCGGTGGCTAAAGACAGGCCGTGGAAAAACTATAGGGGTGGAAAGAAAAATTACTCTTGAAGGTCGGAAGAGAAGTTCTAATCAAGGCGATCGCACAAGCAATTCCTACTTATCTCATGAGCTACTTTAAGATGTTGGTGTCCTTCATCCAGGAGTTGAATGCTATAGTAGCCATGTTTTAGTGGGGTGTACTAGGGGGCTCAAGGGGTACGCATTGGCTGTGTTGGGATGTAATTTGCTAACCCAAGTGCTAAGGAGGACTTGGATTCAAGAACATGGAAATCTTCAATGATCCCTTCTTGGCAAGCTTTCTTGGAGAATCTTTTTCAACCTAGATTGTCTTATGTTAGGGGTTCTTAATGGAAAATATTTCCCGGAGACCTCATTCCTGGTTTCCTATCTAGGGCACAGTCCAAGTTATGTGCGAAGGAGCATATGGGGCGCCAAGGCCCTTCTCAAGGAAGGCTACTTTGGAGGGTCAAAGACAGAGCTTGTATTAAAGTTTGACAAGAAAAGTGGAGGTTGGATGAAGTAGGAAGCGAACTACAATCAACTTGCTCGTTGGGTAAACAAGACATGAAGGTGAGCGAATTAATGGTGCCAGGAGAGGCGAGGTGGGATGTTGAGAAAGTGGAGAGTTTATTCAACCAAAAGGGCAATGAGCTGATTTTGGGAACTACACTAGTGACAAACTAACACTAGTTTGGCAAATATGGAGCCTGGATAAGATTGGGGAATGCTCAGTTTGAGGCCTCATTTCATCTGGAGAATTTTGATACAACTTGGCCTAAATTATGGCACCCCAATGTAACCTCGAAAGTAATGAATTTCCTTTGGAGATGTGGGTGCAATATCCTGGCTAATAAACATAACTTAAAGTGTCAACATATCCTGGAAGATGATACTTGTGACAGATGTAATGTAGGTGTAGAGTCGTGGCAACATGCTATGTTCGAGTGTACCGAAATCAGGGAGGCTTGGCCTTCCTAATTGGAAGGCGCTATGAGCAGTGGAGGGTCAAGCCCAAATATGGGAAGATTGTGGCACGTTGGGAACGAGCTCGTACACAAGGGCAAGAAAGCACCGTGCACAATCATTGTGGAGCGAGTTCTTAGGGTTGTTAACAAGTTCAAGTAGGTGTGGGGTAAGGCCAAAGTATCCCAAGGAGCTGCAAAGGTCCTAGTCAGAAAGCTTGGCTGCCACCGTTGGCCGGAAGCGTGAAGTTGAACGTTGATGTGACAGTGTCCAAGGAAGGCTGGCTCGGGTTGGGGGCGGGTATTAAGGATGGGGCAGGGGTGGTTCAAGCAGCTGGAGTCAAGCTGGTCAAGACTTGGTGGTCCCCAGAAGCTGCTGAAGGGATGATGACCTTATATGGCATGCAACTGGCGCTGAGGCTCGGGTGGAGATTTGTCATGGTGGAGTCTGATTGTTTAGATCTGATTGCTAGATTTTGAAACAAGATCACCCTCATTCTTCAAGCCAGCGCAAGTTCGATTCTTGTTTTTGGTTTCATGTGTTGCAGGATGGGAATGGGGTATCCCATAATTTGGCTAAAATCAATGTCGGGTAAGACAAGTGTGGGTTGGGCTTGTTGTTGTGGACGTTGAATCATATGTTACAATGGATCTTTTAGTTTTGCGATGAATTCCCCCTTCTCCGTTTTGGTCTTAAAAAAAAAATTACTATTCATCTTTCTAGTAATAGATTAGTGGGAGTTGAGTTTGTATTTCCATTCCTATTCCTTGATTTTTTTGCAATATTCATAAACAAACGAGAAAATTGTATTACAATACTAATTTATGAATTCTCATCCTAACTCATCAATTCCATCGTACTAAACGCCCCCTTAAAAACACATAAATCCAAACGTTGAAAATCAACATTTATAACATACTGTTCTTTATATATATGGTTTTAAGGGGAGGGTAGATAACTCGAAAATTCTTTGGTGTTTTTAATTTTTATGACTCGAGATGACATAATTGAACATTTCTATCCCGATTCCACCCCAAAATATATTTCTAATGCCCCAAAAAAAAAAAAACAAAAGTTATATTATATAAATCAGATAGAGCCCCACATCAACCAAAAGTCGATATGTCCGAGTGGTTAAGGAGACAGACTCGAAATCTGTTGGGCTTTGCCTGCGCAGGTTCGAATCCTGCTGTCGACGTATTATTTTAAATTTTTTCCCATCGTCCGCATGGTTTGCGGCGACCGCCAATTCTTACCCTTTTCAGTTTCATTTCTACCTCTCTGACTCCGAGAGCCACCCAAATTACAGATACACCCCTGGCTCACCCCCCCCCCCCCCCGGGTCCCCCCCCACTTAAAATCCAAGCTAGTAATAAAAATTTACAATAAAAAATTGCCCCCCTAAGACCAAACCAAACCCCAGCATCAGTACATAAGAAATTCCCCTCTCAACTTTCTCTCTCAATTCGTACACCTCTTCCTCGCTCAGTCGGTACTTTCTCTCTCTTCTCTCTTATTTCTCTCTCTCTCATAATTCTTCGCTTCTTTTTCAAGCGATCAATCCAATTTCAAGCTTGAATTCATCGTAATTTCGTTCATCTTCAACCTGAATCATTTTCTTGATTTCTGCTTCTTTTCGATTTGTTGATTGATTGATTGGTTTCTGATTTGGATTCGTGTTTTGTTTTGGATGTTGAAAATGGCGATGGCGAACAGTTGTTGAGCGCACTATATGCTTCCTAGCAAGAGAGCAGTGAGAGCAGAGGCTGACGACGACAACAACAATCTTGAAGTTGTGGTGAAGGTCCCTCACTCTCAGTCGAACTCCGACGTTGCTCTCAAGAAACCTTGCTTGATCTCATCCGCACCTTCTTCTTCTTCTTCGGCAGCCAACGGAATCAGCGCACTGAACGGTCAATCAGAGCAGCTCATCATGGGAAAAGGCAGCCGGAACAACAATTCTTCTGAAATCGATGAGGATTTGCACAGTCGTCAGCTCGCGGTTTACGGCCGTGAGACGATGCGCCGCCTTTTTGCCTCGAATGTCCTCATATCTGGATTGCAAGGCCTCGGTGCTGAAATCGGTATGAATTTAAGTTTCTTGCACTTGTCTAGCTTGGTTTTGTTGATTGGCGTTCATTTTAGTTTTCAAGAAAGGAAACGGAGTTTCTTGATTTTCCTTAGTTTTAGTTTTTTTCAAGAAGATGATGCAGATTCTTTCAAAAGAGTGCTAGTTAGGATAATGAATAACTTTCACTCTTTCAGTTAGTAAGATGTTTCTGCTTGTTCGTCATATGATCGAGTATAAATAGGTTGGGCTCATTTGAAATTGATCATTTGTGTTGATTAGTTGATCTTCTTGGTTTATGGATTTTGTTGCCCCTTGAGAATATGGAATCTGTTGGACACAAATGTTACTGAAAACAGTATCTACTGCTGGATATGAATGGCTGGTTATATAATCACTTTTCTGGAAGTGGCTAGTTAGGATTTTCATTTGAGTTTTCAAGAAAGGAAACGGAGTTCCTTGATTTTCAGTATTTTTCGTTTTTTCAAGAAGGTGATGCAGATTCTTTCAAAAGGAGTGCTAGTTAGGATAATGAATAACTTTCAGACAGTAAGATGTTTCTGCTTGTTCATCATATGATTGAGTATAATAGGTTCAGCTCATTTGAAATTGATCATTTGTGTTGATCACTACTTGATCTTCTTGGTTTATGGATTTTGGTGCCCCATGAAAATATGGAATCTGTCAGACACAAATGTTACTGAACGAGTGAACGTAGTATCTACCTCTGGAAATGAATGGCCTCTGGAAGTGGCTTTATATGATATCTTTTCGGGATCTTTGCTCTTCTTGGACTTTGGTGAATGTAAAAGAATGCACGATTACATGGATTTAAGCATGTAGTCGTCTTGGGGACTGCAAGGACTCAATGTGTCTTGGACTTTGGTGAATGTGATGACTGCCTTGGTTAATCTTGCGGATTATTCCATCCTTGCCAAAATAGGAAGGGTTGGATTCAGCTATGCTTAAAGCCTTCTGTGCATTTCTTCTATTGACTTTGAGGAATGCTCTAGTGTAATGTTATGCCCAATTGTTCAAGCATCCATCTTATACATGTAGTCCTTTCAATTTAACCACTCGGTTTGATTTGCACAAAGTATGTAGTCCATTCAGAACTTAGAAATGGGTTAGGTTAGATTTTTTCAAAGTTTCTGCGAAATTAGAAGGTTGATCTCATGAGTGGCATAGTATGTGTTTGAGTATATGCTTACACTGAAGGTTTAAGTTGACTATTGACGTGAGCTTGTCGGTTACGTGCTTGTGGATTTCATTTACTTTAATGTTTCAGTGGATAACTAGCTTGGTACTCATTCTGCTGCTTATGTTGCTGATAACTTCAACTAGTTGAAAATGACTTCAAGGATTTGGATATTCACTTCTTAAAGTTGGATGTGTGAGGCATAGTCATTGTATTTGCTAGTTGATTACTTGGCATATTTTAATGCAACCTAGGCATGGAAATATTTTAACAACTGCAACAAGGTCATCTTTTATTGTTAAGGCTTACATTGTGGTGGATTGAAAAAAAAGCAAACTAACAAGTAGTCGACCACAACAATTCAAGTGTAGGTCCCTCCTAAGCAGGTTCGCAGCGTGGGCTTGTCCAGGTGAAAGCAACTTCACCTTTGTTTGCACAAGTTGTGATTGGATACCACATAGTTGTTCCATGTTTAAAGTCGGTTTACTCATGAAAATAAAGAAATGTCAGTGAAAGTATCTTGTTCTAGTTCTGAGAGAATAGAAGAAGCATGCTATGAACAATATGCATATATGCAGAAAGGGGTTGTGGGTCATGAAGACGAAAAATAGTGTGGGGCTAAAAATGAAAAGATGACCTAAGGTCGTTGAAGCGCCTAAATATTGTCGCCGTGAAACTGGTAGAACATGAAAGTCCTATCAAAGACTATCTTTGGAGCTTATGAGAAAGGGCACCTCATATACTTTTCTCTAGTAGCGTATCCTTTCAGCTCTTAGTAGCCTTGAAGTCTTTTCCAAGCTCTTCGTTAGGCCTTTGTCTTTCTTCTCCATAACTCCTCATGACTTGTATTATCATACTTTTAACCATCTCAATCCTAATTAGTAGAACTCCTAGCTTTTAATTTTTCCTATTATGAGTAATCAAAAAAATGGATTAAAGGATGCTTAGGGCATGCCATCCCTATACAAAGAGAGGCTTAAACTAAAACAAAAAGCCTCTGACCCCTTAAGCTCTCTGCAATAATCTTATCCACTAAGTCCAAAATAGTCAACTCTTTACCATGATGAGAACTCTAACACCAACTAAACAACGTTCTCAAAAAATAAAGTTCGAAATCGTTATCATTCTAGACTTGTTCTCAAAAATTTGGTAGTTTCTTTCCTTCCAAGTGCTTCACCAAATGTCAAAGGAATCAACTTCCACTCACTAAACCTTGCTCTTCATTGTTTTGTTCTCGGTGCTACTAAGACATCTCTTAAGCCTAGAGGTTGCACCCAACTAAGTGAACTAGCCCCCATCATTGCAAACAAATTGCCAAAGAGTGAGGACCTAACAACATTGAATAAAGAGGTGTTCAATGGACTGTTCCTCATCCGCACACAAAGAGCGCATACCTTCCATCACAAAGTTTGTGATTCTAAGCAATGTCATGGGTGGGTATCTTTCCTTTGGTTGCCACCGGAGTAAGAACCAAGTTAGGAGATCTGAACTTCCAAATAGCCTAATGAGGAAACTGGCTTTGAGGCAACTCCTTAAACATTTCCTTGGAGAACCTGCCTACTAGTATTTGAGGACCAAATCATGCCATCATAGTAACATCAATAGTTACCTTAATATTAGAGAGCAAAGCCGACTAACTGAGCACACTTTCCTCTTTTCAATAATTGAGGCTTCTTAAGAAAGTTAAATTCCAATGGTTTTGATCACCTTTCAAAGATATCACTTGAACAAATGCACTTTCTGTTGCGCCAGCCGAAATAGATCCGGAAATGGTGTCTCTAGAGGTTGTTCTCCACATTAAACATCACGCCAAAACAAGACCCTAGCCCTATTCTCCACTTTGAAGTGCATCATTGATGGAAACGTATCAAAACCACCCATAATTAGACCCCTAACACTTAAACCCATGGGCAAAGAGTGGGATTCTTACTCCACCAACCATGCCTTTGAACTCAGTACTTAGCCTCAATCACCTTTCTCCACAAAGTCTCCTCCTTAGGCATACCTTTATATCAATTTACCATTAAGAGTAAGAGTCACATTCATTTTGTGAAGATTTCTAATACCAAGGCCACCCTCAATTTTAGGATGAGACACATCCGTCTTATTTTCAATGGAGTTCCTTATTGTAATCCCCATTTGACCATAGAAACGCATCTTGTTTTTCTCTAACTGTGAGGCTACTCTAGCTAGTATGCTGAAAAGAGATGAAGCAAATAGGGAGATTCCCACCTCTGGAGAGAGGCTTAGATTTACAACCTGCTAATCTCTTATGGAATCTTTCCACAATAGAATCTCACACCGCTTTGCAGTTAAGAGGAGCCTCTAAAGGTAGGCCAAGGTAGAAAGAGAAAAAATGCTCAACCCCACGGCCCACATCCTAAACTGCGCTAACTGATAAATCTCAGTTGCTTCTCTAATAGGAATGAGAACTTTCTTTGACAGATTAACTTGCAGACTAGAAACAACCATAAAAACAGAAGAATGCATCTCAAATAGCGTGAATTACTTCAGAAACAACCTCTTTAGATATTGAAAGACGAGTTTGTCAAGTCTCTTTTCTTATGGGTGAATGGCAAGTTTAGGTCTTCTTCTTTTGATGTGGTAAATTTTGTGGATGGTTTGTTTTTTGGTTGTACAGAATTTTGTATGGTGCTAGGCGAGCATCTCTTCTTTAATCTCTATGATTAATATATATCCTTTTTCTATCAAAAAATAAATAAATAAATATAAGATTAGCGTAAATTACTTTCAGAAGATTTGCACAAAACCAGGAGTCCTCGGCAAAAAGTAGAAGTCTTAGCTTTTCTCGAATCACTTCATGTCACACCCCCCCCCCCCCCCCCGGGTCTCTCCCTAGTATAGATAAGCAGGTAATGAAGTATTCTCATTTTCACCATTGCCACCTTTTGAATGTGTGTTTTGCTTACTTGACATAACAATGCTAGCATAGTAGCATGAAGGCCATCATGTGGAACTTGATTTTTAACTGGAAGTCTTCTCTCACATACGATCTGCTCAATTGCTTTGTGATGTTTGTTACACATTATGAATCTGTTGTATGATAACCTTGTTTATTTCCCATTGAGATTTCTGACACAGTCAATGCACTTTCAAGTTTTGTTTCTTCTTGCTTCATTTCATCTTCAATTTTTACCTGCATGTTTGATGTGCTTAGGCCAACGCTAAACTTATGATGTAGGTAGTCTAGTTTTGTCTTAATCAATCGAACTCCTTTGACTCCAAGTTGCTTTGGCAAAATCGTAATTACTATTGATGAAGACTATCATAAGCAAATTGCATCCAAAAAGTTTATCCTCTTAAATTGAGCTCCTCCATAACAATTGTGGATCCAAATGAACTCAAAGTGGACCTCTTGTGTATCCAATATCCATGCCAAAGTACTTTGAATCTTCTATGTGCAGTTGGAGTACATTAGTCATGCTGTGTGAAACAATGTTTAAATAATTTGATAATTGCTCTATGTGGATACTATCGTTTGGACTGATATGGCTATTGGAAAGAAAAATCTCATTTCATTGAAGGCTCCTTACTTTTGTGCCGTTGTAGATGATATGGCTGGCATTGCTTTGTGCAGCTTTCTTGTATTTAAAGAGGTGGTGTCAATGTGCCATTATAGATGATCATGTTGAATAGATTTGTGAAACAAGTTATGCTCTGCCTTCATATAGTTTTTTCTTGTCACATGATTCTTGAATAGATTTGTGAAATTTACCCATCTGTTCTGTTTGATTTGTAACAAGAGTGATTCCTCATCATGAAGGGCTTGTAGAGGTATAACTTATGTAGCTTTCCTTAATTTTTTTTCTTTGTTTTTCAGGATAAGTAAGATCTCACTCGGACCAGCATCTTAGTCTTTTTATATTCAACCTTTTATCCGCTTGGAAGCACCCCTCTTCTGTTTTCTCTTAACATCCAAAGTTGATTTGGCAATATCACCAACTCATTGCTTTTTTCTTTGCCTACATTTGACTTATTTCTTTCCTCCCATAAGAGATTGACAGGACCCCAGAATTTGCTTGTTTGCCTTGATCCCATCTGTAGCTTACAGCTTCAGCTTTACATTACCACCTATCTTCCTAATGTTTGTTACCATAGATTCACAATGCAGTTTTGACCCCAGTTTTTCTGACACGGTGCAGAAAAGTTGCTAAAATTGAAGCAATTTATTCCATATCACAGTTTGCATTTGGCTGTTTCATTGTGCATTGATTACATTTTGAATCCATGTTCGTTCCTATCTCCATGAACTTCTGAAAGAGTCTTTGGTCACTCGCTTGGCATGCATATGATAGAGGACATGCTAATATGCTACCACATTCTCTTTATATCATCGAACTTGAATCACTTAAAGCCGTCTCCAAAGCCGTGTTCTCCCATTCTGCTCCTAACTGATCATAGGAACTTGAAACAATTTGCATGTTTTCCCTTTTCTCTCTAGTCCTTGAAAGTTACGTCTTTCAACGGAGACTTACAATTACCTTTGTGATTCTGTTTTTTTTTTTTTTTTGTTTTGTTTTTTGGGTCTAATCTTGTTTATTATAAGGGTATATGATTGGTGAGCAACTTTGATCTCCCATTCTAAAAGTGATTAAATATTTCATTTTTCAAAAGAAAATATAGGACTTGCTATTGTGCGATTGTGCACTAGAGGGAGCTGAAACTCCCCTTCAGCGCTTGAAAAACAATTTCATGAAGTTACTCTTCTTTTTGGATTAATGGGAAGTTTGGCTCTTCCTATTTTGATGTGGTAGATTTTGTGGATACTTTTTATTTTGTTTGTACATGGTTTTGTAAGATGATAGCTAACCACCTTGCTTTTCTCATCATGTAGGATACTAGCTATGATGTATGTTGTGTTATGTTATGTTCTTATAAAAAAACACTCCTGGATGTAGCCCCTTTGAAAAGGCTATGCAGATCATCAAGGAAAATTTATATCCAAGCAATTTATTATTGGTCCGCTCCTTATCAATAACGCCATCAACATTCGGACTTCTATTTGCTTGCTTATTCTTAAGCACCTGGCCTCATTGGCTTTTTGTTTGCTTCCATTAGAACCTCCTAAATAGCCCCAGTTAGGCCCATTGAGTGTTCTCTTGCTTTTCCATTAGGTCTCCTGGAAGCATGGTATGCTGATCTTATGTAAAGCTACAGCAAATAGTGTGCACTTTCAAATAAGTGTTTCAACATTGAAATCCCACCTATCCTACCCTGAGTACTTTTCTTTGAGTGTTTCAACACTGCACATCCACTTTTTCAATGTTGGAGGGTTTATTACACTGACTATGCTGAAGGCATGTCTTTGTTTAAATTCCACAAGCAACCCACCTTCAATTCAAAGATACTGGAGCTTGACCAAAGAACAGTAACTCCAGTAACTCCTAGGAGGCTAAGTGAAAGCATGAAGTCCAAATATTATCAAGGTTGAGTGTGTCAAAGGTTTAAGAAATGCAATTAACCCTAACCTGGAGTGGACTAGGAATTAAGATAGCCAAGTTGGAGTGGACGTGGGTTTTATTGTTTACTTTATATTTTTTATTTTCTTGGATGTTATTGATCTTGTAGGCAGCCTTTTCCCGGGTTGTAATTCGTTTGTCGGATGATTGGTTCTCTCCTTGTTTGGTTTTGTAGATAGCCTATTCTTTTGGCAGGCTAGTTGGCTGTTTTGTAGATAGCCTGGTCTGTCCATTTTAGATGTGTATAACCAATGTTTGGAAAATCATTCTGTTAAGGTTGATCTAGCATCACACCTGCAATGGCTTGTTGAAAGCTAGATGGTGAACGGCACTCATGAATCAAAGAATGGCAGCAAGTGATTAGTTGCCTTAAATGGTTGAGCAAGGACCAATAGTTATATATGCCTTTTTCCTATAAAAAAAGAATGAGATCAATAGTCTGGACTAAGTACGAAATGTCCAGCTAAGTTTATCTGTACTATTCTATCATAAACAAGTATTTTACTACTGTTTTATTGCCAACATAATTTGATCCAGACTTGTCATGACATCATACTTTTCATAATTTGTCTTGCAGCTAAGAATCTTATTCTTGCTGGTGTTAAGTCTGTGACACTCCACGATGAAGGTGTTGTGGAATTGTGGGACTTGTCTAGCAATTTCATATTTTCTGAGGATGATGTAGGAAAGAATCGTGCTCTTGTTTCTGTACAGAAGCTACAAGAACTGAACAATTCTGTTATCGTTTCCACATTGACATCTGAGTTGACTAAAGAGAAGCTTTCTGACTTTCAGGTAATTTGATTTTCCCTCAGACTAATAAATAAGGTTGGGCAATGTTTTTGTCTCATTTTTACTCTGTGAGCTATTGGTATTGATATATAGTTGGATGCTCCATCTGTGTGGATACATTTACTAAAGTTCTATCCTGTCAAAGGCAATGAATACAATGCCTTTCATTTGTTTATAACACGTATGCTACCTTGATGTAAGATAGATTCCATACTTCTTTCCCCCTTTTGTAAACCTTTTTGTAGCTTCTCTAAGTATTTGTGAGCATGCATACAGAGTTCTCTTTTTAGGCCATGCTTACGAGGGTAGGCTATCATGAAATTCCATAATTAAAATGTTACTAACGCAATTAATTTTGCATTGCTCACAAGAATATGAATAGATAGCAGGAGAAGTAATAACGCATAGATTAAGTGGAATCCAATAAGGAGGGGGGAGTTGTGGGGAAGGCTGGATGAATATGGTAGAGAATGTGACTGATAATCATTATTGTGATGTTAAACATAAAACATCAACTCATATAGTTGAAATGTTTACAAGAAATTAATTTTCTAATACACAAATATAATTAGCTAGCAAGAAAAGTAACAATTTACAGAGATTGTGGAATCCAATAAGTATTTATTGTGTGTGTGTGTGTTGGGGGGGGGGGGGGTCGGGTCATGCAGTAAAGGTTAGATGAATCCACTAGAGAATGGCAATCATAATGATTGTTATGCTACTAAACACACAACAATTCTATTTTATACTTGTGTTTGGTTTATTATGGACCTTGACGAACTTTGTGTCCCACATTCAAGTTTCAATTTATTCTTCTCCTGGGACCTAACTACTCAGTACTGGGAGTTTGGGCATAATGTCTGTTATATACTTTTGCTCTTGCAAGCCTGTGGAGCACCTCACTTCTATAGTTAGTGTAAATTGTAATTCATTCATATCATAACCAATGCTTTTCAAGCACCATCTCCAATGGAATCTTCCCAGGACAATTCTATTTGCCCTCAATCTCTCTCTTGCTCTCAACGCCTTTATGGGAGTTTAGCTGTCTGACATCGTCTCAGAATTTGTCAAGTTACTTATGGATGCTTAGCTGTGGAGTGCCTGTTTCTTTTTGTTGGTTCGTTTATGCCCTATTATATTCAATTCCCTATCATGTATGTCTGATATCGACTTGCTATCATGTTGTTATTGTCACTGCAGGCTGTTGTGTTTACTGATATTACCTTGGATAAAGCAATTGCATATGATGAATATTGCCGCAGTCATCAACCTCCCATTGCTTTCATCAAGACAGAAGTACGTGGCCTTTTTGGCAATGTATTCTGTGACTTTGGCCCTGAGTTTACTGTTCATGATGTGGATGGTGAAGACCCACACACAGGCATCATTGCTTCCATTAGTAATGATAACCCGGCTCTTATCACTTGTGTGGATGACGAGAGGCTTGAATTTCAAGATGGGGATCTGGTTGTTTTCTCAGAAGTCTGTGGTATGACAGAGTTGAATGATGGGAAGCCTAGGAAGATTAAAAATGCACGACCCTACTCCTTCACCCTTGAAGAAGACACCACAAATTATGGTCAATATGAAAAAGGTGGTATTGTGACGCAGGTGAAGCAGCCAAAGGTCTTGAATTTTAAATCATTACAGGAAGCACTTAAGGATCCTGGTGATTTCCTACTAAGTGACTTCTCCAAATTTGACCGCCCTCCTCTTTTGCACCTGGCGTTCCAAGCATTGGACAAGTTCTTATCCGAGATGGGTCGGTTTCCTGTTGCTGGATCTGAAGATGATGCTCAAAAGTTGATTTCTTTTGTTGTTGAGCTGAATGACAGTTCAACTGATGGGAAGCTTGCAGATATTGACCGAAATGTACTTCGACACTTTGCTTTTGGTGCAAAGGCTGTATTGAATCCCATGGCTGCGATGTTTGGTGGCATTGTTGGACAGGAAGTCATAAAGGCCTGCTCTGGGAAGTTCCATCCGCTCTTCCAGGTTGGTTAAATCTCCATAAATCTGCTCTGGGAGGTTCTCTAAGTTGGTTCTCTTGGTTCCCTGTAATTGCTGTGTAACTCTGATTTGTTTGTATTTCTTTTCTTTACTTTCCTACAAACTTTTGATTATATTGTTTAATTATGTCTTTTTACTCTTGTCCTTTTTGCAGTTTTTCTACTTTGATTCTGTAGAATCTCTTCCCACAGAACCGGTGGATCCAAATGATCTGAAGCCCTTGAACAGTCGATATGATGCACAAATTTCTGTTTTTGGGGCTAAGCTTCAGAAAAAACTTGAAGACTCAAAAGTGTTTGTTGTTGGTTCTGGTGCTTTGGGGTGTGAGTTCCTGAAAAATCTTGCTTTAATGGGGGTTTCTTGCGGTGACCAAGGGAAGCTGACAATTACAGATGATGACGTTATAGAAAAGAGTAACCTTAGCCGACAATTTCTTTTTCGTGATTGGAACATTGGTCAAGCAAAATCAACTGTTGCTGCTGCCGCTGCTGCCTCAATGAATCCACGTCTTCGCATTGAAGCACTTCAAAACCGTGCGAGCCCTGAGACAGAGAATGTGTTTGATGACACATTCTGGGAAAATTTAAGTGTTGTTATCAATGCATTGGATAATGTCAATGCCAGGCTCTACATTGATCAGAGGTGTGTATATTTCCAGAAGCCGCTTCTTGAGTCAGGGACGCTTGGGGCCAAGTGCAATACTCAAATGGTCATACCTCATCTAACAGAAAACTATGGCGCTTCACGTGATCCACCTGAAAAACAAGCGCCTATGTGTACAGTTCACTCTTTCCCGCACAATATTGACCATTGCCTGACATGGGCTCGATCGGAGTTTGAAGGACTCCTTGAAAAGACACCTGCTGAAGTTAATGCCTATCTGAACAACCCTGGTGAATATGCGTCCGCTATGAGGAAAGCAGGTGATGCTCAGGCTAGGGATACCTTAGAGCGTGTGATTGAGTGCCTTGACAAGGAGAGATGTGAAACCTTCCAGGATTGCATTACATGGGCACGTTTGAGGTAATGTAGCTTAACTTAACTCATGGCTGCTTGTTCTTCTGATTCTATCTTTTTCCCTCTAGTAATAGCTGTCTTCTCTATGGATCCAGGTTTGAGGATTACTTTTCCAACCGTGTGAAGCAGCTGACATACACATTTCCGGAGGATGCTATGACCAGCACTGGGGCTCCATTTTGGTCTGCTCCAAAACGTTTTCCACGCCCATTACAGTTCTCTGTTGACGATCCAACGCACCTTCACTTCGTGATGGCCGGATCTGTACTTCGTGCAGAGACATTTGGTATCCCAATACCTGAGTGGATTGGATCCCCGCAGAAATTCGCAGATGCTGTCAGCAGTGTGATTGTTCCTGATTTCGAGCCAAAACAAGATGCGAAGATTGTTACAGATGAAAAGGCTACAAGCCTCTCAACTGCTTCGATAGATGATGCTGCTGTTATTGAAGAATTGATTGCTCGGTTGGAAACCTTGAGGAGCAATTTGGGACCTAGTTTCAGGATGAACCCGATACAATTTGAAAAGGTTGGTGTCCCTGTTGAATAGATCTCTGTGATACTGAGTGTTGGCGGAGTAACTGATATTCTTGTTTTGGTTTTGTTTTTTTGCTGACTTAATCAATTCCTGAATAGACTTTATTGTTTTTATCTAGATTCTGAAATGTGTCTTTGTTTAACTGTGTGTGCTTTACACGTGCAGGATGATGATACCAATTATCACATGGACATGATAGCTGGACTTGCCAACATGAGGGCCAGAAATTACGGGATCCCTGAAGTTGACAAGCTAAAGGCTAAGTTTATTGCCGGACGGATCATCCCTGCAATTGCTACTTCGACTGCCATGGCCACGGGTCTTGTCTGTCTGGAGCTGTACAAGGTGTTGGATGGAGGGCATAAAGTGGAAGACTATCGCAACACTTTTGCCAACTTGGCTCTCCCACTCTTCTCGATGGCTGAGCCAGTCCCGCCTAAAGTGGTCAAGCACCAAGACATGAGCTGGACAGTCTGGGACCGGTGGATTCTCAAAGACAACCCGACGCTGAGGGAGCTCTTGGACTGGCTACAGAGCAAAGGCCTGAATGCATACAGCGTTTCTTATGGCAGCTGCTTGCTGTATAACAGTATGTTCCCAAGGCATAAAGACAGGATGGACAAGAAGATGGTGGATTTGGCTCGGGACGTTGCCAAGGCTGAGCTGCCTTCAAATCGTAGGCATTTTGATGTGGTGGTTGCTTGTGAAGATGATGAGGATAATGATGTTGATATCCCCCAGATATCAATCTACTTCAAGTAGGTTGTCCCGGTTGTTTCTATGGCGGTAGATAGAAGGAAGACTGAATCCCCTTGAGTGAATGTGAGAAAATATTGAAACGTTGTTGTGTTGAGGGATTTGCTGAGGCCCGGTGGTGGCGGCAACATACCATACAATGTCAATGTAAACAATGTATTTGTAGACGTTTTGACCTTGAATTTGCTGCGTCTTTCTTGTTGTTTCTTGCTCTGTTGAAGTTGAAGTTGCAGGTGACCATCCTGTGTTTGCTTTATTGAGTTGTAATTTCCTTGCTTGCTAGTTCCCATCATTAATTTTGTTGCTTAACGCTTGAAGATTTGTTTGGTTTTAGGGACCTTGATAATAGTCTTGGGGGCAGTGGGTGAGTGCATGATAAAATTGTTTTAAGCTATTTCAAAAAGATAAATTTGTAATACTCATAAGTTATTTCAAAAATTGAATTTGGAACGAAGCGTCGGGGTTTCAGTTTCAGATGGAAAAGAAGATTGACCCTCCATTGGCTCTACTATTGATTTAGAAAGAGTTCAGTAGGTAGGTTATATTATTATTAGTTATTACTAGCTAAATTGCCTGTCGATTGGACGAGGCATATATTTAGTGTTTTTGAAATTATATTTATCAATTACTTTTTAATATTTTTTATCTGTAATTTTGTTAAAAAAATGAAGAAATCAATGCAAAAAAAATTAGGTAGAAATAAATTAAATGACAAAATACCATCAATGATTGAAAACATAAATGTGACAAATAATAAGGAACAAAACAAGTTAGTTAAGTGAAAAAGTAAAAAATGCCAGAGGGAGTATAACGAAAGAAGTAAATTACAATACTTTTCTCATTATATAAATAGTAAGCTTGTAAAAGTTAATAAATATCTTCACCCAATAACTTAATTCAAACTAATCATATCCTTATTCTATATATTCTTCCCTTTCATTTTCTTTCCTTTCCTAACCTAATCTGACTAAAGAATAACGTCTGAATGAATGAAAAAGGTTTTTACAACATTTATTTTTTATAAAAAAAATAATTACTTACTAAAAAATTGAGCAAAATTATAATTAGAAATAAACACAAAAAATAAAAAAGGAAAGGAAAAATAAAAACTCATCACAACACAACACAAAAGGCCTGCACACATACCAAGGCAAGTGCCATTTCTAAAGGAAAAATAGGAAAAGGAAAAATAAAAATTCATCACAACACAACACAAAAGGCTTGCACACATACCAAGGCAAGTGTCATTTCTACTTGTTTAATGATATAACCCGGTACGAGTTACCTCCTCCTATTGGCTATTGTCAGTAATATTTTCGTTGTTTAACCCTTGGACATTTGGTGTTAGGGCCTTGATAACAGTCTTCAGGGTAGTAGGTGAGTGCTTGATAGAGACGGTGTTTTTGGTTTCTAAAGTTGGCTTTGAATTTATTTTTTTTAATTGTCTTATCCCTTGGAATAGTTTCATGGGAGTAAGACTGTTCACATCTGGATTCCCTATACCGTGCTCAAATATATTTCCACTAGTAGGTCGCTGTTGTAGTTGTGACGTTAATTAGTTGTAGCAAGTCTAATTGGTAGGCTTTTATAAATTTGAAATACGTGTAGAAAAATAAAGGCGTAATAAAAATAAAAAAGGGGAAGTTGCCAAGTTGGAAGGCAATTATATTGTGTTTTTGTCCATTTTTCTTCTTTTGTAACCCTGCTTCATCCATTTACTCTTCCCCACTTGATGCAAATAACAAACCTTAAGTTGAAGAAAATTGGATGTAGAGGGTCTGGGGGTAATCGAGGGTGTGGCTGGTAGTAGAATATTGAAGGGGAAACAAATGATTGAGATCAATCAAGTTTTACGGGTAAGTTTTGAGGTTTTATTTTCAAATATATAAACTGAAATTCGAAATGACAAATATTTGAGGGTATAAGACAATCTTCTTCATTTTCCTTTGTCTTAGCTGTTCAAATCTTTCTTATTTGGTGCGGTAACTAGCAAACTCCCAAAGGTGTGGCCTCAAACAACGCCGACAAAAAGGAGGGGATAGAAAATGAAATATTTAAGGGGGAAAAGATATAGGAATTCTCCAATTCATCATGTATCGTTGTTGGGAAAATGATGTTTGACCGGCTCGAATCTTCATCATCTTCACTTGGCTTGGCTTCTTGATCTTCTTGCAGTATGTATGACAAGATGGAGATATGACTTAATAACCAAATGGTTAACTTGTTTGGATATTGCTAAGAGTCATGGACAAATACATTTTCCTTAAGAACTATTTACTGTACTGTAAATGTTCAAGGGATAAAACTTAGCTCTTGTTGCACTCAAGATATAGGTTTCTCACTTGATTCTCTCAAGTATAGCTGCAGTCTATACTTGAGAGGATGTGATTATAGAATGGAAGAATTGAAGTTTGTGATGCTTTCAAATGGTTTGGGAATATCTCCTATTTATGGGAGACTTCCACACCTAATCCAACTCTAATTACACCCCTTAGTCAAAGGCATAATTAAGATCCTTAATGATGGATTATGACCTTGACTTGGTCAACTAATATAGCTGTTGGAATACATATAATATCAGACTTAATATTGATACCATACACTTAATACATTAGATTATATAGCCGTTAGCCATCAAAACATATTATGGGTTCCAACACGGTCTGTGTTGCCTCAACACGACCCGTGTTGAGCCCAGGATCGTTTTATCTTGCTTTATGGAGACCAACACGGTCTGTGTTGATCATGTTCTTGATGTTTATCTTATATATGATCCTTATACTTGTTCCACACGATTCCTTATGCTATATAAAAATCTTATACTCTTGAAATAATTTTAACAATCCCCCGCCATTTCAAGAGTATGTAAAACCCTTGAAATGATCTTACTTAAGGAGTTAACACCCCCGCCATTTGAGATATACCTTAACTTGTAATTACCCGAGAAACCCACAAACATATGCATAATGAAAAGTAGATTGCTCTTTGAACTTTTCACTTAGTATATACAAGCCAAAATTGAATCCAAATCATAAAGTAGACATGTCTTTGAACTTTGGATTTATATTGACCAACTATACTCGTAATACACATACGTTTGTTTTTAAATCTTAGTGCTAGTACTTTGACACTGTTATCCGGCCTTGGGTCCTTATCCTTAGTAAGTGTTTCGGAACTTTAGCCCTAAGTTCCTTTCAGCGGCCACACATCACACTTACACAGGTAGTCTTTGGAATTTACCGCCTCTGTAATTAGGCTCCCACAAAGTCTATTAAGAGTGTCACCACTCAACCTCCAGTCATTACAGATATTAAGCATCACTTAACTTGAGATGTATGAAATCGATGCTTCCTACTACTTTAGACAACTCCATACTCATTTGAACTTTAGAAATTGGTTGTATTCCAATTCGTAAAGTTGAGTCATTGTTGTGAAGTAGTAGATATTTAGGCTACTTAACCCATCTCTAACAACAAGGTCCAATAGATATATAATTATATCTTTACCATGACCTTAATAAGAATATCATCACCATAATATGAATAAACCGTCATATTATTTTTGGATATAAACACACTATACCATGTATATACTTGATGTGGATCCTCTTATATGCTTTTCATCCAAAAAACCATGGATATAAAACTCTAACTTGTGAACAAAATAACCTCGCACTTGATAAATTACTTAACCTTTGATTTTTATATATATATATTTGGAAATTGAATTTCCAACTTATATGTAATTAAACCATTACATCTCAATCCTTTGCTACATACTTGAACTTATAACTTCAACTCATTGAATCAACAATGATTCATAATCATGAAAGATTATCTCGTAGAGTATACTACCAAGTATATGATTAAACCATCACACTACCATGGTTGTATTATCTCCTTTTATAATTAAGTCCATCCTTCAAAGCATATAGCTATGAAGACTTAAACTTAATATATATCACTTAAACTTTGTCATTTCCAAATACATTGATAAATATATATATATATATATATATATATATATATATATATATCATGAATTTAGAATAATCAAATGTACAAAAAATTATACACTTCTTATGTAGCAAATAAACATAATATATGCATACTCAACTTATGCAAACAACAAAGACCATTCTCAATCATGATTATCCGGAAACCTCATAAATTAAACTTTATGAACTTTGTAAAACATCAAAATAACAATTTCCATAATCATGAATTATAGTCTATCACAAGTATGCATAATTCCTTGTAAAAAACTTCCTTATATCCTACTACATGCTCTTAAAACTTGAAAAATTTTAACAAGGACTAACATGTATTCAACTTATATTTATGAATACACTAAAACACATGAGTAATCATGTTCAATCTTATACTTATCCAATCATGTTTGATGTTTCATATGCCATTACTCAATGAATACATATATGTAAACATATACATATTGATACATAAACCATACAAAAGTATGAAATCTTCTCATATATCTTATGCAATCAATTCACTTATTTCATAAAGAAATTTATCTTATAGTGAACTTGCATAAAATCTTAATAAACTCTTATCATATTAAAATATGGTTGAATAACATGAGAAGCTTACAACAATCAAACATGTAGATAAACTTATGTCCATGTCACTTATGAATAACTTGTATTGCCTAAGAACATAGTTGCAAGTACATGACTCTCAACTACTTAAATTAATGAGTCAAACTTGAGTTTACTAGCATGATCAAACTTGTAGACACAATATTAGTGAATAAAATTCCACTCATATTTCCACGTCAAGAATAAAGCATATTCTTGTCTACTTATATTTCCATGAATAAAGGAAATTAACAATTTATGATTCTACATACTCATATAATCACATGAATCAATTTTGCACTTAGAAAAATCAAGCAAAATTGCCTTAAACACTTATAGGATCAAGTGATTATTCTTAAACTTGTCATGTCATAAACAACATAGAGTCTATACTTATTTTAATCAAACAAACCAAAACTTAAGTCTTCTTGGCATGCTTGATTAAATCATAAAACTCTATATGCATTGATAAACATGAATCACATGACAAGACACTTGTAAATATGCATGAAAGTCAATACTTAACTAAATTTCATATTTGACTTAAACTTAATACAAACAACTTGACAAAAACATATGAAATTTCCTTTGCATAATTAGCTAAGTAAATTAGCCAATAATCTTGTAGGTTCAGATTGTTAGAAATAATCATGAGTCCTTACTTATGCAACATCTTATAAGCATAAAAAGTTTTCTTGTCAAATTTATACATATTATGAATTACCATACTTGTATCCATATTATGTATACTTAATCATATTTTGAAATAGCCTAGACAACTTTTGTGTATGTACCTTAAATTTATACATACCATTAATCATATAAACATGATTTAATCCTTTGTCTTTCTTATTAAGTTGTGTACACTTAGATTTCCAATAGGAAATTATATTAGCCATTTACAAACTTGTACAAAATAAATTACATATGATTTCTCATATATAATTACTTATATGGCTTCTTCTACACAAACTTGCTATTTCATCTTAATAACCATATAATGTTGCCAATACTTTATCAACATATATAATCACATATATATGTACTTGTAAAATAACAATAACTTATTATGCTTGTCTTATTACAATACTTATAAGCATAATAAGAATATACTCATGAAAATAATTAGAAATTTGAACCTTAATGCACACATAACTTATAGTGGGTTTCTCAAAAACTTGAATCAATAAATAAGCCACTTGTATGCATTCAAATAATTCTCATAAAAATTACACTTATATGCAAAGCCTATCTTAATAACAAATTCATATTTGACTTTCAATTGCATAAACTTATCTCAATCATCAAGAATAGAATCATAAACTTGACATAACCAAATAGAATTTCATGGCAACTTATAAATTAGAAACATAATACTTTTGCCAATACTTATATTCTATTTTTCATACTTCAAACTTAATCATAAAATTAATTTGTTAATCATGCTATTAAACAATACTTGAATAACAATAGGCAAAACAATAAACATGAAATCACTCATACCTATCACTTATAAACATGGAACAAAATTCCAATCATGATATTAATAAAAGGTCTAATCAACTTGTATGTACTCATCCTTCATATTAATATCAAAAACAATAGGCGGAATAAACTTGATGATACTTGAACATGTAAATAAACATGGAAAAAATTCATATTATAGGAATCTTGCCACAATGAATTTCAACATTATACCCCTTAAAGACTTGTAATTTAAAACATCCAGCAAAGGAATCTTAATAACCTCATCCTTATTACTAGTATGAAACTTCCATGTAACTTAACATCATAGCCAACTTAAAACATATGGCTAAAATAAACTTGTAACATATGTAGGTGTTCAACGGTGCACTTAATAATATAAATAAATAAATACTTATTTTGATCTTTTCTTGCACCATCCTTCAACAACTACCTTAGCATGGAATTTCAATACACTTATCCTTAATGGAAATTCTTATAAACCAATTAAACATGTCAAAGGTAGTAAAACATATTCATTACATTGGTATTAACTTGACAATATTAAGAGGCAACTTAAACATGGTTAATGCACATGCATATAACCCCCAAATAAACAACAACATAATTACCTTTGACCTCCTTGTAAATGTCTTGTTGTTACCTTGCCTTTAATCCATGTAAATATCACATAATCAAGCAACAATTCCCATCATGAACATCAAGATCTTGTACTTGTATTGCCATACTTATGTATCAATTTCTCATCTATACAAAACACATATAGATAAACAAATGATTAATAAACTTTTAACCATTAAACTTACTCAATAAAACTTAATTGACTTGTATGAAAAATTGATACTAATAAACTTGTAAAATATAAATTACTTATCTTTGTAATCCCTCTTGAATCTTGGATGTCCAATGTACTCTTAGCTCCTCCAATCTTGTCTCGTAAAATAGTTCTTAAGATTGTTGGTAAAATGATGTTTGACCGGCTCAAATATTCATCATCTTCACTTGGCTTGGCTTCTTGATCTTCTTGCGGTATGTATGACAAGATGGAGATTATGACATAATAACCAAATGGTTAACTTGTTTGGATATTGCTAAGATTCATGGACAAATACATTTTCCTTAAGAACTATTTACTGTACCGTAAATGTTCAAGGGATAAAACTTAGCTCTTGTTGCACTCAAGATATAGGTTTCTCACTTGATTCTCTCAAGTATAGCTGCAGTCTATACTTGAGAGGATGTGATTATAGAATGGAAGAATTGATGCTTGTGATGCTCTCAAATGGCTTGGGAATGTCTCCTATTTATAGGAGACTTCCACACCTAATCCAACCCTAATTACACCCCTTAGTCAAAGGCATAATTAAGATCCTTAATGATGGCTTATGACCTTGACTTGGTCAACTAATATAGCTGTTGGAATACATATAATATCGGACTTAATATTGATATCATACACTTAATACATTAGATTATATTGTCGTTAACCATTAAAACAGATTTTGGGTTCCAACACGGTCCGTTTGATGCAACACGGTCCGTGTTGAGCCCAGGATCGTTTTATCTTGCTTTCTGGAGACCAACACGAACCGTGTTGGTCTCTTATGGACTCGTGTTGATCATATTCTTGATGTTTATCTTATATATGATCCTTATACTTGTTCTACACGATTCCTCATGCTATATAAAATTCTTATACTCTTGAAATAATTCCAACAATCGGATGCCAATTAAATTGCCATGGACACCCCAAAAGAACATGACACGCACTCATTGGAACAATATCACACAAAACAAAGTCATGATAATTTGAACCAATGGACAAAGTGATAAGGACTAGTTTAGTTACCTTCAAATCATCATTGTCATTCGACCACTTCAACGCGTAGGGGCATGCATGAGGGATGGTGGGAAGACTCAATTTGTCCACCATGATGGTCGATGCGACGTTAGTGCAACTACCTCCATCGATGATGAGGTTGCAAACCTTGCCCCAAATTGTGCACCGAGTGTGGAAGATCATTTCCCTTCGCGCCTTATCGAGTGGGGGCTCGGTAGTGAGGAGCACGCGCCTCAAGAAAATAATCTCCCCGTCGTCGGCCTTAAGGGTCGCTTCCTCGTCGGATTCAACCTGATCCTTCATAAGTGCCTCAGGTTCTTCTAAATGAGCAGAGAGGCCCTCCTCAATCTCTTCAACTTCTTGTATAGTCAAGGTCCTCTTTGCTAGGCAATCATCTTGGAAGTGACTGTATCCTTGGAATTGAAGCACTTTTTTCTCTCAAACTTCTTGGGAAGCTCCTTTGGGGAGGGAAAACAATTCCCTTGCCCTTGTCGACCCTCGGTAAGGGAGTAGTTCTAGGAGCTTCGGTGGGTCGAGGAGTGACCGATTGTGTTGGGCGGTAAGGAGGGAATAAGGGTCGACCATAAAGTTTAGGAAGGGCCTTGTCATTCGTGCTTCGTTCAACCTTGAGAGTCATGTTGCACACATCACTCAAAGAGTGATACGGTTGGATCTCGACCTTCTTTGCGATGGAGGGAGGTAAACCGTTCAAAAACCTCATACAGTTTGCTCTGGAGGTTCTAGAAGGTCACTCTTGATGAACAACTATTTAAATTCTTGGATGTACGCACTTACGCTTCTCTTCCCTTGCTTAAGGGCGAAGAGTCTTCTCAAGATCTCCTGTTTGTAGGTGCTTGGTAAAAACCGACGATTCATGATCTTCTTTAATTTCACCCATGAAGTGATCTTGCTTTTCTTATCTTGAGCCCGTTGCGCTTTCACACTCTCAACCAAAGGGACTCCACTATGTTGAGTTTCAAGCTCGCTACCTTGAATGCCTTTTCGTCGTTATGCCCCTTGGCCTCAAAGATGCATTCCACCATTTGAGTCCACTCCAAGTAATCATCGGGATCAAGGGAGCCGTTAAACTCGGGAAGCTCTACCTTGATGTCATGGAACTCATCCCGTGGAGGTCGCTTTCCCTTTCTTCGGTGTTGCCCCATTCGTATGAAGCCACTACCATCACCCGACTCTGAGGAGGGAGGAGGACGATGTAGACTATTGGATCTATTTCTTCTCCTAGACCGGGATTGATCCTGATCCTGAAGGGCGATGAGGGATCCAAGAGTTTGATGCATGGAGTTGAATTGATTCTCCAAGCTTAGAATTTTGCCTCCCTCAAATGAAAGACCCCTTTGGAACCCTTGTTAGCTTGTTCCTCCCCGATAGGTATTTTGTTCTTCTTCCATATCAAGAAGGAAAGGTGTGGGGATGATTGTGTTGGGAATAATTTGAGGAGCTTGGTTTTCTTATAGTTGGTTTGTGTTTGGCTTAGGGTTCTTTGTGGGTTTAAATCAACACCAACAATCCCAACAACATCCAATAACTACAATAACTCCAATATCAATAACCACAAGTGAACTCCAAATAACACCAAGAACCACCAACAATAACTCCAACAACAATAATAGTTCACAATATCAAGAATAATAACTGCAACATATTTGGAGATGAATATAGAATGGAAGTTCCCCATTTCTAACTACAACATCAACAAAGAAATTGAAACCCTAGCTTAGAATTTGAAGAAGAAACTTAAGTAAACCCTAACCTTAGCTCTGATATCAGATTTAGTGTGTCATGGTGACATTAGATGCTTGAGTTGATGAATTTGATGATGGTGGTGATGAATGTCACAACCAAACCCTAGAATGAAGCTTCATACACTAGATATGGACTTAGGGTAAAGGAGAACCACCACCCAAGAAATATCAAATCCACCCAGAATTGATATAGAATTCAACCACCATAGTTCTATAAAGGATTTAGTTTGAACACCACCACAATTAGATTGAGGATAAAGTAAAAAAGACTTGAAGTAAATAGAACTTGAGAGAAAAACTCAGCTTTTGATAAACCATATAAATGGTTATATACAATGAGGGGGAAGAGGGGAACTATGGATCAAAAGACAAAAGAACCCACGCTAAATACATTAAATGCGCTCCTAGAGAGGTTTTACAATTCATTAAGGGAGATCGAGTCAAAAGGGAGAATACACAGAAGGGAAAAGAAACAAAAGGGGGAAATCGGAGGAAAAACTCAACTTCCCAATTTCGTCGCGGGTGCGACACTCAAACTCGCCAGGAATGTCGTAGGCGTGACCTCGCTCGGGAAATATGGGAAAAAGGGGTCGTCAATAGGGTCAGCGGCGCACCTTTAGGTCGCGGTCGTGACCATATGGTGGTCGAGACTGCGACTCAGGAGGTCGCGGGCATGACCCAAGGCGATTTATCGAACAACGTTCTCCTTGTCGCAGGGTCGCGAATGTTACGTGTGCATAGCTCCACAAGTCCTAGGGAAGATTTCACGATCGTGACAAACTTGTCAGAGGCGTGACCCCCAGCCACTGAACTTTGTCATGGTGGTGACATCTACGTCATAGGCGCGACACCCTACTATCTCCATTTTCTCACTTCCTGTAGAGGGTTGTCACCGACCGGCGTGACTCGTGTGTTATGGTCGCGACGCCCCTAATTGATGCCCATAGTGAGTTCAAATCCTCTCTTGGATGACAAAACAACTAACTCTCCCTCGAGAAGTAGACGACCAAAGCCCTCAAGGTTGGTGAGCATTCTCGATCCACTCAAAAGGGCTCGAGGCCGATCCAAAGGACGACAACACGGGATTGGGGTTTTCCAGTCTTGAGCGAATTGGACTTCCACTTAGGTGCGAGACAACACTACCCTTTTGACTTAAGTGAAGAGAGAGAAGTACAAGTCTCGAGACTCTCCAGTAGCAGAGTTATTCTTCAACTAAAATCAGATAAATGTCCAAGCTCTGATGGAATCCCTCCATCTTTTTTAGGTCAAGAAACTGTATGTACTAGATATTTGGACCCAAAGCTATGTTAATCCAAATAAATTTGATCTAGGAAGAAGACAAAAGGGCACTCAACATTAAGGGTGTGTTTGGTGAGGAGGAAAATCATTTTCCGCCTATTTTCAGGTGTTCGATAACAAAAAAAAGGGGGGAAAATCATCCCCCCCCCCCCCCCAGTTAACTATTTTTCAGTCCAACCTAAGAAAATCAAATTTCCTCCCGATCCATGTTACTCCTCGCAATCCAAGTTCTTCGTGTTTGCTCATATCTCTACTTGAAACAATTCATTTCTCATCCGACTCTCTCTCATCCGGCTCCTCTTTCTCCTTTCTTTTTCTCTCTCATCTAGCCCAAGAGAAGTTTTTATATATATATACCAAACAAGTGAAAATGTCACTTGAAAACATATTTTCCTAAAAAAAAACTATTTTACACGAAAAATCATTTTCCTGAAAACTTATTTTCACTTACTCCAATAGGGATGGCAATGGATCAGAGGCGAATCGGATGTGGGTACCTCCACCTTCGGTCCAATTAATAATCGGAGGTGGAGATCCACCTCCAAATCCGATTAATTGGAGGTGGGGGTAGACCTTCACCTCCGATTATATAATCGGAGGTAGAGGTCCTCGAATTATAATAGGAGGTCCAATTAACATTTGTACTATTTTTTTTATTATTTTTCTATTTTTGTGACAACAATTTTGTCGCAATTTAATATATCATACTCATTATTCATAAAAATTAAAACAACAACAAACCAAAATATTTTTTTGCATAACGAAAAATATATAACACAACAAAAATATAATATGTGAGATAAAGTCTCTTTAACCATCAAATATTGGCAACACGACCTTCCTTGAAAGAATACTAAGCTTCAAATTCTCCCCTCTATTTTCAAATTCAGCCATATTATAATTTTGGGAAATTGGATTCTAATAATACGAACTTTCGATTTGGTTCTTAATAATACGAACTAATTTGACCCCCTGTTGCCCACAGTAACACGCCACCGAGTTAGGGTTTTTTTGACTCGCCGGTAAAATGACTTGGCAGTCGCGGCATGTGCTCCTTCATGTTTGACGTTGCCACCTCAGCCATTGACCAAAAAAAATGCCACGTCAGCCACTTATTTTCCCTCCAGACCAATTGTACGTTATGTTTTTTTTTTTTGTTTTGAAAAAAAGTCCCCTCAACTACTGTAACATTCATCCATCATCTTCATCGTGTATTCTCTCTCTATCATCTGCGAAGAAGAATTCTGGGTTTGGGAAAGGGTTTTGTGAAATTGCTTGCAAATCTCCATCAATCGGCTGCTGCAGGTGACGTCTCCAGTAGTGATTGCAAGCCTCGATCGACACTGTGCAACGGTAAAAGCAGAAGCAGAGGTTAGTAGTTTTCTTCCTTGCAATGATGACAATGTTGACCAAAACCCTAGCTTTGATAGGGTAAAATATTCTCTTTTTTTGCAGAAAAAATTTGCTTTTTAAAGTTTAGGGTTTCTGTGTAGGGAATCTAATAGGGAATTTTACCATTTAAAGTTAGGGTTACTTAAAAGTTCGAATTTGGGGGTTTAAAAGTGAACAAAATGGTAACATTTTTTCTTGTTTTTTGTCTTATGCAGAACAATGTCTTTTGATTTGGTGAATTTGACAATTTACTATGGGGGTAAGTTTATGGAGGACCCAGAATATAGATATGAGGGTGACATGGTGAGATATGAGGTTTATGATGTTGATAAACTCTGTTATTTGGAGATAGTTGGGCTTGTTAAGGATGAAGGGTACACTAATGTAGAAATTGTGTACTATTCCATACCTGGTTTGGACTTGAAGTCGTCATCGAGGAGGTGTTTCACACATTTTGAGAGCATTGATATGTTAAACTGTGCAATGACATATGGGGAGATAACTTTGTATGTTGTGCACACAGTGGATGAGGCCATATTAGATGATTTAATAGCTGGGTATTTGGGACTCCCCCTGTGACACCTTCTTGAAAATCAGGGAAGAGGTTTAAAAGAGGGGCATCAAAGACTCCCAAAAAACTCCATTGCCTCGCAACCCAAGCCTTTGTGGGGGAAAGAGAGTTAACTCTGTGATTCCCAAATCCCCTTTTAGGAGGGTGAAGTCCAAAACCAACCCTGCAAACATGGATGATTCTGTTGTTGAGCAACCCACAACACAGACATCTTCTCAAGTAGATGACATTCAGATGCAACCAAGCACCCAACCATCTTCCCAAGTGGATGACCCTTTCAATGAACCAACCACCCAACAATCCCAAATGGATGAGCCTTTCAATGAACCAACCACCCAATAATCCCAAGTGGATGACCCTGAGATGCAACCATCCAACCAGCCTGACCAAATTGTTGAGGACCCTATCATTCAACCATCCTTCCAACATTCTGAAGTTGATGAGCCAGTCATTGAACCCTCTACCCATGCTGATCACCATGATTTGGGACAAAATGTTGAGGAGCCTGTGAATGACATTTCAGTTGGTAGAAGGTCTTCAGAGAATGTTGATAAAGGCAAGGAGAAGGTTGATAAAGACAAGGAGAAGGTTGTCTTCTATGATGATTCCAGTAGAGATCCTGATGATCAGACTTGGGTGCCGGGAAGAAAGGATTTAGATGAGTCAGATGATGATGATGTGACTGTAAATGAAATTAAATCAGGTGGTAGGAAGGCAAGAAGAAGATTGGATATGGATGGTGAGGATGGGTGTGATGATGATGATGATGAATCAAGTGATGATGCTGTTGAGGGTGAAAACTCTGTAAATGAAGAAGTTGATACCTCAGATGATGAATACAAGACTGCCAAGGAGAAGGAGGCTGAGTTCAAGAAGAAACAGAGGGAGGAGGTGTTGAAAGATGATGGAAGTGTACGGATAGACACAACAGAACATCCTCGTGACTGTGTAAGTGACTACGATGACTCTGAGGCTGAGATGGAGACAGATGGAGAAAGTGGAGAGGATATTCCAAGGATGTTGAGGAAAAAGGACCAATAGATGCAATGTTGATGAGCAAACACAATTCAAGGATTTTTCAGTGGCAAGTTGGTATGACTTTTGGGACTGCAAAAAGATTCAAAGAAGCAGTTGCAAGGTATGGTTTGTATGGAGGTTATAGTGTTAAAATAGGTGTGTCAAACAGCAAGGTTGGGAAATATGGGGTTGTGTGCCAACCAAGCTGTAAGTTCAAGGTATATGTTTCATGGGATAAGAGGCTGAGGACCTTTGTTATCAGATCAGCTAACAACCATCATGCTTGCAGTAGGAGCATGACAAAGAACTGTCAATTGAAATCCCCTTGGGTAGCACAACACTATCTTGCAAGGTATAAGGAAAGGCCTCATTGGCCTTCAAAAGAACTGAAAGCCCAAGTGATGCAGGACTTTGGGTTGGACATAGCAAGGTGGTTCTGTTATGATGTGAAAAGAAGAGCTCACAAGATGTTGCATGGTTCAATGAAGTCCCACTACTGCAAGATTTGGAGTTATTTGGAAGCACTCAAGGCTGCTGCACCTGACAGCACATTCAAATTATGTACCAATCCAGATGGTGACAGTGATGTTCCTGAGTTCCACAGGCTGTTCTTGTGTTTTCATGGGATGAAGGAAGGGTTTTTGAAGGGATGCAGACCTGTTATCTGCATCGATGGTGCTTTCCTGAAAACATTCCTTGGTGGGTGTCTGTTGGCTACCATAGGAATAGATGGAAACAATCAAATGTTTCCCATTGCGTGGGCTATAACAGAAGGGGAGAACAAGATAGTTGGGAATGGTTCCTGTTGAACTTGCAAGAAAGCCTAGGGGGATCTGATGGCTCTGGTTGGGTGATCATTTCTAATGAGCACAGGGTAAGTTTTAGTAATTTCCACCTTCAATTCTGTGTTTGTTTTGTCGTTATGAGTAATATGAAGTTTCTTTTATGTCAGTTTGAATAATATGAACTTCATTGTAAGTTAGTAGGTCAGATAAATACAAACTTTAATGTATGTCAGTTTCAATAATATGAACTTTTCCTCATGTCAGTTTCAATAATATGAACTTAATTTTTTGTTAGTATGAATAATATGTACTTCATTTCAAGCTACTGACTGAACAAATGTGATTATTTGCAGTCCATACTGTATGCAGTTCCAAAGGTGTTCCCTAATGTTGAGCATAGGCATTGTGCTAGGCACAAGTATGCTAACTGGAAGAAAAATCATAGGGGTGAAGAATTGAAGTTACTGTTTTGGAACTGTGTGAAGGCATACAATGAAGCAGACTTCAAGTATGTTATTGATGCTCTTAAGGAAGAAGACCAGCAGGCAGCTGAAGATTTCCTTGCTGAGAATCCAAGCCAATTTTGTAGGGCTTTTTTCAGGACAGATAGAAAATGTGATGTTGTATGCAACATGGCTGAAACTTTCAACGCTTACATTGTCCAAGCTAGGGCTAAACACTGCATCTACATGCTGGAGGAAATCAGAGCGTCACTTATGGAGAGGGCTGTAACTAAGAAGAAAATCATGGAGGAATCTGAGTATGAAATCTGCCCCAGGATTAGGACTAAATTAGAGAAATCTAAGCTTAGAGCAAGGAGTGCATATGTTCGCCCAGCATTGAACAACCAATTTGAAGTGAACTTGAATGTGGACAAGTGTAAGGTTGATATGACCAAAATAACTTGCACTTGCAGAGAGTGGGATCTGACTGGCATACCTTGCTGTCATGCCATAGCATGTACTGTGTGGTTGAAGCACAATCTTGATGATTATGTGGACCCTTACTACAAGAAGGCCAAGTATCTGGATGCTTATCTTATTGGAATCCCACCTGTTGAGGGGGAGAGACACTGGCCAGCAGTGCAACTACCTCTAGATCCACCACCAGTGCAAATTGAACCAGGTAGGCCAAAGAGGAACAGAAGAAGAGGCCCAACTGAAGACCCTAAGAGACCAGAGAAGCTCACAAGGCATGGAAGGGTGATGGTTTGTTCAATTTGCAATTCTCAAGGTCACACTAAAAGGAAGTGTCCTAACAAAGATGACCCCCGATACACCCAGGATCCAAACATCCCACCTCCAGCAAAGAGAGGAAGGGGAAGGCCAAGGAGGAATCCATTGCAACCTCAGCAAGGTCAACAGCAGAAGCAGCTCAACAACCATCAACTGCCAGAGGTGATAGCAGTGTCAGAGGTGATGGCAATGGCAGAGGTGATGGGACACAAACCACTGGGAGGGGAGCTGCACAAGGAAGGGGAAGAGGTAGAGGCAGAGGGCAACAACCTGTGATTGGAGTTGGGAGGATGTTTCAAACAGAAGATAACACAGGGTATGTTCCAAGAAGGGGATCTTATAGGGGTTATGGATCTGGTGGGAGAGGGGTTTCTTCTGGTGGCAGATCTGGATCTGAAACTGGTAGGGGAGGGGGTCATGGCAGAGGAGGGGCTGAAGGCAGAGGTAGAGAAAGAGGAATGATAGGCAACATTTCATATTGGTTCAATTGTAGCAGTGGGAGAGGGGTAAGTTTTTATTGCTTCTCACCAAACTTATGTATTTAATTTCGCTTTATTTTTGTTAATGTTTTTTTTAGGGTTTAATAATTAAACATGTTTCCCCACTTTTTCCATTGGATAGGTGGTTGGTGATGTTGTTGGAGGAGGACCACAAAGTGAAGGGAATGGTCAACAAAGCGGGGCATCACAAATCTAAATATTCTCCATGCCACCACTCACTTTTTTTTTGTTGGAAGAAGCTTCTGTTTTCAATGCTCAAAAGATGCTTCCATATTGATGTTTTTGTAGCAGCAAACCCTAGAACTCTATATTGCTGTAATTAAGTTGATCATGTTGTATATTTGGCACTAATTGATGTCATTTTGTGATTGAAACACATGGAATCTTTTGGCTGTAATTTGGATGATGTTATTCAGTAAATGTAATCAGATGTTTTTGTCATCTGTTTTGGTCTAAATCTGTCATCTGTTTTTGTCTACATCTGTTTTTGAATTTTAAATACGTCAGTTTCAATAATATGAAGTTTATATAATACAAGTCTCAATAACATGAACTTCCACATTTGAAACCACTAATAATATGAAGTTTTAGTATTCAATGTCTGAATAATATAAACTTTCAATTTGTCAGTTTCAATAATATGAAATGTTGTCTATATCTGTCTTATCAACATGAATTATTCCATTTGATGTGATTTACACACTGTTTTTTGTCACAAATTGTCAACTACATCAACTCATGAACTGACAACAATTAATGCAACTGATCCATTCATTCAATTTGTCATTCATTGTTCACCAAATTACAACACCTATCCACCCCAAGATGCTTACATCCACAGCATCTAAATGCGTACATCCACAAAATTCATCACTGCCCACCCTAAACTACCCCATATAGTTCAAATGCACAACCTGACTTTGTACCCACCCAAATCTTACATCCACTTTGAAACTAGAACAACCAGTAACATACCAAAAACTATGCCTAAAACCTCCATTGAAGACCTGTTAGAGGCCTTCTTCTTCAGCATGACATTTTCTTCATCTGCCTTGATTCTCTTTTCTTTTTCCTTTGTAAGTTTCTTCTTCAAGCCCAGATTCACCTCCTTCAAGTGTGCAACACTTCCAATTTCTGACAACAATTGGTCAATCCTCTCATTCAGCATCTTGTTCTGCTCCACCAAACCTTCATGGTTCAATTTCAACTTTGACCAAATCCTTTTCCCATTTGAAGAATCCACAGTCAAGGTGCTTCGACTGAAACCAGAACCAGAAGTTAGTCAATTTCTGGAAAAACCAACCCCAAACCCAAACTCGAAAAAAACCCTAATTTCAACCCCCGCCCCCTTCCCTCAAATACGAAAATCACAAGCAAAAACCTTAAATTTTAGGGTTTACCTTCCACATTGGACATCTATAGAACCCTAACCCAGCATTTTCTCCCCTTCGACAAATCTTACGCACAGCAGGGATCCCATGTTCACACTTTATCCTTCCATGGTTCGCAGTCCACCCAAAGGACGCCCCACTCGAAACTCCATCAGACTTCATCACTTTGAAATTCGAAATTATAGGAAGGAGCTTTGCAGAGGATGAGCAAAAAAAATTTCACACCCAGATCTGGGCTGTGAAGACTGACGATGAAGATGAAGGAAGGAGATGGAGATGAAGGAAGGAGACGGGAGTTATTTTTAGGGAAAATGGTTGTTAATAAAATAAGTGAAGGAGGGAAATCTTTGCTGACATGACATTTTTTTAAGTCATAATCTGGCATGGCAAAGACTGAGAGCAAAGACCACGTGCCGCCTCCGCCAAGTCATTTTACCGGCTCCGCCAAGTCATTTTACCTGCGAGTCAAATTCAAAGTGACTCGGTGGCGTGTTATTGTGGGCAACAGGGGGTCAAAGTTCATATTATTAAGAACCAAATCAAAAGTTCGTATTATTAAGTTTTATATGGCCCAAAGTTCGTATTATTAGAATCCAATTTCCCTATAATTTTTCAAGTTTCTTTTTATATATTTTATTATTCTAATTGGACTTAATCGAACCTAATTGGATCGGAGGTGATCACCTCCATATCCACTCCAATTATAATTGGAGTCTTAACTTTTTTTATTGGATTCGAATTTCTTTGTCGGACTTGGATCGGATTTTTTGTTGCAGATTCGCTTCGTATTCGAATCTGACTGTGATCCCTATACACCAAGCACTCCTAAGTTTACATCCAATGGCCCATTTGTCCACACCTAATCACCTAAACTGATACCAACCCAGATAATTGACAAACTTAATAATGATGGTGCTCGTTTCCATGTCACTCCTTATTATTGAAATGGCACTCTGTACCTATGGTAGGGTCGGCTTCTAGTTTTGGACCTTAGGAAGTTACAGGTCTATTCTATTGTACCATTCTTATATCGCTTTCAACTTCCTTTACGTTGTTCTATTATGGAACTAACAAAATGCTACAGAAGCCCCCTTCAACTTGAGCCCCAAGTTCCCCTGCCAAACTTTGTAACAATGCCCCAGCAAAGCAGTAACCAGAATCATCAATCTTTATTATCTTAGCCTGTTCATATTTTCATTTTCAAGGCACCAAACTGGCAGACAAAAAAGGTGTGGGGCTGCTGCAGTAGACTGCATGAAATGAACCTCACCATAACTTTTAAGGAAAGCTTCCAGGTTGAGAGACATAGGCCACTGAAAAATCAGCAGCTTTTCATATGCTGTTGGTTTAGTGCAAGTGAGAAGTTCAAGTTCAACAGAATTACAGAAATCAGAATGCATAACAGCATAAGCCAATTCAATGAAACAACAGAGATAAAAAGATGCAAACAGATTACTGACCAAACCACCAAATTAGTGGATGCATTGAACTAATTTGTAAGTTCCACAAGGCCAATAGGAGGCCACCACTTATCCAGTGACCTGACAATGAAATCCCCTTAAATACCCACCCCCCCCCCCCCAACCCCACCCCACCCCAAAGAAAACAAAACCCTAAACCTAACCCCAACCCCAACCCAGATCCCTGACCCGAACAACATACACAGCATGTGAAGACGTTTTTGGACCAAAAATTACATCCGCAAAGACAAGAATATATGACTCCGGACTCCTAAACCAGACATATAACCTGTACCCCATCAACCCTGAGTCGCAAGGTACAAAGTACGGGCATTGTAGCTCCATCTTATGAAACCATAACATGGCCAATCATACCCTGGGTCCAGGTTGCTGTGTTCTTTAGCTGTGGATCTCCCGATTCGAGGCACTCATGGATAAAATCAACATAGAACGAACAATCCTTGAAGAATATCTTTGCATTTGGACCAAGAGCATCAGCAAGATCACCAAGAACAGCAATAGCAGCTTTTGTCACACCCTCATCTCTGTAAAAACAATAAGCAGACGTGACTGCATTAGACAACATCAAACTATTGAACAAAAAGAAACACACGAGGGGGTGAGGTCTATGACATACCTCTGTTTGTCCCTGAACACAATCTCTAGAAACTGCAAGAGGTGTCTTGCATGCGGAACAAGAAGATCAGGCTTAGCATCCTTGAATCCCTGGAGTATACCAGAGTAAGCTTCAAAGATACTGCGTCTCAGAAGGTTTCCATACTCATTGATCTCGTCATCACTTGGGTCCATTTGAGCACACACTTCAGATGCACTTTGCATTATGGGTATGGCATAACCAAGGTACTTCTCAAATTGCGCTCCAATTGCGAGAGCAATATCACCAAAACAAGAGAATATCGGAGGTTTGACAGAACGGTGGAGCTCCACAGAAGAGAGTTCCTTGATGAGGAGTGACATAATGCCATCACAATAGGGCAAGATCTTATCATCTAGGGCACGGCAGATGTCACCAACTACCCCAACAGTGACGGAACAAACCTGATATTCTTCAAAGTTCTGTAAGCCCATCTCCAAGTACTTGTAAAACTCAGGCATGTACTTACCAAACTCAGGCCCAGTTGCATATGCCAACGCGCCAATAGCAAGCATGGCTTCTTCATGCACTGTTGAGCTGCGGACAGCAAAGATTTTGAGGAACAAGACCATGATTTGATCAGCAACCTGAAGCACAATATGCTTTGTTTCATCACAATTGCAGAGTTTCTGTATGATGACTTGTAGGACGCCACAGAGAAGAGCTTGCAACTCTCCCTGCTTTTCTGTATCAATTGGAAGATCAAAGCTCTGTGACATCTTGTTCATTATGGCATGCAACAAATGCTGGATGATTTGAGCTGTCTCCGGCACTTTGGCACACCTAACCACTTCATTCAAGGTTTCATAAGCAGAAGACCGAAGCTTGGTTTCAGTGGTATCTGTTCTATCAGCAGCAGAAATAAGACAAGCTATGATCTCAGTAAGGTACGGGGTGAGATCAAATGAGCTTGATTCCACATCCTCAAAACCCTGAGCAAGGTAATAAATAGCTCCACATACTTTTTCAGCAACATTAGGGGCATCCTTGAGGCCCTCCAGAAGAACACCAAGAACTTGTTGAAGATTGGCAGGAGATACCACTGAGAACCCAGAAGCAGGACAGTGCAACAGCTCAAATATGCGACTCAAGGTCCAAGCTGTTGTGTCCTTCACATGATTGTTTTGGTCCTTCATGGCTTTAAGCATGAAGTCCAAGCCAGCCTGAACCAAAGGAGAAAGCTTCTCAATGCTGGGGCCTTCAAGAATTGAGCCAAAAGCATATGTAGCGGCCTCACGGCAACGCCATTCAGAACTGGTAATGTTTGCCTCCACAAAAGGCATTACAAGGGGCACAATATCATCACCAACCGTTCTTGCTACTAGACCCAAACATGTCCCACCTGCCATGGACAGATTCCAAATGCTATCATCTTGATCCTGATCATCCTCTTGCTTCAATAAGGTTTCTAACAACATGGGCACCAAAAATGGCAAAGCCTTCTCAATGAAGCGTGAATGAGGAGCTTCAGACTGTCCACTCTGCAGATCAAATGATTCTTGAATCTCTATCTCTTCGTCGCATATGGAGCTCCAGAATTCAATTGCTTGAAGAGCCACAGTCTCCTCATCTTCTTTAACTGCCTTCGAGGTAAGTTCAAACAGAGTTTGCATGTAGGGTTCGAGAACATCATAGTACATTGAAGCAATAGCAACAAGACATTCATAAGCAGCCTGTCTTATCTCAACCTCCTTGGATGTTGCAGTTTCACACACCACCTTCATGATATAATTTCGCTCCATCTCATTTTCGAAATTTGTCTGTGCAAAACCAAGAGCATTGTATAGAGCCTTTGTAGCAGCTAGACGGATTTCTGCAGTATGCTGTGCAAGATTCATGCCTTGAACAACAGCAGTAAGTATAGCATTGACTTCATTTTGCTCAAGCTCTTGGTGAGATATCTCCTCACACACATATCCAAGAGTCTCCAACGTTGCTTGTTTCAATGAAGCTGAGCTGTCAGCTTGAGTCATATTATTAAGCAAAGAAGCAATCAGGTCAGGCCACTCCTTCCTTGCAACTTCAATCCCTGCAATTTTGGCGATGACTTGCGCTGAGGTGTGCCATGCTTCCTGTGCCAATGACCCGAGAGTCCTCATAAGCGATTCCTTGATCTGAGACTTGATAGAAGGATCAATTGACACCCACTGTTGCACAAGATGCTCTTTCCGTACAGCATCTTTAGCATCTAATGAGTTCTTAAGAACAATACCAGCTAATCTTCGTGACTCAATTGGCTTGCTGTCATTTGAGAGTTCAACTGACAGCGACAAAAGGAAAGCAGGAGAGTTCTGCTCTTGAAACTGTTTGAGGCTAGCCTCAGCTTCTGTCCGAACCTTTGCATCAGGTGATTGTGCTGACAACAAAAATGAAGTGATATCCAACGCCATACTGCACAAGGGGACAACAGTGTGTGTTGATATCGCAGAATCAAGATTAATGTAAGTTTCACACATTCAATCAAACGCAGATGATATGACATGTTGGTATGGTATCATAGGATCAGGATTAATGTAAGTTGCGCACATTCAGTCAAACACAAATTCATATAACAAGTTTCTTAAATAGCAACATCAGCACACTGATCATCAAACAAGCATTCAGCTGAGCAAGTATAGATCAATAAGCAAGTTCAATCTCACTGCAACAATACCAGTGAAGAATTACATTATGGTGCCAACAGCAAACAGTGGAAACGATCAAAAGGGTCCACTATCAAACACAGATGCATCTTAGCGCAAGGAATTAGCCACAAAAATTTACTACATATCAAGCCACTGAGGAAATAATGCAACAATGTTACAGGAACCACACAACTCAAAAATCAGTTTTCAGAACAAAAGAAAACATAAACCACAACATTTGTACAAGCATCAGGAGGCTAATACTCCTGACGTAGTACAAGAATGTCACTTGAAACACATGAGAATCTACTCAGAAAAGTTTGAAAAGAACAGGTTGAATAGGCAGATAAATAGTCGCGCTAAAGGATACACACAAACGTCAATCAAGTTTATGTGAAGAAACAACATCAGAATACAATCAATCGCAATCACTTTTCTTGGTTTCATCAAACCAACTTCGATTAATCTAACAGTAAAAACCCTAACTCATTAAAAACCGACATCGAAGCCGACAAATCGACTTCAAGCACAAAACCCCTAAAACGAAACCCTAAAATCAGCAAAATGAAGATATCCACGAAAGAGAAACAGATCTACATAAAATTGAAGCAACCAAGACAACAAAAACACAAAAATGAGAAGGGAAGAGAAAGTGTAGTTACCTTAGAAGCAAGATCCAAGGAAAGGATAGAGCAGCAAATGCGAAGTAGGGTTTAAGGAGGACGAAAGGTTTAGGGTTTCTGCAGGCTTCGTCGCAGCCTGCAAAGCTGAGAGAATCGCTGACGAAGAACAACGAAGAAGGAGTAGAGAGAGTAGAGAAGGGGGAGTTGGAGGAAGAGAGAGAGAGAGAGGAGCGCTTTCTTTAGAGGGAAATATATAGGGGAAGAGAGAGAGGGGGGTTTGGGATTTTTCGAATGCGTTGAAGAAGCGGGAGGTGATTGGAAAAGGAAGAAGTAAATAGAGAGAGAGAGAGAGAGAGAGAGAGAGAGAGAGAGGAGTTCACTCTTTCGGTCTTCCGGCCTTGTTTGTTTGCAGTCACCTGCCCGCGGTCAGGAGGACCGGCCCTATCTGCTTAGCACATTCAAAAATCAAAACCCTAGAGATTTGAAATCTCTCACGTGTCAACACCTTCCCACGTGTCTCATTTTGATTTGCCACTCAATTTAACTTTTCTTTGCCTCAACTTATTTTTTAAAGTTTTCTTAGGTTCAAAGTCTTTTTAAAAAAAAATCAGGTTTTAAACTGTCAAATCCAAATTTTAATGTTTCGATTAATGGAGCATTATCAAATCAATCATAATTCTAGGGAAGTTTTCATTTCAATATTTCTCATAGTTGTACTCAATATTCCTCTCTCGCAAATTATTTAGATGATATCTTGAGGAGGATCTCATAAAGTTTGACATCGTTTAGCAATCAATTGTTGGTCGTTAAATATTTTGAATAGTTAATTATTTGGATTAATTATTGGACTTAAAGATTGATGATTAGTTGCACAAATCACAACAAGTATTTCTAACATACTTCGCCCTCTCTCACACATTGTCTAGAAAAACTTCCCATTAGATCGCCCATCCTAAGACTACTCACAGTCAAGTACGCTTAACTAATGAATTCCCAAGGGATGTGCTACCTCAAAAGAAGGTGCACCTTGGTGATATAAGTAGTCATTTCAATCCCTTTAAGGGCCTGTTTGGTGAACAAAACAGGAATGGAATTGAGTAGGAATGGGTTTTAGTTCCTGTTTTTTCTGTTTGGAGAGCAGTTTCTGGAATGGAACTGCAATTCCTAGGAATTTGCTATCCCTCCCAAATAGGGGGATTAGAAACCTCCCAAATGTGGGGGGAATAGGTTATCCCTTTTCTTTCACAACAATAACAAAACCAATAATAATAATAATAATAATAATTATTATTATTATTAATTAATAATTAATAATTATTATTATTAATAATAATAATTATAGTTATTAATAATAATTATTAATAATTATAATTATAATTATGATTATAATTATTAATAATTAATAATAAATATTATAATAATTAATAATAATTATAACAAATATAAAAATTGATAAAATTAATTATATTATTAATAATAATAATTTTAATAAATATAATTATAATTATAATTATAATTATAATTATAATTATAATTATAATTATAATTATAATTATAATTATTAATAATAATTATAATAACAATAATTATTATAAATGTAAATATTAATAATTATTACTGATAATTAATTATTAAATGTTATTAATTAATATTAATTTATAATAATTAGTAATTTAGTAATATGAAAATTAGTAATTAATAGTTAATAATTAATAATAAACATATATATTAATAAGTAATAAGTAATTATTATAATTAGTTTAAAATAATTGATAATTATTAATAAATAATAAATAATTATAATTATTAATAAATAATAAATAATTATAATTATTAATAATTAATATAAAAAAATTACTAATTGATACAAATGGCAACAATTAAAAATTAATTAATAATTATTATAGCTAATTATTTTCCATTGATAATAATTATTAATTAATAAAAAATAATAATTTATAATTTATAGTAATAATATTATTAATTAATATATAATAATAACAAATTAATAATTGATAATTATTAATTATTAAAATTTTATTATTTTCATAATAATAATAATTATTATTATTATTATTATAACAAATACTGTAACTAAGCTTTGATTTCATTCCACTGCTCACCAAACACTTTCATTTCAGGGTTCTAATTCCATACCCAACCCCCTAAGATTCTAGTTCCATACCCAACCCATTCCACTTTTCTCTCCAAACAAGCCCTAAGTCATACTTAACCATATATCTGAGGTGTTACAGATCTGTTAGAGGAAAGGAAGTATGGTATAAATTACAATGGTAAACTCACTTAGGATATCGCGAAGAGTCATGGACGAACTCACTTTCCTTAAGAACTATTTACTATACCATAAATGTTCAAAGGGATAAAACTTAGCACTTAAGATACTCAAGAATATTGTTTCTTGCTTGAAATACTCTAGTATAGCTGCAGTCTAAACAAGAATGAAAGGTTATGATTATAGGATGATGTGCTCAAATGGTTAGAGAATGTCTCCTATTTATAGGAGACTTCTCTCCCTCTTTATACTCTTGGTCAAAGGACTTAATTAATTAAGGTCCTTAATGAGTATCTTGACCTTTACAACACTACAACATAAAGGGCCTATGCCAACAGTCGAAAACTGTTGCCTTAGGCCAAAGGCAACGGTTCCTGCAAGAGGGCTCAATCAATGCCTAAGGCAATGGTCCATCTAAGGCAACAGTCCAGTGTTGTTGCGTTAACAGAAAGGCAACAGTCTAGTGTTATTGCAATAATAGCAAAGGCAACAGGCCAGTGTTGTTGCATTCATAGCAAAGGCAACAATCCAGTGTCATTGCATTAGTAGCAAAGGCAACAATCCAAGGCTGTTGTATTGAAGACAACAAAGGCAACGGTCCAATAGTGTTGTATATTAAAGCGAAAAAGGCGACAGTGAAGTATCATTGCAGTATAAACCAATATAGGCAACAGTATTAAAAGGCAATGGAATGTTGCTTTATCCCACCAAAAACAACGGTACATTAGATGTTGTATTTCATATCAACAATCTACTATTGCATATGCTTATTTCCAGTACCTATTCAATATTTATAATTGATTACCTGTAATGATATGTAATACGAAATAATATACATATGACAACAAACGTCCAAATGCTATTAATATCATTGTTGGATCTCATTACAAGAGTCAAAATATGAAATAGGTCATCCATATAAGACACAAAAGATAGTAGTAAGAAGTATCAAGTCCAAAATAGTATATCTAATAATAAAAGTTTTCATCTTTGAAGATTATCCTAATATTATGACACGATCCAATATAGATAAATAACGACCTAGACAGTTCATCATATTAGCTCTCCATCTTCACCTTCATCTTCACCATCACCTTCATCTTCTTCTTCCTGGGAAAAAGAAAACAAAATACTTAATATCAATTAGTTGTCAATTCCCACTAAAAGTAAATACACCATACACTTCAACAAATAAACCTTGTTTAGGCAGTAAAAAATATAGCAAAAAAAAAAAACTTGAGAAGCATGCCAAGGAATATAAACAAACCCATACAAAGAAAATAATCCAACCAACACCAACACTGATCAAAGTTTTCCAAAAACATACACATAAAGTCCCTAAAGACAATAAATTGGGGAAAAAAGACAGATAATGCAACCTGACTAGCCTGTCAAAGAGAAACAGGCTTTGTGGAAAACTTAACAAGTTTCTGGTGCTGAGTTTGAGCCACCTTCTGGAGCAGCACAGAAGCAGAATCAAATTCTTGATGTAAAATTTTACTACACCATCTCCAGAAATTGTAAGTTAGCTATTTTGCTTGGATATAAGACTATTGATGTATATTCATCATGCCTTGGTTTGATTTATAGGAGAAAATTCACAAACCTCATTTCAAGTCTGTTTGGCTTGAAATTTTGCAGTCATGATCCTCACAATTTTCAGCCAAGTTTGAGGATCAAAGCTTGTGTGGTTCATCCTCAGCAAAGCCTTTTTCCAGACTGCTTTTGCCCAGAAAAATCAGTTTTTACAAGCTTCAATGTTTTGCTTCGTACATGCTCATTTGGTGTTCAAAATGGTTGATTTCAAAGTCATTCGTTCACTTAATGAGTCCTCTAATAATGTACTAAAAGTGCACATGACTGAATTTTAGGGACATTTTCTACAGCCCAATCAGTCCGGGTATGTCAGGGAAGGGTCTGTTCTGGGCAGCTTTGATCCTAAAGGAGTATTCGGGTCTTTTCACCTTGAATTCGACTTCTCCTTCACTTTTGCCCTGAAAGGCATTTGTAGTATGATGAATGAGCTTTACAAAGTGGAGGGCAAAAGTCGAGGAGGAGTCGAATTCAAGGTGAAAAGACCCGAATACTCCTTTAGGATCAAAGTTGCCCAGAACAGACCCTTCCCTGACATACCCAGACTGATTGGGCTGTAGAAAATGTCCCTAAAATTTAGTCATGTGCACTTTTGGGACAGTATTAGAGGACTCATTAAGTGAACGGATGGCTTTGAAATCAACCATTTTGGACACCAAATGAGCATGTACGAAGCAAAACATTGAAGCATGTAAAACTGATTTTTCTGGACAAAAACAGTCTGGAAAATGCTTTGTTTAGAGTGATCCACAAAAGCTTTAGTCCTCAAACTTGGCTGAAATTTATGATAAATTATGAGGATCATGACTGCAAAATTTCAAGCTAAACGGACTTGAAATGAGGTCTGTGAATTTTCTCCTAAAAATCAAACCAAGGCATGATGAATATACATCAACTATTAAGGACCAAAAGATTTAATTACATTGACAAGACCAAGCAATCATGCATGAGCTAAGAAAATAGACAAACAATGATACAACTTGAGAAATCCACTCACACACTTCAATGAGAAAACAAGCAGAACCATAAGCCCTCTGGAGGCAGATACATCCAGAAAACAACTAGAAATATGTCTCAAGCATCTTTGGAGGCAGATACATCAAAGTATAGTCGACCATCCCACAAAATTGCAACTGTCAGCCCTCAATTTCCACACCAGAAAAGAAGTAGGCAGCAAATACGTATATTCAACTAGAAATCAAGAGTTGAGACATACCGGTTAACCAGATTTCAGAGAATTGGGACAATGAAGGTCAATAGAACTGAAGAAATCCAAACACCACAAGAACTCTGAAAACCCGAACACCGCAAGTCCCAGTTCACGAATTGAATGACTATCACTGCAAGAAACTTTGCTTGTTATTCCATTGAATTGATATGTACCTAGGTCAGAATTAAATCTAAAAACAGTAGTAGAAAATGAGACTTCGATGAATATGGAGTTGGAAAACACATTTTTGACCTTGACAGAAGAAATTGAACAAATGGATGACTGAAAGGAACCTTCAATTTGAGAGAAGATACTGAAGAAATCGGCTGGCTTCAACCCTCGAAAGCATCAGCGCCAATGGAGGATGAACGAAGAGTAGAAAAAGAGAGTAGGAACGAAGAGTAGAAAAAGAGTGGGAACGAGGGTTTGGGAATTTTTTTTTTTCAGTATTAGGGTTTGGTGACTAGGAGTGGGAGGCGCCTAACTTAAGTCTTTTTTTTTTTTTTTTACAGTGTATCTGAATTTTGCTGAAATTTTTGGAGGGAGTTGGAGGCGCCCAATTGAAACAATGCTGAAAATTTTGGGCTGATTGAAACAGTGGGGCATCAAAATTTATTCCAGGATTTTTTTTCCCGATTATTGCAAGCCAAACGCTTAAAGGTATTAGCTGTCACTTAGATTTCATCAACAAATTATAATGAATTACAATATGAAATTACCTAAATTGTAATTTTTTAGTAAAGTGTCTTTCTAATGACGGTAATTTCATATTGTAATTTATTGTGATTTGTAAATAATTAACGGCCAATTTTTTTTAAAGTGTCAATTAATTTGGGACGGAGGGAGTGCTTTTTCAACTATTGTAGTTGAAAAGTGTAACGTATCCTTACCAAAATATTGAAATTGATATATTTTGATTGGAATAATTTGTTGGAATAGTTAATCGTATATGTTGGTATATAAATTTTTTTAACGAATGAAATTTATCTTACTCAAATTAATATTAAGAAACTTTCAACTACCATAGTTGAAAAAAAAATCAACTATAGTAGAATTTTTTATTTCTTTCTTTTTTTATTTTCAAGTTATTAGCTACTAATTAATAAAGTTAATCTTTAATTAATACATAGATTTTATGAAGGCATTAGCTCCACTTATATGTGTGGGTTTTGTTCCTTGCACTTGTAAGAGTGGTTGTATTTCTATACACTTACATGTGCAGCTAATTTTATGGGGTTTTAATTTTGCACTTATATTACCTGCACTTAAGTAAGTGTACCTAAATAAGTGTGTAATGGAGCATGTTTTTACTGGTGGCCATTCGAATTAGGTATGAGCCGGGTCTATGTTCGATTCGAGGTTATTCCCATTCAACTAAAGGTCGGACACTGACCTAGGTCATCTCCTTTATTAGGCGCGCTTATGTACGTGTAACTCAACATAACTATTGAGTGGATGTTCTATTTATGTCATGTCTGAAATTGGTATAGTTAGTGCCAAGCTAGCTACGAGTGGTCAATTGGATCATTCGATAATTGCTACATTCTACATATATGGTACGGTTGTCAACAAACCCTGGAAGGCCTTTTCCACTTTGTTGTCAGTAACTGCTGCTAACGATTAATTATTTTTAGCCTAACCGAAAATCTGAGTTCGAGTCTCCATTATATTCCTTAGTCGTCTTTCGCTATCTACTCCCCCCTGAAGTATTCATTAACGTACACTCTGCAAGCTAAGACCCTCTTGGTGGAGCAATGTACTCGGGCCTTTTCGACAGTCATCAACTCACTACGTAGACGTCAAAGTGTGCTACCTAGGAGAAGCAAGACAATATGTGTACTTGTTTTGGTTACTCAATGTTACGTTAATTCCAAGAAAACAGCAAGGCGTCATTTAATTGGGCCTTGCCGAATTTCCAAGTCACCAACCCTTGCTTCCATCTTCTCCCTCCAGAGTTCGAATCCTCTGGGGAGCATTCCTATTTACCGAGATCAAGAGTATGTTGATGAATATAATAATGGGAGACGTGGGCCTTGTATACGGCGTTGTGACATCCCCTACCCCTGTTCCCTATGAACCGTTGGGTTAGTATCCCCTGAGGTAGGGGGCTTAACGCATTGGACCACCTAATTACGTTAAAAGAAAAATGAAAATAGTAAGGTACGTGCTTCATCTCATTCGGTAATGTTTATTATTATAAGTAGGACACCAAGGGCAGCTTTGTATTATTTTTTATGTTGGAGGAGGGGGTCAGCTGGTACTATATGTTGGATTGTGAGCACGAAATTTATTATATTGTTATGATAGAGTGCTGGAATAAAAATGCCACTGTAGTTTCCCAAATAATCAAAATTGCCACTCTTCTTTCCACATTGTCTAAAATGCCATTACTATTTCCAAAATTGTCAAAATTGTCACCCTCCCCATTTGCTACTGGCTGCAGCCGGTTACTCCCCATTTTTTTTGAAACTTTTGAAATTAAAAAGGAAAGCCAGTTACTCCGCTTCTTCCTTCTCCTCGCACCTCATTGATAACCCTAAAACATGGAGGAGACGAAGACAATCGGCGAAGTGGTCGGAATGAACTGGCGAGGCAGATGCTGAAACTCTAAAACTCTAAAATTCCGGGGAAAAATCAGTGAAACAGGGGAAGTTTTCGTCTGGGGGGAGGAGCAGGGGAGGAGGGAACTCAAGGTCAGGATATGGAGGCGGGTCGGATTCGGGTCTGATGAAATCATGATGATGATCAGAACGATGGAGATTGTGATCAGATACAGGAGGATTGAAGAAGATTGGATCATGATCTTGCTCAACAATGGGGAATAGTGCAGAAGGAATGGTGGGCTCGAAACAGAGGAGCTCAGTTTCTAGGGAGACGAAGAACAACTCATTCTCATCTTCATCATCAAAACACTGAAATTGTTGATTCTGCTGATATTGGTCAAATGAGTAAAATGGGTCAAAGTGATTGAGAAGATTAGGGTTAGGGTTATCACAATGCAATGCCATTTTGGTAGGAGGATTCTATGAGTGAGTGTCTGCAATTGAACAAGCTCAGAAAAAAGAGCAATTTCAGAGAGAGAGAGAGAGAGAGAGAGAGAGAGAGAGAGAGAGAGAGAGAGAGAGATGGGATGAATGAAAATTGGGGACAAAAATGGGGTGAATGAAAATTGGGGATAAAAATGTATTGTTTTTCAATTTTTGAAAGCTTAACTGGCAATAGCAGGTAAGAAAATGGGGAGGGTGACAATTTTGACAATTTTGGAAACAGTAATAACATTTTTAACAATTTGGAAAGAAGAGTGACAAATTTGATTATTGTGGAAACTACAGTGACATTTTTATCCCAACACTCTGTTATGATACCAAAATACTAAAATAAGCACAACTTAAAATATATCCAACATATAGATTTTTTTCTATTTTCAATTATCCGGATATATTTAAAGCAACATTCTTATAACAATTGCCATAGCATTAAAAATAAGCAACCTCACTAGAAATGTTGCCTTTGTGATTTATGGCAACGATCCCATAACTGTTACATTTACGGAATCTTAGTCGCAATGCGGATGAATCCGTTACCTTTTCGTAAGCAACATTCCTATGGCTGGTGCCATAGCATTATAATAAGCAACGCCTCTAGACATGTTGCCTATGTCAGTTAAGGCAACGGTCCCTTAACTGTTACTACGAAAACTATGCAACAAATTAAACAATGTTGCCTTAGGGTATATAAGGCAACAATTCTTATACTGTTGTAATCGGAGGCGTTGCCTTAGGCCCTTTATGTTGTAGTGCAAAGTCTATCGACCATATGGTATTATGAGGATATAATTGTTGGGTACTTAAATCTAATATAAAATTGAGATTATGACTTAATGAAGAAGATCATATAGTCGTTGGAGCAATAAAACAACTTCTGGACCTCAACACGGTTCGTGGTGAGATCACCACGGTCCGTAGTGTTTTAACACAGTCCGTGTTGAGCACAGAGAGCTTAGTCTTGCTTTCTGGAGACCAGCACGACCCGTGTTGGTCTTGTATTCCCCCGTGTTGATCATGTTTCTTATGTTTATCCTATATATGATTCTTGTACTTGTTTCACATGATTTTTCATGCTATATAATCTTCTTATACTCTTGACATAATCCCAATTATCCCCCGCCATTTCAAGAGTATGTAAAATACCCTTGAAATAAATTTTGGATTATAACTTAAGGAGCTAACACCACTGCCATTTTGAGAAATACTTTCACTTGTAATAACATGAGAAACACATAAAGCATATGCCTAATGAAAAGTAGATTGCTCTTTGAGCTTTTCAATTAGTGTGTAACACCCCAAAATTGAATCATTTCTTAATTATAATTATTTGCTAAATAAGCTATAATTTAGTTTAGAAAACCTATTCAAATTTTTGACCAAAGTTTATTAAATATATTTTCCGAAAAGCATAGTCTTAAAATTAATAATTTCTACATATTTCTAAATGCATCAAAATTTAATAGATTATTAAGTGCTTCTAAATTAAAATTTTAGAGTTATATTAATATACATCTAATTTTCGATTAATACCTACTTGAATAAGGATTTTTAAAAATATTTTCATAGATTTCCTAGTAAAACTATTTACTTCCTATTTATTTAGATAAGGAGTTATGATACTTCTACCAAAAATAAGAACAAAATAAACTAAATAAATAAAAAAAATAAGTATGGCAAAATTGTCAACAGGTTGGCTTCAACGCCCAAAACCTTTCTTGTTTTTCCTCTTCTTCTCCTTGAAGCTTTGACAAACTTTCATCCACGGCCCCCGAAATATACAAAGTGGCAGCAAACCCCATTGATCAATTGACAACAAGTTTTGAACCATCAGCCCCTAAACATAAGTTCTATCTCTATGAATTTAGGCTCAATTATGCTCCAAATATCACAACTCAACAAATTACCTAACTTCACAAAACCATCCTCTTCCTCTTCTTTAAACACCACTCCACCGCCACCATAGACCCACAACCATCGCGAGCACCACCATTGCCGACAACCTCCATCTCATACCACCATCGTGACCACCTCTGCACCACCCATCTGCCACCAGTATCAACCACCTTCCTACCACCAATTCGCAGAAATACCAACACCCAAAAATCATCAAAAACCCATCTTGGTCCCAACAATAATCACCCAAAAATCAAGCCCAAAATTCACACCGACCATTATTATTCATCAATTAGAGCTATATACTTACCGAAATTGTCGTTTGGACCCGGGAAATACCCGCCAAAATCGCCAGAAAATCAATTCCAAAAACCAATCAAAAAATTGTCCCGAACCCACCTAATTCGGGTCAGCCACCGCGACCAACACCACTATCGGCTATCTTCCTTCCATCGACCGGCACCTCTGGCCACCCAACCACCATCGTGCCGCCCCTGACAGATCGTTTGACCGCCCAACCCAAGCTCCTTTGCCCTTCTCTATTTTACATGAAAGAAGAAGGAGAGGGTGCTCCTACTTCAAAATAATTAGAAACTATAATTCTGAGTTAATGTTGTTTTTCCCATAAAAGTATTTTCAAAATTTGAATTCAAAATTTTCTGATTTTTTTTTGAAACCAAACATAACGATTTAATTAATGGTAAGTCATACAATACTTACAATGAAAATCGTGATTGAACAATTGTAGATCTAAAACATAGATATGAATTTAACTTCCAAATAACTAATACAAATCTTACTGACGTTCAGCTCCGATTTCTTCTATGAGAGTCTGCATCTTTACCATTTATGGAACAACCCATGCTATAGCGATTTGAAAGTCGATCTTCATCCAACAAATTAGACCACATCGACTGAACAAAAACTCTAGAAAGAGACTAAAAACCCTAAATAAGGGTACAATAAAACTCTTACAAATGAAGAGACTAATTTTCTTTGCGTAAACGTAAAATCGAACTAACAATTGTGGTAGAAATCAATCGAATTGGGGTTTACCATCGACAAAAGAATCGATAACACCCCCTCCAAGAAAGTGAAGAAAGTGAAGGCTAGGGTTTTCTAGAGATAAAAAGGAAAGAGGAGGCTTAAATATTTTCTGTTTTTCACCCTCAGTATGAGTTAGTTACCTTCCAATTTTAATTGTGATTATTTCCCAAATCCCTTCACTTCCTAAACCTAGCTATTACAACACTCTAATTATTAATAATTAAACCCTTGTTGTTCTCGCATCGTCATGAGGAGCACATCGGAAGGCCACAACCACCACCACCCACACTCCCTCTCTCAAAATCTCACACTCTCTCTCCCCTCGTGTTCCCTATGTTGGACAGCCAACTGCCACCAGACCATCATTGCCACTACCGCCGAAGCCCAGCACTGCAGCGGAAGCAGTCGTTGTCTTCGAAAAACGAGAGCACAACCGTGCTCTATTTTTGCACAGCCATCGCGACAGTTTTTTGGTCGCCATCGTCGCCGCCATCGTTGACTACCGAACCCACCGTTGTCGCCCAACCCCTTGTCACCGCCAAACCTTGATCGTCGCCAGTAGTTTTCGGTAACCGCCACTAGAAACCCCATCTCTTTTTCTTTCGTTTTCCGTCCATTTTCATATTTTGACCGTTGCTACTTCTGTCATCGCTGACGTCCACCACCCCACGACCACCAGATGCCACCGCTGACACCCCTCCTTGTACCGTCGTCGCTGTTGTTGCCACCCTCAGCCACCACCACCACCCTTTTTTGGTACACAAACCCTGACCCTAGCGCCCTAACCTTAATAAGTATAAATTTACTGAAATTATTATTTTTTTAAATTATAAATTTTATTACTAATATATATATATATATATATATATATATATATATATATATATATATATACACTCTCGTAATATCTCTTATGCAGGAAGAGTTATCCTTATCAACTCAATTATCATGGGGGTATATAGCTTCTGGGCACGTCTCTTCATAATTCCTAAGGGAGTTATTGACTCTATAAACAAAATTTGTAGAAATTTCCTTTGGGGAACCTTCCATGAATACACCCGGACCCCTCTTGTGGCCTGGCACAACACATGCAGGCCAAAGGCGAACGGAGGTGTGGGGATGAGAAATTTGGAGGCTTGGAACAAAACATCGATAGTAAGGCTTGTTTGGGATATATATTATCGCAAGGAGATCTTGTGGGTTAGGTGGATCCACACAAAATACATCAAGACACAGCCGTGGTGGAGGTAAACACCACCCTATGATGTTTGCCCCTACTTCTAACACCTTTGTGCAATCAAAGACGAGCTCAAATGGGGGTGTACCCCGAACAAGAAATGGCATTGGGGTGGCTCAGAGGATGGTACTTATATGGTTAGTTACAGTCACCAGTAGCTCTTGAACCAAGCAGAGTGCAAGGAAAGGATGAACCTCATTTGGAACAACTTAATAGTTCCAAGGCATGCCTTTATAACCTGGGACCTATTACTGGAAAAACTCCCGGTTTGCCAAAAACTGGATCCCCGGGGGGGGGGGGGGATGAGGCCTATCCAAGATATGGGGAGACAGAGGAGACTATGGACCACCTCTTTATAGGGTGCAAACAGACCCACAATGTCTTGTAAAAAATGGAGAGCAATCTCGTGAACCCTGAACCCTTAACCATACTACTCAAGTAGGCTAGGGCCATTTCACATCGAGAAGGCCCAAGAGAAGAGAAACATTTGATGGGAGCATGTAGAAGTAGAAAAGGATGAGAAGTCATGGAAAGGGCAGAAACACAGTTTATGTAACAAATTTACCCCATAAAAAAGACAAATACAGGTTCAAGGAAATTTTTCAGAGGATAGGAAAGGTTAAAAACACCTACATCCCATAGAAAAATGGTAGATAGGGAAGGTATGGTTTTGTGGAGTTATGGAGTAATGAAGATGTTTCGGAAGCATAACCAAGTACAACAATTCCATTGTAAGAGGACAAAGAATAAGAGTGCCCACGACGAGAAAACAAAAATGAGACAAGGACCCAAATTGGTGCGGATGAAAAAGTAGAAGTTTAGTCAAGCACAAGGGACTACAAAACAATAAAAGGAAGTAGGTTTAAAGGAAGTAACTCGTAAACAGAATGAACAATTTATGCCTTGGTTGGAAAGAAGTGTGCTATGTATGTGGGAAGGTAATAATGGAAGACAAAAAAAGAATTTACGGTATACTTTCCCAAAAGGTTTGGAGCAGATATAACTTTCATACCAATGAGTCGAAGTACAAGCATAGTTATACATACTACCAACAAGTAATGTAGTTGAGGAGGTGATTCAAAACCACTAAGAGATACCTCAATGAATATATGAGATCAGGAAGTAGATTATATACAAGACGATAGATGCTAGAAGAGTGTGGGTCGAAGTGGTTTGAGTTCCATTACATGGTTTGTGTATGGAGAACTTCCATAAAAATTGTAGAACCGTGTGGAAAAATGATTGAATGGGAACAATTGATGGAAGAGCCAAACCAGTTTGAGATCATGAAGGTCCAAATTATTACAGACACTTTAATGTGAATTGACGTGGAGTTAGTGCTGCAAATCAACAATTACGCCTACAAAGTTTTGGTTATCAACAATTGCGCCTATAAAGTTTCAATTACTGAAGATTAGTCAACAAACCAACATAGTTCAAGTACACAGACTGATGAAGATATGCAAATGTCCAATGAGAGTGGGGATGATCAAGATCACTCTAGCAAAGTGGGGGAAGGAGATGACACCCAATTTACAAGGTACAAGCAGGATCAAGAATAAAACAATATTGAAGATGATCAGATGATGCATTAGTCTAATGGGGCAACTAAAGAGCCAATGAAATCCACAACACACATAATGATGTGAAAAAGTGGAAAAGACTCAATTCCTAATAAAAACCAAGATGTCAAACAACCAAAGGAAGAGGAGGGAAGTAAATGAAGGGGATTTTCAACAAAAACTCCATACATCCAAGACATAATCATTGAATGAGGAAAGACTTGAGTGAGAAAACTTTGTTGGGAGTGTCCCGACAATGTTCAAATACAACCGAGTACTCAAGCCAACGTAGCACGGTGGTTGATGTCTTTGCTAGAAGATCTCTTAATCGATGATTGAACAGTTCAATCACAACCGTGATAGTTGGTCCCACAGGGTCACACAAGCCAGTACCCTAAGGCAAGAGTATGTTAGAAAGAGGGTCGTATCAATAAAGGATTGAACTAGAAGGCCGTAATACCGCAAAAGGGGGCAAAGGAGGACACCGCGAAGGTGGCAAGGGCCACCACGGTTCGTGGTGCCCTTGCCACGGGTCGTGTTGCGCCTCTTGGTTGTGGTTGTGGTTTTGGTTCTGATGCTTACCACGGTCCGTGTTGAGGTACCACGGTCCGTGGTGATGCCCAGGCGCGGGTCCACATCGGAAATGAAACTCCATTTCCTCCTTCCTCTCTCCTATATATATGATTTCCCTTTTGATCGGGGTTGAAAGGTGCTGCGTGGACCTTTTGTGGAGGATTCCTATTTTTGAATCTTCTACTCGACGCCGGCGCGTTCAAGAGTACAAGGCCGACCGAGGCGTTTCTATTTGAGAGACCTGAGGTAATAACTAAGCCCCTGCTATTTAGTTTATGCTATTTATTGTTTTGGGTTAGTTAGTTTAGATTAGGTGGGAATCCTAATAGTTAGGATTCCTATTCCGCCCCTAATCGGAGTGGTCCCGATTAGGATCGGGCCCACCTCGGGGTGGTTCCGGCTAGACTGGGCCCACCTTTTCTTGTAGCCTAGATAGGTCTAGACCACCCTAACCCAACAAACTCCTCATCCAAGATAGCAACATTCAATTTTATCTAGAATAATTATTTAGAGGAAGTTAGGAAGGTAAATGAAAAAAAGGAGGCTCTTGGGAAGATGAGTAGTTTGAATGATGAAAATTAAGACAATTAAAACAATACTGATGAAGATGAGCAACCTCCAAGATTTGAAAGCAATTTGGCTATCTTTGAGCGATAGTGGTGCCAACCTCGACCCTCAAGAAGAACAACGACAACAACAAATTCTGGAAAGGAAGCAAGCATAACTCACAAACTCCTCAATATTAAGAAGAAGGGTTGAGAGAGCACTATATTTTAATCATAGTATAGAGATTTGTCTCACATATAACAAATGAAAGGTGAATGACTGGATAATAGAGACAATATCAGATGGAAAAAAAATCAAAATAGGGAAGAACCAAGGAAGAAAGTCTCAAAAGTGGTGAAGAAGACTGGGTGGAAGGCATAATGAGGATTGTAGGTTGAAACGTGAGAGGAGTCGGCTCTGAAGCAAGGAATAAAAAATGTTAGGAGCTTAGTAGTAAAGGAAAGCCTAGATATGATTGGCATCGTGAAGACAAAAAATGAAGTCTTCTCTCAATGGGGTAATTTAGCAGACCTAATTGAGATGGTGCTAGCTGTAGATACCTCATATGGGATATTGGTAATGTGGTTAGAAGAAGAGTTTGTAGTGGAGAACGTGATCAAGAGTAGTAGGTGGATATGTGTCCGAGAAAAATTCAAAAAAGAGGATTTTCAGTGTGCCATTTGTTTTTTTTGTATGCGCTCAATGATCAAGGAGATAGGTTAGATAATGTTGTCAAGTGGCTAGCTAGAGGAGGTGTTTGAAGTTCAATATGTGATGAAATCAAATAGGTAATATTGCTCGTCGCTTCTGTCTCAAAGATGTTGATGCCGAATTAAGGTTAGGGAGGAGGGTCGGAGGAGGAAGCACTGATAGAAGGTCAAGTTTATGTGACTGGAAGGAATAAAAAGTATGAAAAAAGGCCCCCTAGCTAGAGCCCCACATATATCAGTGTTTTTAGATATTAGTTTTTTTTTTTTGTATATCACTATATCAACTTCATAATTCATTGGGCCTTTCACTCTCTCAAATTGGGCTACCTTTCAGACTGCCGCTAATTTATTTTTATTATTAAGCTGATTGGGTCAGGTAAACCTCGTACCGTGCTTGTACCCGTTTTTCTACTACTGAAACCGTACTCAATTTTGTCAAAACACTAGTAGAATACATACCCAAAAGCGTCTGGAATTGGCGTCTGATATGGGTGTAAACAGAAGCCAAAATGGTTTTGGCGTCTGATTAAAACAGACGCCAAAACCTAGAACGCCATTTAGAAAAAAGGCGTCTGTATTTGGCATCTGTTTCAATCAGACGCCAAAATTATTGCGATCACGAGGGTCAGGTCGTGAACATCATGCAGGGATAAAGCAGACGCTGCCGTTTGCAGAAACGACGTCTGTTTTATCCCTCACAGACGCCGATTTTGGTTTACAGAAATTTAAAAAAAAACGTGAATTTCAATTTAATAATTAGAATAAATAGTATAATTTGAGGGTTCTAATTATAAAATAAAGCGTAAAAATTAAATTTTTGTATTTGTAAGTAAATTGTTTAATAAGAATTGTGGAGACATTAATAATGAAAATAAACACATTTTATATAATAATAAATGATATATATTTCCAATTCATGTATGTACAATTTCATATATACATATATATATATATATATATATATATATATACATTTTATAGAAATAACAACAACAAAATGATAATGAATATATATTTAAACAAGTAAAAAAATATATAATACAACTTTAATAATGTTGATTTTTACTAACTTAAAAGATACAAAAAAATAAGAAACTAAATTACAATTAATATATGACTTCAATATTTTTCAATCTTGATTTTTCAATCTTTAATCTTGTATCTTCAATCTTCAATCTTCACTCTCCAATGTTCAATCTTCAATTGTAAAATTTTCAATTCATCAATCTTGGATGGATTTGAGGTGTTTTGAAGGTAAGGGGAAATGAGAGAATTGATGAGAGAAGATGAGAGAAATGAAATGGAGGTGGGAGGGAAAAAATTCGGAGGGAAGTTTGAGGGCTTTGGTTTATATAGGCAGACCAAATTGGGCGTCTGTTTTGCCATCAAACAGACGCCATTTTCAATTTCACAGACTTGTGCGTCTGTTTGGTGGCAAAACAGACGCCCAATTTGGCTCCAAATTGTTTGAAAATTTTCGATGGTGTGGCTAGCGCGGTAATATATATATATATATTATATATAATAATAATAATTATTATTATTAATTATTATTATTATTATTATTGATACTATTATATATTATTATTGATACTATTACTGTTATATATTCTTAATTTTAGTTATAACTAATTATGATGTATATATGTATATATTTTTTAATTTAAGTATAGTTAATTATTAATTATTATTATTTTTAATTATATTCTAATTTTTTCTAGGTAGATAATTTAATTTATATATATATGTTTCATTGTCGATTATGTTGTTAATTACAATTATTCTCATGTGTATGTACGTGTTATTATATATATATATATATATTTATATATATATATATATATATATATATGTTAATTAAGTTAATTAATTTTTACGTATGTGCGCAAACAGAATGAAAAATATTTCCTCCCATGCTTCAGACGAATTGCTTTCAAACCATCCGTGCAAACAGGACAAGACATAGCACCGTGCGTGCTCCACCCAGAAAGCATGCCAAGGGCCGGAAAATCATTCACCGTCCACATCAAAGATGCCCTCATGTTAAAATTTTGTCTGTTGGAGATGTCGTATGTTTCAACACCAACCCATAAGCGTTGCAGCTCGTCCACCAAGGGTTGGAGGAAGACATCAATTTTATTTCCGGGGTTCTTCGGACCTGGAATAATACACGTGAGAAACATGTACGGTGTTGTCATGCACAATTCAGGTGGCAAGTTGTAAGGAGTAACTACAACCGGCCATATCGAATAAGACCTCCTTGTCATGTTGAACGGGCTAAACCCATCCGCACACAGGCTCAGCCTTACATTTCACGATTCCCCCGCGAAGTTTGGATGCACGATGTCGAACATTTTCCATGAGGCGCCGTCCGATGGATGGCAAAGTACACCTTCCTCGCGCTTGTTCTCCGCGTGCCATCTCACATGTCTGGCCGTATTCTTCGATGAATACAGACGCTGCAACCTAGGCGTCAAGGGAAAGTAAAACATTTTCTTGTACGGGACGCCTTTCTTTATCGTGGTTGACGATTTCTGTGGCTTATACCTAGGATGGCCACAAAATTTACATTCAGTGAGATGTGCATCGTCCTTATAGTAGATCATGCATCCACTACGGCAACAATCAATTGTTTCATAGCCAATCCCCAACTTCTTAACCTTCTTTTTCAACTCATCGTGGTTTCTAGGCACTAGGTTCGGCTGGGGACAGCTCTCGCTCATCAGTTCCATGATGTCGTTCATTGCCTGCTCCGACAAATTGTGCTTCGACTTCTAACTTATCAGCCTCACGGCAGTGGACAACTCAGTATGGGTCGCACACCCTTCCCACAGAGGCTGTTGAGCAGATTGAAGCATATCATAAAATTGTTGAGCTTCTGCATTAGGCGCCTCATTCGCCATGATGAAATCATTCATCATCTCTTCCGTTCTGTCGATGAACGGTGGCTGATTCGGTTCCTCGTTTGTCGGAGGACTACCTACAGACGGTTCCCAATCACCTTCCGCATCATCACCATTGTCATCCTCATCATCAAAGTCACCCCATTCTTCACCATGGCTCGTCCAACACCAATATTGTTCCATAAACCCTCGCCTATACAAATGTTCTTTAACTTCTTCAGGACTAAATCCGCTCTTATTCTTGCACTTCACACATGGGCACCGATACTTTCCAGTCCTCGGATACTCATACGAATTACTCTTTGCAAATTGATCAAACATAGCTACCCCAGCAGCCCATTCAGCCCTGATAACCCTCCTATCCAGTTCAAACCTCTCGTACATCCAACGGTGATGTAGGGGCCCGTCCATAATATACATGAATCTATTATTCAAGCCCACCATGAATTTAATTAATAATAAACATCTATCCGTCTCAGTACTTAAAAAAAATAACGAAAATAAATTATTTAGTTTGTATCTAAATTCACAATTATAATCGTATAGGCTATAACCTAAATCATCCAAACTCAACCTCCTTTTATGACAACAACAAGTAAGCTATGTCACCAGGCAAGAGGATCATGTTATTATCCAAGGAGAGTGTGTTTGTTAACTGTTAATCTATGGCTGAAAAAGACTTTCATGAGTCGTACCGACTCTCCTTTATTCGTCTGGTTCCCAAAAAGCAGCGCAATCTTCCTAAGTGAACTTGCACGAGGTCCATACAGTGCTCTGGGAGTTAGAAGCATCGCAGACTCGATACAATGGAGTGTTTCCATTGCGCAGATTGAGGGGTAGCAAAACAAGGTGGGTTTGAAAGAGAAGCTCATAGTAAAGGGTCTAATAATATAGAAATCCAACACCATTTCTATTAGACCCTTTACTATGAGCTTCTCTTTCAAACCCACCTTGTCTTGCTATCCCTCAATCCGCGCAATAGAAACACTCCATTGTATCGAATCTGAGACGCTTCTAACTCCCAGAGCACTGTATAGACCTCGTGCAAGTTCACTTAGGAAAATTGCGCTGCTTTTTGGGAACCAGACGAATAAAGGAGAGTCAACACGCCTCATGCAAGTTCCTTTCAGCCATATATTATCATATCACGAAACACACACTCGTTGGACACTAACAGGATCCAAACTCAACTTCTTTTTATGACATATATATATATCCTCATTAAGATACTATAAATATAAATTTTCCTACTTACTCTAAATTACCATCCTAAATAACCTATTCACTAATTATGTAGCTACTGGTTGTTGAGTACTTACGTAAGTAAATGGATGTACGTGACAGTTACATAATTTATGTCTTCATTTGGAGTTATAAGTAATTAAGTTAGCACTTAGGTTGGATTAGCAACAAATTTTTGCGTGCAACCAACTTCAAAGGCTAACTCACTTACTAATTAATAACAACCAAAATCATCCAAACTCAACCTCCTTTTATAACAACTAATATATACTTATAAACTTATTAACTAAACTAAACAATTATAAATAGTTTATAATTATATTTACTACGTACGTATACGTACAAATTGAATAATAGTTTATATATAATAATTTTCTTAATATTATTAACTTATTAACTAAACAAATTAAATTATAAATTCAACCAAAATTGAATAATAGTTTATATACAAACTAATTATGTATTCCTAACTAATTGTATATTGCCAACTAATTAAATTGTTTTTAAATTTCCTAAAAACCATCCTAAAATATAACATGTTTTTACTCAACCAAAACACATTATAATTTCCCACAAATTTAGGACATACAGAACATTCAAAATTCATATATATTACGTATTAACGTTTATCATAATGCTCAAACCTAAACAAATTTTACATGCATTGATATATATATTCTTTTGGAACAATAAATATAATAATTCATATTTATATTTACTTCAAAACATATCAAATTCAACATTATACTCAACCTAAACATATTTACTTATATACTTCACAACATTATAAATTACATCTAAAACTAAAACTAAACCATAAACATACTCACAATTAATTAAACTAAAACTAAAACATACAAACAATACATTACGAGCCCTAATTTCACAAATAAAATTCGAATACAACATCCAAAATATATTACAATTCATACAAATTAACTAAAACTGCTCAATTTTTCAACTTATATGCACTCAACTCAATTAGATCTAAAATTATACTCAACAAAAAAATAAACAACACTACAAATATTCAAATTTTTCGTTTTTCATCATATTTTAATCAAATTCATACAAATTTTCAAACTTTTCACAATAATAAACAAATTATAACAGATCTAAAACAAAAATTACCTGTTTTTTTAGTTGAACGCCGGTGTTTCTCCTTCTTCGTCTTCTCCTTCTTCTCGCTTTCTCCTTATCCTCGTCGATGGCGGCGTAGCAAATGAAGACTCAGAATTTTTTTTACCGTTTTAAACCTAAATGGCGTCTGTTGGGCCTAAAACAGACGCCCTATTTGGCCCAAATTTCACAACGGCAGTCGAGGTCTGCGCAAATGCAGGCTGAGTTTTTTTTAAAATTGTATTCGACAAAATCGGCGTCTCTTTTGAACGGGAACATACGCCGTTCCATTTTTGGCATCTGTTCCCGGCCAAAAGAGACGCCGATTTTGCCGATTAATTAAAAAAAAATATGAAATTTTACCTGACAAAAACGGAAAAGTGGGGCATTTAAATTTACATAACTTCGGCGTCTCTTTACAGCAAACAGACGCCATTTTTTGATTAATTTTTTTTAAATTCTGTTTATTAGATTTAGCGTCTGATTGTTTAACAGACGCCAAATCACAGACGTTTATGAGCACTAATTCTACTAGTGAAAGTTTGCTACCCAAACCCATTTTTTCGAGTCGGTTAAAGGTAGGCACCCATGAGTTCGAGTTTTGCTGTCATCCCTAATTCAAAGCCTTTATCAGTTATGTTGGCTTCGAGACTTTGTAATACATGCTTCATTTTGAGTTAAGAATCATACACATTAGTATTTCCATGAAGATATTTGCATAGATAATTAATAAAAGAAATATCAAGTGATTATTTAGACAATCTATCAAATTTCAAAATTTTCCAAGACCAGACTTTCTTGGTATAACAAAAGAAATGCTAAATAATATCTTTGTAAGTTAACCATATAAAATTAATGTTAATTGTAAAATAATATCCAACAATATCTCACATTTTATATCAAAAGTAATTCACCCCTTTTCATCTTTCAATGTATATTACATGCACGTGGAGCATATGCTCCAAAATATTTGAAGTGAACAATCATCATAACAAAGGTGAACAATTATAATGACAAAAATAAATAATTATAATTATTGAAGCACATTCTCTTAGTGCACATAATAAATTGCAGCAATTTACTAGCAACAACATTCGCGAAACAGGTAATAGTTAACCTTTGAAAAGTATTGCAAACTATAGTAATAAAATGTGAAGATCGTCCCACACTCATCTAAATAACAACGTTCAATTCGCTATCATTTCATGTTCTTCCTCACTCAGACTCCTGTAGTAGCGTTTTGAGAATTGCTTGCTCCTGATGTGGATGCATTACCCTGAACAAAAGACACACGAATTCGTTATATAGATTCAATATTGTGGATTGAGATACTGATAACTAAAATTTATTGATAAAGCATTAACCTGTCCTATAGATTGGGCTTGACTTTGATTTCCTTTGCCAGGAGAAGGAATTACATTCTGAATCACCTTATACAGAATGGACCTATTTGCTGAGACTCCAACAAGAGAGCACATTATGCAAATGATGATGGCAGCCCACAATGACTTATGAGACACAACAGTATATAGTCCTGTCATAAACGCCACCAGAGTTCCATAAAGGGCTTGCATAAGAATCACCACGCTGCGGTCAATCAGTAATATTGTCATGTTTGGGTCGCAAACCATGGACCATATCAGACAAAATAAGACCAACATGGAGCAGCACATTGCGTATGTATCTGTTAATAAAAACACCAAGAATGCTGCCTTAGTTGGCATGAGTGCCTCGCCGGTGTCTTGATTAAAGCCGCCAGGAAGGGTAAATCCTGCAGCAAATGTAAGAGTAGCTAGAAGGGCTGCAACTACAGATAATGTAGCACGCATCTCACCAACTGAGGAATTGCTACTGCTTCCCCCTCCCAAACCCAGTGTAGGAGGTAAGATGTATCTTCTCAGCCGTGGGTTTATTTGAATTCGTTGGCACATCACATCCTGTAATGTATTCATTTGGTTTTAAAATTGCAAATGATAAATGTCTTCAATTAGGATACTTCTCAAACAACTTACATTATATACTACACTAAGTCATATTTATGCGTGTTTAAATTATTAAGAAGTATGTTTTATTAGCTTGAGAAATTGTTACCACTAATAAATTAGTTAAAAATATTTTTTCATTATACATTTTATAGATATAGAATTGTGTAAAATATGCATTTTCTAATATAGTTAATATTTTAAGAATACATATCATTTATACGTCGATGTACCTCGATGTACACTATATCCTTATTAAGTGGAATTCAATTCAACAACTTACATATACGTGTGTGTACTTGTACGTGATCAATTGATGCTCAATGGCAATATCTTGGAGTTCCCATTCAATATTTATATCTTGGGAAATTTTCACTATTTAAGGTGTGTCAAAGAGTACCACATAATTATATTTGGATCTTGGGGTACTAAAGTATGTACTACAAAGAATGCTACATAATTATAGCAATTTTATAGGGAAATCTTAGGATATATAGGTTAAGAATTCACTTACCCATTCAGTATCATGGTGACACATATATGCTAACAAGTCCGTGGCTGTTTGAGCATTAGTGTTCCTGATGTTTCGATCAACTCCAAGAGTGGTCAGGAGTACTTCTGCCAACACTATATCTTTTATGTTCTATTGCCCGATGAAGTGGAGTTGCACCCTCTAAATCAAGGGCGTTTTTCATCTCATTAATCAAAGGTATCGCAACAAAACTCTAGTATTCTGTGTAAGTTCTTAATCGAATGTGGTGTAGTGGCGTGTCTCTTTGTTCTAGACAAACCCCTTCTAAAATCTTGACAGTGATTCATGAATGCATCAATGGCTGATAGATGACCTTTTTCACAAGCTGTAATCCAAGCATTAGGTGCTCTTGTGATTGAGGTAGGATCCTTTGTTAACAACAATCTTATAAGCCATGCCGAACCTACTTCTGATGCTATATTAAGGGGTCTTTTCCCATCTCTGTCGGGCTCATTGATTAGCGATGGGAACCTTTCTACCAACATTCTACCTGTCCCTTCTGCAAAAGGTAGTATAATATTATAATTCAACACCCAAAAAGGAAGCTTAAAAAAAAAAAAAAATCGGAAAAAGGAAAATTAACCTAAAACTAGGGGTGAGCAAGTTTAACAGCTACCCTCCTAGAACCTAACAGAAGAAATCGGTAAAGATCGAGAAGCTAAATTGGTGAAATTATAGGCATTAAGTTATTGAAATTTAGGAACATGTTTGACATACTGTTACTCTATAACCCAGGTACCTATCAAACATGTTCAAGTTTAGGCCAGGTGTTCAAAATAACAACTTGGAACCTTACTTTAATATTAAAATTACAATATTAAAAAATCTTATTTTAAGACATTTTGTGGGAAGTAGAAAGTTTTATGAGCAGTAGGAATCATCAGACTAATCTTGGCTACATATGTCATTTTCACATGTTTGGTATAAATTTATGTGGGCATTTTTTTTTTGCCGATCAGTCCTTGCCTCATCCCATCTCTCCCATCCAAGGTTTGAATCTTGGGGGACCGTTCCTTCTTGCTGGTTGAGGAATGTTGTGGTGGGTGTGAGCCCTTTTTTGGATATTGACATTCATCGTCCCCATCCATTATAAGGCTTATTAGGCTAGTATTCCCCTGATATAGGACCCAATGAGTTAGACTACTTCCATAAATAAAATAAATGCTAGCATTCTTTTTAAGTGTATTAGAAAATAATAAGTTTTTTTTTTAAAAAAAATAACCAAATGAATGCTCTGGAACTTGAACAGGAACAGTAAGAAAAGGAAAGTTCACATAATCTAGGAATTTGTATGTATGGCTGGTAAGGGTAACTAAGGTTCCTAGGATTTTTGATTCAGTTATTCTCCAGAAAACAATGCATTCTCACCTGTGCATTTTGAAGCAACATGAAAACATGACTCCCGACTTCAGTGTGCTTGACAAACCTAAATCGTGTTTCATCCACGGAGGTCAAAATCATATGTACTACTTGATTGCATCCATTGTCCACTGCATAGAATAGCGCACTCAAGGAAGCATATATGACTAAATTATCAAGATCAACTGATAAGTAATACAAGGCAAGCCTTTCACGTCGAGCTAGCAAAGCCAAGATCAATGGTGTAGCTCTTTCTACGCTTTCTTCCTTCCATGGGTGCCTCCGGTGAACCTCACCTCTCTCTGCTTCATATGCATCTATGTAGGCTTGTACAAGGAGTTGCACAACTTCAACTACTTCAGCTTCATTGGTCCTACTGTAAGCTGCAATATGGAGAGGGTTGTGACCATTCATCGTATCAGCACGACACATGAGGTTGATAAATTCCCTTCTCCATGCCGAGGTATTCTCTCTGTTTATCAACAACCTAAATGGCCACACTCTACCTATCATTACCCATCTCTGGAGGATTGTGGTTTGTTCTGCATCAATATTTGAGATCATTTCTGGATGTTGTTGAAGTATTAATCTGCACACTTCTTCTGTAGTGAAGAAAAAAAAGGTATGTTATTATAGTGTGTAAAATTATGAATATTATAATTTTATAAGGATAAGTTTGGGTCATCAAATTAGGCCTCTATCTCAGCGATACACCAATTGGACGCCTAAAGACTTGGTTCATGACCTGCTCATCTCCATACAAGGAGACTTGCAAGTCATGGGAATTGATCCCATAACCTCCAAAATAGAAGATCACATTCATGTCAAGTGAGCTACTAGCTCGATGACAGTGTGAAATTATTTGTTTAGAAAGATATTAGGTTTATATTGACAAATCATTTTTCACTTTGCATCTAGCAATCTGCACACCTTCATGAAACCCAATTCCATTAAGAGACAAATTTTTGACTGAGATTTTTTTTTCATATTAAAGGGTATTTAGGAGTCTAAGTAGTTCCTATATGAAGTCTTTTGAATTTTGGACTCCGAAGCATAGGGTAATTAATTTCTCGATCCTTAATTTGCAACGTTAGTTTTTTCGACCCTAAATTTTATGGATTGTATAAAAAAGGACCTTAAAGTTTGTGAGTTGAAAAAGGTTTGTGTTTTGTTCTTTTTTTTCTTCCATGTTTGAGTTTCACTCCCGATTGACGCCAAACTTAAGGACTAAGTTTATATTGATATTGAAGCTATAATACACTTCTCTTATTCATGTCGGAGCTACTTAGACCCAGAGTACTTGGAGATCTGGGCAGCTCTGATATGAATAAGAAAAGTGTATTATAGCTTCAATATCAATTTTAATCTTAGTCCTTAAGTTTGGCGCCAATCGGAGGAGAAATTCAAACATAGGAAGAAAAAAGAATATAATACATACCTTTTTTTTCTACCAACAAACTTTAAGGTCCTTTTTTTATTCATTCCATAAACTTTAGGGTCCAAAAAATTAACGTTGAAAATTTAGGGTCCAGAAAATAAATTACCCTAGCATGAATAAAAAAGGTATAATATAGCTTTAATGTCAGTTTTAACTTGAGTGCTAAAGTTTAGTGTCAATCGGGAAAGAAATTCAAATATGTGAAGAAAAATAAAAACAGTACGTATAGGTGACGTTTTTTTTTGAGCCCACAAACTTTAATGTCTTTTTTTTATTCAACCCATAAACTTTATAGTCCAAAAAATTAACAAAGAAAACCAAAGATCCAAAAAATTAATAAGCCTATACTTTGGGGTCCAAAATGCAAACAATCATATTACTACCACCGTTCCCGAATGTTTTTGTGGGAATTGTATATCAACTTACGAATTTTTTTACTACAAATTTATCAACATGTACATATACTCATCTACTCCATGTCAATGACACTACTATCATTGTATTCATAATAAAAATTACCTCCATAAAAATATTATTTTATATTCTATTGTTAAAAATGATGATAGTAAAAGTGTTGTACAAGTAACAGGCTTAAAAAAAGATTGGGGTTGCGCGAACCTGAGCAGTAAGGAGCAACATCAAGCGGAGACAAGCCCACCTCGCCGCTAGTACTGTAGGGATGATTAGAGTTCATGATTCTCAAGGCGACTTGTCCGTGGCCATTGCGTACTGCAAGGAATAGCGGGCTGCTGCCAGTGTTGTCAACCTCGTTGTAGAGCATTTCGCTGCCCAAAATGTCCAGCATTTGAAGTGCACATGCCTCGTTTCCCCAGCAAAGGGCCACATGGAGAGGTGTCATACCCCGTGTATCCTTGGCTGACCATGATGGCTTGTTCAGCCGCAGGTCCGACGACGAGGATTCCCGAGAGGAGGCAACGTTCCAATACTCGACGAGCAGCCTCACGATCCCTTGATTGCCCGGCAACACTGCGTGATGAAACGCATTGAAATTGTAGTACGACTCGTCAGAGTGATTACGGTGTCGAATGGCAGACAACTCAATGCTTCACGCGCGCAGGAACTCTTCCCCCTCATTCAACATCGCTATGTGGACGAAGTTGTAACTTTGCCCTCCGTCGGCCGATATGACGCGAGTCAGGAAGTAGTCTTGTGGCTGAGTTTGGATGGCTTGTCTAAGGAAGTCGACATCCCCATGTCGTGCTGCTAGAAGGAGCGTCAGCTGGGATGTAGCCATATATATACCGACAATTTTACTCCCTCGATCCTGGGAAATTCCCTTTGATTTCGGGCGGGGGTTTAGTATTCAGTATTCATAAGTCACAACTACTTTACTTGTCACTCTCTTCATCAATCGGGACTGCACCTGCTCTGTATATACTGCTGCATCACCCTACTGACAACTGAGACAGTTTACCAGCTGGATGGCTGAAGGTTTCTACAATTATGCACTACTATTATATTACAAGTCCACGCGTAGGATGGGCCCCCATCACTTTTGTTTTAACTCCTTAATTTATAGACTTGATAAGGGATGCGTTAGTGCGGATTGACATTTTCAAGGTTGCTAAAAAAACGAAACCAAACCAAAGTTAACGATAGCAATTTGGAAGTTTAGGAATAATGTTATATTTAACATAAAAGATGAGTTTCTTGCATTTTAAACTCCGAAATATAAGGATATTTATTTTCTGAACCCTTGATTTTTATTTTTATTTTTATTTTTGGGATCCTAATATTTATGGTGGTAAGTTTGTAGGTTGAAAAAAAAAATTGTGTACTGTTTTTCTTTTTCTTCCCATGTTTTAATTTATCTCCCGATTAGCGTAAAATTTTAAGAGTAAGGTTAAAACTGATATTGAAGTACCCAGAGTCTAAATAGTTTTGACATAAATAAAAGGGTTGTATTACAACTTTAAAAAAGTTTACAACCTCTATTAGTTGCTTAAGTTAGCCCTATGGGCTTCTAATAAAGATCCTTGCGATGTAAACTTCCCTGTTAAGAAAGGTGGTGGAAAAAAAACATCTAGGTAGGTTTAGATTAAAAAAATGAATAGGTATAAGTTAAAACAATCTTGTGGATATTTTACGGTTTTTACCTTACAAAGAACACGACCCAAGTCATTTAACATTATTAATGTAAAGATTCTACTATCTCCGTCCCATATTATTTGTCCATCCAACTATATTTAAAAGTCCAATGGTCATGGGAAATGAGGTTAAAAATGTGTAATGTACCATAATTGTCCTTACTTTTCTCATGTAAAGAAAAATAAAAAAAGAAACAAAAGAGTATTTATTAGCGGTATAATAGGAATAACAATCATTGAAATTATAAAATGGACGAACATTTTGGGACAAGAGAGTTAGGTAGATGGATAAACAATTTGGGACGGAGGTAGTATTTTCTAAAAGAAAAACAAATTTTGCTAGCTGCTTCAGGTTTTTGCGAGGCAAGAGCGACCCTTAGGACCTCTACATTCCCGTATTGTGTTGCTTCATACAGTTTCTTAAATGTGAAATCTATGGAATTAGGCCTTGTTCTTTTATGCGGTAGTTTGGGGAATGGTGTGGGGATGTGTGGTGGAATTGTGGCGGATATGATGGAATTGTGGTGGGTTATTGATATGTGGGGTAGTTGAAGAGAGAGAATATAAAAAGTAGAGGAGAAAAGTGAAAAGAGAGAAAAGTAATAATTTGCGGTAAAATGTGACGGGTTGTGGCTACCGCAGCAGAAAAGAACAGGGCTAACGCATGTACATTGCGTACGTGTGCCGTACAGGTAGGGATTTTACTTGCGGCCGTTTTGGCTTCGTTTTAGAGTAGGTCGCTCATGATTGTGAAATTTGCCTTCATTTAATTTGCATCTTTTTTTTTTTCTTTTTTTTAATCGAACACTTGCATCTTTAATAGGCATTGCTTCATTGGGCATGTAGGGATTATTGCTGACAGTTTCTCCACTTATTGGCAAGCACGTTGTCCAGAGGTTGAAAGTCAAACGTAAGATTGTCCCCCTTTTTTTTGTTTTAATCATCAGAATGCAACACAATCTACTACTATCTTATCATCATTCTCATATTTTGTCAAGTTGATTAGTTTTAACTTTTAATAACTAATATATTATGTATCAGGTGCTTTGTAATTAATCAAGTAGACGCACATACAAAACAATTGGGACTTGTACAACCTCGAAAGATTAGAGCTAGGCGTGCGTGGGATAGCAGACAATTTGGCTAGCAATAACTTATTTTAGATAGGGGCATGGTTTCAAGGGTCTTTTACATTTTGGAAGATAGGGGTATCTATTTTTGAGACTTTCAATATTTTTTTTTTTTTTGGATATGATGGTTGGTGGGTTGAATAAAAGAGACTCCTGTCTTATTCTTTTTTTTTGTCTTCCCATATTTGAATTTCTCTATTGGTTGACATTGAACTTCATAACTAAGCTTAAAAATGATACTGAAACTATAATCCGACTCTCTTATGCATGTCGGAATTGCTTAGACCTCTAAATACATGACAATTTCTTGGGAGTAGCCCAAAACTTTAGGTTTAAGGATCAAATAAATATAGATCAATTACAAAGGGAATTATAGATAAGACGTAAGACGATGGTCATTGCACAATGATCATTACAAAGCGTATGTCATGACCATAACCATTGCATGAGTAAAATGACTAGTAAATAACAAATATTAGGCAAAGACAACTCAAATTGAATATGAATTAAGAATGTTTGAGCCTTTTTTTTTTTATTCAGCTCACAAATATTCATGTCTAAAAATTGAACATTGAAAATCAAAGGTCTAGAAAATAAATACTCCTATCATTTATGATCTCAATCCTACAGATTACAACTAAGCTAGATTATGCTAACATATATAGATTGGTGCAAGTAATTTGACACGTATTCTTCTAAGAAAAGGTTAAGTTTGAGTATTATAAATGAATAAAATGCGTACTAATAGAGCTATATACTGGCAGTTGGGTTGTGCCGCGCCTCTTGCTTTTCTTGATTCATGTTTGGGTCTCATACCCTTGTGTTGCACTCTATTTATGTTTGTAATTCAGCTTAGTGCGTTTTTGCGCTTTTTGGTTATTGAATAAAGGGACTTATTGACCGCTGTTTATAAAAAAAAACAACTTAACTCTAGTAATCTATAATAATATAAAAGTAATATATTCGAAATTTGAAATACTCAACCCAGAGTGATTGTAGGGGTTATCGGCCAATCAGATTAAAGAAAAAAAATCGATTTAAAAATACAGTAAAAAATTCCCGCCCATAAAATAATAAAAAAATTGATTTATCTAATCAGATTAAGAGTCTACCTTATCTAATTAGAAATCAACTTCCCAACCCAATTAGCAATCTAACTCCCACCCAAATCTAATTAGGACTCTACCTCTCACCCAAATCTAATTAGAACTCTATCTCTCGACCTATTATATAAACATGGAAACATCTTTCATTCTCTTTCAATCTATCAACTATTAACTTTTGAAGCAACCATTGAATTCTCGACAAACTTGCAAATACAAACAGATTAGTTTTCGAAAAGTACTATCAACATATACCACATCAATATATTTTAGCATGTATTTGCATGTTACAATTTTTTCATACAATTTTGCACGATACATTGGATTTACATGGTGAAAAATATCAGAAGATTACAATGTAGCATTCTCGATAATTTAGAAAGATTGAAAGTGTATAATGTTCGCAATATCTGTGAAGTGTTCTGTTGCCCCTCAATCCTCATTGCTTGAGAAATCTATTAATATATAAAAGTAATATGTTTAAATTTTGTTGCACAGGCCTGTCTTTTCGAATGTAAGCGATGCAACTTTGGTAAGGGCTGAACTTGCTCAGTTGTATTTGCACCGGACACTTAATAATTCATGTATCATCACTGGTTTCTTTTTGGAATTTGTATTTCGCAGATTATTTGCTGCTCCTATATTTTGTAACTTAGAAGGTGGGTGAGACTCGATGGTGATCGAGAAAGTGATGCATGTCTGAAAACCGCATACATGGGCTCTGAAAAAATGGTCACCAGTAACCCACTGCCAGTGAAAGTGATTGAGATCAGTCCACATAGCCAAAAGTATACATGCATGACCCAAAAGACACTTTAAAATTTTGAAAGCATATATGTTTCTTTTCAATTGTAAAATGTTAGAATGAAATTAGGTCTCATGACTTCATATGATATATGGAATCCAAATCCGAAATCATACTTTGTAAATGAGTATGTGATGATTGTTGATATTTTCTTCATCCTTTTCCATCTCAGTCTATTCATATTTTTTATGGTGGAGCCACCCTTCATAGTATGTGTTAAATAATGTCCCGTAATTGTAATGTAACATCAACAAGATTTTAATGACAAAGCAACAATCACACTTATATAGAAATGTAAGTTCATGCATCCCATAAAAAGGTGCATCCATGCAATAATAATTGTAATATATTAAAGAAAAAAATCAATTTAAAATTACAGTAACTAATTCCCACCCATGAAATTAAAAAAAAATTGATTTTAAAAAATAATATACAAAAAGCTTAATCAGATTAAGAGTATACCTTATCTAATTAGAAATCTACCTCCTAACCCAATTTGGAGTTTAACTCCCCCCAAATCTAATTAGGAATCTACCTCCACCCAAATCTATATATCGTGCCCTTCACCGAATTGGTATTTCTTATAATTTTTGACACTATTTTTTTAATAGTAAATATTAATTATTAATTATAAGAAACTTGGGATGCATAGGTTGTGTCAATGAGCACAAATGATACTATAATCGAATCAACTCCTTCCATTAAACTTATTTTAAGCGTTTTTTGAAATATAAAAAATGATGTATAAAAGTATAACTTTATTCAATTTATATGAAATAGTATAGTTATAGAATTCAATCATATCATCAAATTACATCTTAATATATATAATAAAGTTTTAATGATAGGGTAAGATACTTTCCCAAGACTCATACAATTCAAAATGACTTTTTTTTTATTATCTGAATTAAGGGTATTAACATATTTATGTTTATTTTATTTGTTAAACTATTTAAATATCCCGTGCATCGCACGGGTTAAAACTAGTATAAGTCTAATGTCAAAATAATTAAAGTAGATTAATGTACGTTACTTTTCCTTTGGCCAGTTTTATCTTTGTTCTCGAGATAAATAACTAACCAAAGAAATATTATAGAGAAAAAAATAGATGACAATTTCAAGATACATGTATGATACGTTTCACCTTGTATAGGAAATTACAAGAATATATTTTGGTCTTTTTAAGATCCATTTGTTTTAACAATGAAAGAAATGAAATCTCCTAGTAATTTCATATAATACACAAGTCGACCCGGACTGATACTGCAGGTTGTTAGGTTTTTCTTTTTTTTTTTTGGAACTTGGAAAATAGGTATATTTATTTCGAGACTCTTGATTTTTTAATTTTATTTTTTGGATCTAAAGATTTTTGGTTTGAATAAAGAGACCTTTCAAATTCTTCTTTTCCTTTCCATAATTGAATTTCTCTCTCGATTGACGATGAATTTCAGGACTAAGCTTAAAAATGGAGTAGTAGGATCATGAGCCCGGGCTCATGATGCTCCGTGAGCCCCGGTCAATTCTTTTTTATCTATTAATAATAATTTTATGAGCATCTATGTTTAGTTTTATGAGCATTCTAGTTCAAGTTTATGAGAATTCAAATTTAGGTATATGAGCATTCAAGTTTAGGTTTATGAGCAATCAAGTTTAAGTTAATTATGAGCATTCTTGTTCAAATTTATGAACATTTTCTAATTTACGATTATGATAAGTTTATGAACATTCTAGCTAATTTACGATTATGAGCATTCTAGTTCTGGTTTATGAGCATTCAGGTTTAGGTTTGTGAGCAATCAAGTTTAAGTTTATGAACATTCTTGTTAAGGTTTATGAACATTCTTGTTCAAGTTTATGAACATTCTAATTTACGATTATGAGCATTCTAGTTTTGGTTTATGAACATTCATCTTTAGTTTTATGAGCATTTTAGTTCAAGTTTATGAACATTCAAGTTTAGATTTATGAGGGTTCGGGTTTAGGTTTATGAGCAATTAAGTTTAAGTTTATGAGCATTCTTGTTCAAGTTTATGAGCATTCTAGTTATGGTTAATGAGTATTCATGTTTAGTTTTATGAGTATTCTAGTTCAAGTTTACGATAATTCATCTTAGAGCAGTCTAATTTAATTTTATGAGTATTCTATTTCAGGTTTATGAACATTTAAAATTATAAGCATTCTAACTCAAGTTCACGAGCATTAAAAAAAAAAGAAGAAAATAATTACAAAGAAAAGAAAAAAATGCTATGAAACTTCAAAAAACTTTAATAAATAAATAAATAAATAAAAGTTATAAATCAATTGAACCAAAAATATAAAATGAATTTGGGTTAAAATAAGAAAAGGCTCATTAAAAACAAGAAAAGGAAAAAGAAAAAGAAAAAAATAAAAATAAAAACAAAAGCGAGTTGGGCGCACAATGCACCCAACTCCCGGGAGTAGGATCGTTTTTTATTAAAAATGATATTAAACCTGTTATCCATCTCTATTATTCATTCTGAAGCTACTTATAGACCTTCAAGTACCCTACGGTTCCTCCCACGAATCTTTGAGAGTAACCCTAAACTTTAGGTCAAACGGTCAAATATGGATTAATTACAAAAGAAATCATTAGTATAGTCATTAATTACAATCACCATTACAAAGTGTACGATTAGTAAATATGGAAATAATAGGCTAATCCAACCCAAATTGCACATGAATTAAGAGAATTTGGACCTTTTTATATAACTCACAAACCTTCAGACCCAAAAAAATAAATATTAAAAATTAGGGGTTAGAAAATATATATCTCTATCTACAAGGTTTAAAATATAAAAAACACTTTTATTTAGTATCCACTTGGACCACTTGGCTATCTTTGTATTTTCGACAAACCATTGACTTACATTTTCGAAGCATTTGCGAGTAAAGTCAACTTTTTAGAAAATCCTACAATTCTCTATATGGATAAGCTGGATTGCAAATTAATTTGCAACTAGTTGAGATCGTTTACTTTGATTTAGTTGTGCATGTTATTATCAACACAACCCCCCTAATACGATTATGTCATATGTCAAGTTAAGGTGTTTCATAATATTTTTTTAAGGAAAAGACAAATATCACAAATATTAAAATTAAAAGGTCACACTATACCAATTAAATTAAATTTTAAAATAATAATAATTAAATAATTATCATGAAAAGTGACAATGTCAATTACAAATAAGGAATTCAAAGTTGTTACAATTACAGTTCAAAATTCTCTAATTCTCTAATCGTAGCTATTGAAATTTAGTAGAAGATGAGAAGTTTTCTTTTTGGGAAATTGGATTCATCAAATAATTTGAGTTTTGGCACATAATAATCTTAATAATTTGAACTTTGAATTTATTTCTCAATAATTTGAACTTTGGGCCCCATGGATTTCTGTAGCACGTCACCAAGTTAATAATTGAATAACTCAGTGACACGCTGACGTGGCGGTAGAGGAGTGTGTGTTGACTGTTATTAGTTACTCGGATAACTTTGACTTGTTACCTCACCCTCTCGAATTCTATTTTCTCCCTTCCAAGCCTTTTTTCTCTCCTAGGGATGACAATCGGGCGGGGAATCCCCGAACCCGTCAGGGCCCCGCCCCGCTTTGGGGAAAAATCTCCGCCCCCATTGGAGATGGGGACGGGGACGGGGACGGTTTTCCAAAATCCGCTCGGGGACGGGGGTCCCCATCCCCGTCCCCATTTTCCCCGCCAGGATGAATTCCCCGTCCCCATCCCCGAATCCCCATCCCCGAAAATGTTAAAATTATCAAATAACCTTTATTCAAATTTAATATATATATTAATGGGAATGACAAAGTAGTAATTTTCCAATTTATTTTCACTTGTTGATGTATTATTGTTTGATTTTGATGTATTATTACTTAAGCAAGTTAAATACGTTGTATTTTGAACATGTTAAAAACCGGGTTCGATTAAAAACCGGATCCGATTAAAATTTCGTTGAATTTAGGATAATTTTAAAAAATCCCCGTTGGGGATGGGGAATCCGCGGGGATGGAGATGGGACAAGAATCATTCCCCGAAGCGGGGATGGGGATGAGTTTTGGGAGCGGGAATGGGACGGGGGTATACTCCCCCATTCCCGATCCGCCCCGTTGCCATCCCTACTCTCTCCTCCCTCTCTCCCCTTTGATCCAGCCAACCATGGCTCTCTCCCTCTGCTCTCTCATTTTCTCTCTCTAATCCATCCCCCTCCTCAGTTCTTTCATCGCCTTCTGATCCACTACGTTTAAAAAGTCACATTCCTTGTGAACGTCAGTCATATCATTCCCAATGCTCAAAGATCAAGAAGATCTCACTTAGCATGCTCAATCTTATCCAGCTTATCTCCCAATGCTAGATACAACTCCTTTTAAAATAGCATGTCCTAAATTTGCATCTTCCAGAAAACAAAATCCTTTCCAACAAAAACTACAATCTTCACTTTTTCACCCTATATTTTTTGATAATCTGCAAAGCAATTACAGCACCTAGGCTTTAATACTAGTTTGTTAGAGATGGAGGTGTTAAACAACTCAAAACAAGGGAGTAACATAAGAGAATGTGGTTTTGCAAATGAGGATTTAACATGGAAAATTTTACTAGGAAAAACTACAAACGATTCATTAATATGAGGATTATAATATCTTTAAGAATGTCTTGAATCTTTCTATTGTGATGATGCAAGATGGATGCCATAAGCCTTCTATAGTTAATGTATAAATAAGGAGGCTAGCTAATTAATTGCAAAAACTTATGGCTAAACAAGCGTAAAGACTGATGTAGAGCTGACAAAATTTTGTCCGATCCGGATTATCCGAATTGTTCGACCCGGAAAAACCGGGTCTGGACATAAATTTTTCGTCCGAATTTTTATATTGTCCGAATTAACCGAATATTTGGACAGAAAATTTTTCTTTTTTCTATTGTCCAAACCCGATTTTAGCTTCGTCCGAATTGTCCGACCCGGTTTGACCGAAATAAAACCGGGTCCGGACATGAATTTCTCGTCCCAATTTTGACATTGTCCGAATTTGTCCGACCCGGATTTACCAGACCCGAATTTTTGCCAGCGCTATACTGATGAAAAACAACCTCCTTAAACATGAGCTAGGAATGAGAATTGAGTGGGTATGGGAAGGGATGTCCATATCCATAATTCACCAATAGGTAATTAAGGGCGCACTATCCATCATCCCTAATACCCATATAGGTATTATCATATGGGTACTCGCCCACGTGGGTATTACACCATGGATATTCAGTATACATATTCATGGTTAGAGCACGTGTAATGGTGATCCATGTCTCTGGATTATTAGTGGGGGTCCATCCTTTTCACATTACCCATAATTTCTATTTTTTGAAACTCTATTTCATTTGTTTTATAACAATAGGAACTCATTTCTACTTTTTCATATTCAAAATATTAACTTTGGGAAAAAATATCATATAATTGCCACATGTCAAAATACAATTTGTTGAAAAAGAAAAAAAAAAGGGGGACAGAGAACGCTGCCATTTTGCACGAATGTCAAGGGTGAAGTTCCATGGCTGCACATGGTCTTATATGCTTCTTGGTAAATTTTTAATGTTTACACCAATAATTCTCAATTAACTCCGTATCTAACACATGTACATGACAGAATTTCCAAATAGATATTATAACTTTAGGTGGATAATGTTTCATATAAACCACAAATATACAATTATACACTATTATTTTACACAAACAAAACACACCCCCCCCCCCCCCAAAAAAAAAAAAAAAAAACAACAAAAGCAATACACACTGGCCACTGCCCAAGGGAAAAAAAACGATCAAATACCACAAATATGATTACAGTAACCTTACCAAACAACCATAAAAACAATATTACCACCAACTTATAAAAATACTGAATCACATTACTAGAAGATATTAGGGGCAGAAAAAATAGGCAGATGTCGACAGCTACCTATTCCTAGGTCCAATTTGAAGCTTGAAGCTGGGATGAACTCTCCGAACGGTGCTCTTGATCGTAGACAGCCTACGTTTTGCACGCCAAGGGAACAACAGTTGAAACCCACACCCCTTTGACGTAGACAATGCTTGCCCTGCTACCCTTGGAACGCATGATCTTTCCATGCCACTGATAAGATCATTGTTACCAGGATATCTTGTCATAGGATGCCTATTATTACTAAGATCTGACAGGGATGATGCAGCCAATGCAGTTGCTGCAGGAAGAAATCGTTGGATCATGAAGTTCGGGGATGAAGACCCGTTGTTGTTGTTGCAACCCATGTCGCTGTCGAGGTCTGTGTCTCCCCGTGCACTGTCGTGGTCTGGCCTCTCCTCCTCACTTGGGTTAAGTGAGGGGGCTAGGGAGAAGAGGTCTATGCCATCCGACATGGCATCCTCTTGCCAACGTATAGGGGGTGGTTTCGGAAGGGGCAAATCTTCGTGTCTGAAACTCTCTCTTGAGTGTTTGGGCTTCCCAGGGCTCTGCTCCCATGAAAATGGCACCATTTCGCATGGCACGCGTAGGGAGTTTGTACAGGGGATCTCTATGGTAGGAGCATTGGATCTTCTTGTGGATATCAATGGAGCATTGAGATCCAGCTTTCTTGGACGCTTTGCATTCATGTCTGAATGGTTAAATCTAAATCAACACAATGTGTGAAAACAGAAAACTTTACGCTTTTGGTTATTGAAATAGTATGATTTCTAGTTAGGACGAACTGTACCCTTTAAATCATCATATGTCCAAGTGGTTGGAGCTTTTGTTTGTAAAGGAGATATGAACTGTTGTTTCCCGTGAGCCAAAGTCTCTTTCCTGTTTAATTAAGTTTAGCTTTTGGAAGATCACGGACTCATAGGTGAACTAATGATGTAAATAAGCAAGATGTCCACTTCTAGGGTTTGTGAACCAACCAATTGTACAATTGATGAGCAACTTTCAGCATCAGTCATTTTTCTTTGCCTGCCTTGAGTTTTATGGGACATGGCACCAAATATCATGCAAGGTGGTAACCAGTAGCACAGCAAATATATGTTTCTGCACATGCAGCACATTTAATGCCACACAAATTTTACTTTGGGGGATTTAAATTCAAATTTAAATACTCCAGACAATTTTGTACCAGATTTTAATTGATCTTTGTCGTATAACATCATATCATATAAATATATATACCCCATTTTTGTGATTTTGTCTATTGTGTTTAGAAAATGCACATGTTCATTGGACGTGAACTGTGTAACTGTTGTAGAAATTGTATGATCTCTCTGACAGTGACGGAAAACAGTAAAAGTAGTGAATTGCAGACTGGGCAATCATGCTAATTAATCTGTAAAAAGTGAATGATAAGGATGTGTATGGTGTCCCTCCTACTGTATGTGGAACTTCAGGCCAGAAACGACACGTAACACTAATCGGATGGATTAATTAAGTCAGATGCTGAAAGTAGTATGAAGTTGACAGGGTCAGCCATAAAATTATGTTGATCCAGCTGTACATATGCCTGTGAACTGCGAAGACGATGCTGATAGCTCAGAGATTCCAAGTCACTAATCAAAAGTCGGCAAATTAAAACCATGGATTCGTATTACTGAAGATGACAACCCATGAAACCAACACCAACAACATCGGCAAATCAAAAGTCACCCACAATTGGCAACACTCATATCTTCTCGGGCAGCCACAAAGTAAAGGTGACAAAGCGGGAAATTATCAGAAAATGCACAGAGATTTAGCACATGAACTAGTGTCTTCTACTTGAGATTTTGACATGGACATGGATAACTGCTTGCAACATTATGCTTTGGTCATGAGAGAAATGAATGTGTGTAAATAACAGTTTTCTTGTGTAATCCAATGAGGCAAATTGCCGATTCCCAGGCTTACAAAATGATACAAGGGAGACATTCCGACTGTTACAACTACATGAGTAAAACTCTATAGATGGACAGACAGACTGACTGACTCTGCCAAGTGCCAATAGCTGCCATTTGCACAAACCCAATTTCTCAGCTGCAGAGCAAAAACACTGTTGAAGCAGCAGGAGGTTCACTTTTGATAGCTGGGTTTAGTCACTGAAACCCGTGGATAACTATTTACAAGAAACCTTGCAGTTTCCTCTCAGTCACTAAATCCCTCAGGTTCTTCTTGCCTGAGCACCTTGTGCAAGAAGCTAAGACCACGATACCATTTGGAAAGTTCTTGAGCTCATCCTCAATTAGGAGAAGAATCCTATCGGACTGACCCCATCCTGATTTTGCCGGGACAAAAAATAATCCAACAAAAACACAGGTTGCACTCACAAGCATTGGCCTACATTTTACTCAAAGAGGCTTCTGTGCAGAAGATGCGAATGACGGCAATAGAAGATGTTGAGTTGTTCTTTTACTATGATGATACCTCACTTCTGTTGCTCTTTAGCCTGTTCTCGGGCCCGGTTATAAAGCTCAAGTGTATCAGCATGCGTAGGATCAAGACAAAGAGCTGCTTCACAATCTTGAAGAGTGGCAGTGTAGTTGCCCATGGAGTCGTGAAATGCAGCTCGAAGATGGAGGAGCTGCAAATCAGGTTTGAAGAAGATGGCCTTCGACAGCTCTGCAATGGCTTCCTCCTCTTTGTGATCATCCATCAGCACTGCGTTTAATTGTAAAGAGTTAATACAAGACAATAACTTCTAGCAACTAGCCGAAAACAGTCTTTTAACTTCAAACCATATCCTCAAGCGTATCTAACAAAGGTTGCTTCTTGAAGCAGGTGTTCTGTTATTCTATTTCTTTTTTGTTTTTTGGGGGGATTTGTATGGGGGACCTTAGGATTTAAAAGGTGGTCAACAACTTAGATTAAAAAAGCACGAGGAGCAAAAAAGCACACAGGTCCTCGAGGCGTGAGGCACGAAGCGCAGAGAGAAGCCGCAGGCTTCACGCATGCAAGGCGCACCAAAAAGGGCATCAAATAATGGATTAGACACAAGTTATACGACGAAAAATCACGCAAATTGTCTTAAACATAAGATGTAACACCGAAATATTCTTCTAAATAAATAAAACAAGCATAGTCTCGCGAGAAGAGAGGAAGAAGGGGAGGAAATTGCACGGTCTAGTGTTTCCTCACAGCCTAGAAAGGGTTTCTTTTTTTAAAATACACTAAACATTTCATATTTTTTAATGAGCTGAACATCAAAAGCTCCATAAGGTGCACTATAAGGCGGGCACGGAGGGGACGAAGTGCGCGTTTTGTGCGCTATAGCGCACAAGGCATTCGCTTTATAAAACTACGGTCAACATCCTAACTACTACACAACAAAGCATAGTTCAATATGACACTTTGCTTCTGTCTAGTAGAGACGTCAAAATGAAGCATCCAAACAGTACTTTTGACTGCCTTGTAAGATGGACAAGAATTCCCTACATTTGCACCAGTATGGTTCACCAAAAGTTAGGTATAAAACATTTGTGTTCAGTAAAGCCCGTGTCTGCATGGTGAATAAAAAGCTTGATTACACTACTGGCCAATTAGACATTTAGACTTGAACCCTTGGCAAAAGAGATATAGGCTTTCCAAATGAGATGTAATCTCTAATAATGGCAATTCCCTTCAATGTATGATGTTTTATATCATTTTGTGCATGAATGGTCAGTGACTATAGAATGGGGAAGTTCCATGAGGTACCCTTTCTATGACCCTTCCTTTCTCAGTTTCTCCTCTTTTCTACCCATTCCTCCCTTCCCTAGTCCTCATACCCCTCCCCTCATCTTCTCTCACATCCCAATCATATACCTAATATATACTCTAAATCTTCCTTCTCTCTAGATCCTTTGTCATCGCTTAATATCTACTACAATTCAATAACTGGTCTGTCACAACAGCCTCTAGACCTTTCTTAACCCCTAGTTCAGTCGTCCCACCCACCCCCCCATCTCCCCGCAGCCCAACTTTCATCCTCCTTGGATCCTCCCTAATATTTACTCTTTCTCCTTTCTAAATCCGTTACCTTAATAATTCAATATTCGTAGATTAGAGCATCCCCATCTACATGTTAATTCTAAAAGGCATGCTTGGGACATGCCAAGGACCAAAAAAACAAAGTCCGCAAGGGAAAGCCTGCCCTTTTTGTGCTCCAAGGACAAAGCTTGAAGTAACCTAGGTGCACACTTCATAAACATGATCGGCTGTTTTAGGGGGAGGGGGTGGGGGTGCTTTAAGGGCTGTCCTTCTCTTTATCTCTATCCCTCCTGTCAAGGCCAATAGAAGGCAAAGCATGGGCAACTTGGTGCACAAAGCATCCCCGCAAGCGGGGGTCCGGGGAAGGGTCCCACCACAAAGGTATAATGTAGGCAGACCTTACTTTACATTTCTACAAGACGCGGATTCCAGGACTCGAACCAATAAAAGGCAAAGCATGTGGTATGTTAATTATAATAACGTCTAATCACTTACACGATACTATAGTTAATTGTCAAAAAATTATGGTTTCAGAATTATCCATGAGCATTCGCTATCACAAAAAGATGCATCCTAGCATATATAGCAAGGTCTAGCCTGCCAAGTCTCAATCCAAACACTAACATTCATTGCAAAATCTGCATGGCCTGATGGCCAACTCCAACCTTATAAATCCGACAAAGAAACATTGACTCTCAATACTTTGGTCCTCTATTAGCCATTTCAGGTAGCTTGCTTTGGTATGGGTCTGGGTCTTTCAATTTTGGTTTCAGTCTTCAGCCACCACCATGCTATACATACAATTATGGGAATCAACTCACCACCCACCACCCTCCCTTCACTGAACATCAGTAATCCAGAACCACCACCAACATTTACTCCAGTAGCCATACTGACACCTCAAAATGAATTACCATCCCCAAAGGCTGAAAACCAACAACTGCTTACTGCAAGAAAGGCATGATCGCACACTATCTTGTCTAATGATAGAAAGATCCCCATCCAGTAACCACAACAGGCACAAGCTGTACCCTACATAAGCACAAAACAAACATTAACACCCCCCCCCCCCAACCCACAAAGAAAAAAAAACAAATAACTGAAGGAAATATTCCGCCCTTGCAGACTCGTTACTCTGGCCATAGCATCCATATCCTGTCACTCATCTTTTGTGATCCTATTCGCCTGTAGCAGAGGTCCTAGTTTTTTTTTCTTTTTTTTTTTTTCCTTTTTCTGTTTTCAGGTGAGTGTTGTTGAAACTTAGATCAGGGAAGGTAAATGACCATTATTTCCGGAGAAATTGACTGTGATCGTGATTTCTAATGGTGTAATTGAGCTGCCTGGTTCCATAGGTGAAGGTCAAGGCCCTAGAGGTCAAGAGGGAGAAGATGGCTGTGTCGAGCTGGCTAAAAAGTGAAGGTAGCAAGAGCTAGGGACAAAAATTTTGTTAAGAGCTACAGTGACGCAAGGTAAAACATGAGCCTAGCTGCCCTAGATGAGAGATGGTAACATGCCAGTGTCCATGGAAGATGAAGATGGTATTCTAATGTCTCAAGTAAGAAGATATCTGTCAGCGGAGAGGAGGAGAGGGTGATTTAAGGTTTTCTTGTTCAGATATGTGAGGGCGTTACCGCATTAGAGGGAACTGGGGATGAACTTATGGAAAAAGATCCCCTCACGCTCAATTTAGTGGTTAAGAAAAACTGAAGTCTGAGGTTGTATAAGAGTCAAATGTTCTCCTCTTTCCCCGGTATTTGGCATTTTCAAACAAGGTTAACTGAAATTAGACAATGCCCTTCCTCTCACTGCTAGATCTCTACCCTCAATTGAAGTATCCTTTTGGTGTTAATCATCCACATGGGGTTCCTACATAGGTACTGCAAAAACTATACTACACACCCAGAAGAAAATGCAGATCATATTATGCAGATTCAGCTACAAAACGAAGCTTGTAGCCCAGAAAAACTTTCAGAGATGATTTGGACAATCCTAAGTGGTTATCACTCATCATAAGTTAAGGAAAATAAAAATAAAAGACTGAGGCAAAGAACACATACCAGCTGCTCTGTATCTGTACGGATATGTCCGCAAGGGGTCAAGTTCTGTGGCCGTACTTAGGTCTTTCTTTGCCAGATCACGGTCACAATACTCTGAGCGTTTTTCATAAGCTGATGCATTGCTTCTAGCTTTTTCTATCAACTTTGTCATCTCATCATACGCAGCCTTCCGCTGATTTTTGAGGTGATATACCCTTGCTAGACCTTGATGAGCTCTGGTATGCTTGATATTTAGAGCACTCATATAGCAGTCTGCAGCAAGGTCCAGCTTTTCACAGTCCACATAGACACTCCCAAGATTATTCAATGCCTGCAGAAAAGCAAAAGTTAGCCGTTAAACGATACTAGGATTATACCTCTGCAACAAACATGATATCAGATGATATACATACTTGTCCTTTACGTAAACCATCTGAAGGACATCTAAGAGCTTCCTCTAGAAGTTTGATGACATAAGCCGAAGACTCCTCATCAAGACTTGAATCTGCCAAAGCATATGCTTTAAGAAAGAATGCTTCAAATGATCTCTGCATGGAAATCGACTCCTCTGCCTTTGCTAATGCTTCTTCACGATGTCCTGTGTCGTATAAAATCCACCCCTCATAGACAAGCCTCTCATGAGCAGAGGTAGAACAATTACGAGCCAGTCGGAGACTGCGCATTGCTGCCTTATGGCAGTTCAACCTGTCAATTATGTTTTCAGAGACAGCAGGTGGATGGAAAAGTTAGGCATTGACATACAAAAAAGAAAACCGAAAAGGATTTCTGTGCTACTAACTCCAAATCAGGCTAAACAAGTATCCAAAAGTATTGAACAGTATATTCAGGTGCAGAAATACACCAACATCACCAAAGGATGATTTGACACGCAGAAAGCTATTTTTCCATCGGAAAGCAGACGTGATGATCCAAATATTTATGAAACACCCCCCCCCCCCCCCCCCCCCCAAAAAAAAAAGGCTCATTGAACTGAGTTTCATTATGCGCTAAATCAACATCACATACAGGCAAAAAATCAGGCTTGCTCTAAAAAGCTGCTGATTACTTCAAATTTGAGCCATGACTCATGACAATAGCTTGGTTAAAGCCATAAAGTTAACAAGCAGGGGAAATACAGATGCAAATATAGTAGCTGGTACAATATAGCTGTAAATGCAAGCCCATGAGCACCACACTCGCATGTTTCAGACAGGTGTTGCACCCAAACAACCTTATAGCATTAAATTTGTGGCTAACGTTGCTAAACAACAGTGGCCTCATGCCTCCAAATAAACACAAATTATCATGTCAAAGCATTAAGAAATTTTCTGCACAGTGCAGAATTGAAGCCAATGGCATAGTTATTGAACTTTTCTTGACGCAAATTCGATTGAGCTAGACAAAGCCAACAGAGGATATATCAGAGAAGAGATTTTACATATGTACTCACCGCAAGAGAAGGAGGGATTGCCGAAACCTGAGGAGACTCTTCCCTGGGTCATTTGCCAGCATGTGGTGCACAACAGCTAATGATCCAATATCATCAACAGATGACCATCTATCATACAACTGCATCCAGCAATCAGCCTGAGTCCACTGCTGCACATGAGGGCGAAGTAGGTCCAGCAGTTTTTCTCCGTGCAACTTCCCCTGGAGGACCATGTAACCTGGTTCTAGTGTCAAAAGTGCCCGGATATCTCTAAGAGCTCCTTCATAATCCTCCAGGATGATAGAAAAGCAAGCCCGCAATTCGAGGCAGTCTGGAGAGACCTTAAAGCTGATAATTTTGTCTATTTCTAAGATAGCAGCTCCACACTTGTTTTCTTCCAGGAGAGCCACTGCTCTATACTTGTAAGGATATAGTAAAGTGGGATCCAATTCAGTTGCTTTGTCCAGATCGGCCATTTTCTCCTTCCCTACACAATATAGGGATCTCTCCTGATACATCCACCCGGTGGGAGTACAATCAGAGATCAGCGAGTTCATCTCCTTATATGCTGTGTACTTGTGGCCCCGCTTAAACTTACTTCGAGCAGCACCCACTAATGAATAAGCATGGCCCGCCTCAGCAGCAGCCTCAAACCACTGCTGAGCATCCTTAAATTCTCCCCTTTCATACATTACACAACCAAGCTGATGAAATGCAAGTTGTTTCTCCCATGTCTTGGTGGCGGACTCTGCCAAACGCTCCAATAACATCACTGTTGTGTTTGATTTCATGTCCTCATCCATCGAGGTTTGGCTGAGGAAATAATACAACAGAAATGACAAATGCCCTGCCAAGGCCAGCTTTCTACTAGCATCAGAGCTACAAAAGTATTTCATCACTTGTTGATTTTGCAATGAACCCGGAAGCTCTCTCAAGAACACCTGTAAGCAGGCAGCCACCAGGAGATATGCTGCCTCCTCCAACCCGTAATCCATAAGCATCAAAGCTCTCTCCTTGTCAGTAACTAATGCTGACAAATAAATATCACAAGCAGATTTTAATTCATCACAGCAAAACTTGTTTGCCAAAGACAGTAGCTCTAGAACAGTAGTTGGATCCAATGAATCCACCTTTTTCCTCCTACTATACAACTCCAATGCTCTCATAGCCTTTGCAGAAATCTCATTCTGGGTAAAATTGATCATCTCTCTCCTAGATTCAGCAAACCCACCATACAAAAGCGTATTAAACGGCCTAGAAAGAGAAGCAATATTGTAACGAATGCACCTTACCTCCTCATCCCCGACGACAAAAGACATGTCGAAATCCTCAGCCGATGTTGAACACTCTTCATCATCCATCCTAGTTGCACATTCTACAGCCTCTTCCCCCTCCATGCCATCCTCCTCCTCCTCCTCCATTGCTCCCCTTAAACAACCACAACGATCAAAGACCGATTCCGGATCATAACCTGAAACCAAGGTAGCCTTGGGGCATTCAATAATCTTGCCAGAGCAATCTAATGCAGATGAACCCAGAAACTCATCCTCCCTCCTCTCAAACCTCAACCAAGCAGATAAAACCACCTTGGTATGCACATCAACAGCATGTTGTCTCGCAGATCTGAGGCTCCTCCTGAACAACTTAGGGTCAGACATACCCCTAAAAATTGCACATTGCTCAAGATAAACCTGGGATTTATCAAACTGAGGACAACCCTCGATCCTTTTGTATACATCAGCTAAGGTTTGGATGAAATCGACAAATTTAAGGCAAGGCTCAATCTGGGGTTCTAGCGAATCGGTAGACGGGATACCGTAGGGCAACAAACAATCTTGCAAGAAATTGGTTTGTTGGATCGTTGGATCCAAATTGGTTAAGCTCCGCTCATTGGGTTTCTGCTGAAGCTTGTCATCCGAGCTATTAATGGCGTAGACTTGAGTGCTCCAACATCCATCACGGAGCTGCAAACTACGCATCGTTGACAAAATATTATGCTGCATTTTTTTCTGGGTAGATGCGAATCTACAATGAATCGATGAATTGAACAATACCCAGATAGAAAATCAGCTGTAATAGACAAAAATTGGAGCCAGACAAAATGGGGCTGGCATTGAAAAGGCAAAAAAAACTGATAAACAAATAAATAAACTAGAAAACAAAAACAACAATGGAGGATAGGAGTGATGGATTCACAAATTTGTTCTTCAACTAGATAATTCAATGGAGGGAAAGAAAATTGAAGAAATTCGAGGAAGGAAAAATAATAATGGAATTTGATTTTGGATTTGAGAGGGGGTGATCGGAGCACGTTGGCCGCCCAACGAGAAGAAGGGGGAGTGCCAACGGCCTCTCTGTATAAATTCTTCCCTCTTTTTTTTTCCCCCTTTTTCCTCCCCTTCTTCTTGGATCAGATTTTGGTTTCGTAGTTTTCCCCCCTTTTCTTTCTTTCTTAAATTGAACTTTTTTCGCAAAAACTCTTAAATTGAATTTTTGTTCTCTATATTATTTGCGTTTTTCTCTCTCTCTATTATTTTTCCTCCCCTTTTCTTTCCTTCTTAAATTGCATTTTCGCTCTCATATAATTTGCGTTTTTCTCTCTCTTATCATTTTGTTTCCCTGGTTATCATTGTTATCTTAAATGTTTTGGGCCCAAACCCCCGCCCCAGCACCTGATGGGTCCCTAAAACCTAGACTTGGACTTAGCACTGGCAGAATCGGGTTTGGATTAATTTGGGTTGGATAAATTCTGACAATGTCAAAATTAGGTTGAAAAATTTATGTCCGGACCGGACTCGATTTTATTTCGGATCGAACAATTTGAATAAAGCTGAATTCGAGTCGAAATTAGGTTCGAGCAAAATATTATAAAAGTCACTTATCATACAATTCCGCAAAATATCGCATAAAAGAACAAGCCTACCACAATTCCACCACACCCCACCAATATTATAAAAGTCACATACTAATAACCTACCACAATTCCACCACACCCCACCATAATTCCACTACACCTCACCATACAATTCCGCAAAATATCGCATAAAAGAACAAGCCTAAAACATTATAAAAGTCACTTATCATAATATGTAAAAAAAAACTTTTACCATTAGTAACTCATTATCAGTCACTATAATAATATTTATGATTACATTTCTCGACCGTTTAGCTAAGATCAAGTATATATTTGTTCTTATTAATTTTATAACATTTATGATAATTTTATTAAAGTTGAGTGACAGTAAATTAATCCAAAATATTATGAGGACATTTTTTATATTTGGAACAAATTGAGTGATATTTTAATCTGAAAGCTCCACAAAGGTATATCCACAATTGTATTATACTTTGACCTTATATACAATGAACAACTTAATAGGACCCTTGTCAAAGTTATAGCCACAATTGTATTATCCCTTGACTTTATATACAATGAATAATTTAATAGGACCCTTGTCAATCAATTGTCAATTACTTCTAAGGTTACTCATAATAAAACACTCTATTTTTATTTTTATTTTGTTATGTTCATATAACAATCAAAACTAACCCCAAAAAGGATAAATTTTGAATGCTAATATACTAAACTTTTGAGGTATTAGATAATAATGCACTGAACTCTGACCTTGGACAATAATGCACTGAACTTTGAGGGTCGTTGGACAATAATGCACCTGAAACAATTTCCACGGTGGCGGACTTAGTGACGATCTTATGTAGCAGATCGAGAAGATGAATAGGCTAAATAATATCTAAATTTACGACATATCAGCTAATCTATACAAGCAAAGATAATTTTATACAACTATAACAACAATCTCCCTGCAGAAACACATTTAAACAAATGTGATTTTATTTTTTTTTACTCTGTTCAAAGTTAATTTTCTTTGCTTATGTGTAGATTAGCTGACATGTTATAAATTTAAATATAGCTGGACCAATTTATCTCCTCCACCTGCTATTTAAGATTGCCACCAAGTTAGCCACTGCCGAAATCATACTGAGTGCATTATTGTTTAATACGCCCAAACTACAGTGTATTATTATCCAATGTCAAAGTTCAGTACATTATTGTGTAATACCCCAAAAGTTTAGTATATTAGCATCCAAAACCCAAAAAAAAAAACCATGAAAAGGTTAAATTGTAATGGGAAGTTGAAAAAAAATTAAAATATAAGAATGAGAATAGAAATTTTTATCCCGCAGGGAGGTGGTAATCAAATAAGAAATCATTAATTATTGTGGAATTCATTTATGATGTCTATATCAAATTATAATTATCCACCCAAAATAAAATCATATATATATATATATATATATATATATATATATAAAGGGTGAGGATCGAAATATGTAGCTTTAGTGAGGGCATTTTGGGAAACTTATAATTGATTATATTTAATTTTTTTAAAAAAATTATAGAATATTAATGTGTGCATTAATATATATGTTTGCACTGATGACTCTTTTTTTTTCTCTTATGCACTATTCTATTTTCTTTATTCTTTAAATAAGATTTTTTTTTATTTTTCATTATTGTCTTTTTCTTTATTCTTTTAAATATAAGTTCAGTAATATTCTTAACAATATGTATGGTTTACTTGTGCAAGGTTGTTAAAATCGGGATCCTATCTCGGATCCATGGAGTAGTTAGGATCGAAATTAACTCATATAGGATCGTGGATCGGAATGTAAATAGTAAAATCGTATCGAAGATTTTTTATCATAAAATCGTAGGATCGTAGATCAGGATCGAAATTTTAATAACTATGCTTGCGCCCCGTGCAATGCACAGGTCTAAGTACTAGTTATTACTAATATGCCTCACTATTTTCAAATATTTGTTTTTACTTCAACATTTTTTTATCATTCATTGCAAAAAGGCAAGGCTAAAAGGCCCAAATTGTTATGAAACAATAATAAACGAACGCGATACAAAGAGAATAGTAGAGAAAAATAATAGAGACACAGAGAGATTGAGGGAGGAGAATGAGCGATCCGTTATTCATAACCCACAAGGGGTATTTATACTAATTACATAATGGGATTACATAAGAGAAATCCTTCTAAACCCTAACCACCTAAGAGATATTGATGGACATTCACAAAAAATATATTACTTTATAACACTCCCCCTTGAATGTCCATTATTCAAAGAACATGTCTCGTTAAAACCTTACTAGGAAAACCCGATGGGACAAAACCTAGTTAAGGAAAAAGACTACATAATTCTTTTATGCGCCCACATAGGTTGCCTCATTAAAATCCTTTCCAAGGAAACCCAGTGGGATAAAACCTCAGATAAGGAAAAAAGAGTACAACGCGCATTAACTCCCCCTGATGAGAACATCGGTTAAGATCTCTGAGCCGACGCAACCCAATTTTATCAACTAACTTTTCAAACTTTGTTGTCGGGAGCGACTTAGTAAATAAATCCGCTAAATTCTCACTAGAGCGGATCTGTTGAACATTAATTTCGTTTTTCTTTTGGAGATCATGAGTGAAAAAGAACTTTGGTGAGATATGCTTAGTTCTATCACCTTTGATGTACCCCGCCTTCAGTTGAGCTATACATGCTGCATTATCCTCATATAAAATTGTTGGGACATCATTTTCTGAAGTCAAGCCACAAGGTCCCCGAATGTGTTGAATTACAGATCTTAACCAAACACATTCTTTACTAGCCTCGTGAATTGCTAAAATTTCAGCATGATTAGAAGAGGTGGCTGTTATAGTCTGTTTCATAGAACGCCAAGAAATGGCAGTTCCACCGCAAGTAAATACATATCCAGTTTGCGAACGGGCATTATGGGGATCAGATAAATAACCGGCGTCAGCATAGCCAATCAGACTCGTTTTCACTTCACGAGGATAGTATAGACCTATATCCATCGTACCTCAAAGGTATCAAAATATATGTTTAACTTCGTTCCAATGACGTCGTGTTGGGCATGAACTAAACCTTGCTAGCAAATTCACAGAAAAGGAAATATCCAGTCGTGTATGACTTGCTAGATACATTAGCGCCCCCATAGCACTTAAATATGGTACTTCAGGACCAAGGAGTTTTTCGTCATTTTCAGGGGGTCTAAAAGGATCCTTTTCCACATCAAGTGATCTCACCACCATTGGAGTACTGAAAGGGTGTGCATTGTCCATGTAAAAGCGTTTTAACACCTTTGCTACATAAGCTGACTGATGCACAAAAACCCATTATCAAAATGTTCAACTTGTAAGCCAAGACAAAACCTGGTTTTACCAATGTCTTTCATTTCAAACTCTTTCTTTAAGCAATCTGTTGCTTTTCGGAGCTCTTCTAGAGTTCTAATAATGTTTAAATCGTTAACATAAATGACAATTATAACAAATTCAGACCCCGATCTTTTTATGAAGATGCATGGGCAGATGGGATCATTTGTGTAGCCTTCTTTCAATAAATACTCACTAAGACGATTATACCACATTCGTCCAGATTGCTTTAAGCCATACAGAGATCTATTCAATTTGATTGAGCAAAGTTCTCGAGGTTTCTTATTTGCTTCGGGCAATTTAAATCCTTCAGGGAGTTTCAAGTAGATGTTGTTATCAAGTTTCCTGTATAAGTAAGCTGTAACGACATCCATGAGATGCATAGTGAGATTTTCATGAATTGCCAGACTTAATAGGTATCGAAATATAGTGGCATCAACTACAGGGGAGTACGTTTCCTCATAATCGATACCTGGCCTTTGAGAAAACCCTTGTGCAAAAAGTCGTGCTTTATATCTTATAATCTCATTTTTCTCATTTCGTTTTCTTACAAAAACCCATTTGAATCCCACAGGTTTGATACCCTTTGGTGTACGGACTACGGATCCGAATACTTCTCTTTTTGTGAGTGAATCTAATTTCGCCTTAATGGCATCCTTCCATTTTGGTCAATCTTCTCTTTGTCTACATTCCTCAAGAGACCGCGATTCATGATCCTCGTTTTCATTCATGATAGTGAGCGCTACATTATATGAAAACATTGTATCGACGTCGATTTCATGTCGGTTCCATCTTCTCCCAGTAATGACATAATTAATTGAGATCTCATCATTTTCGTGATTTTCAGGTACTTGAACTTGAGGTGCAACTTCCTCATTTGTCATATTTGGGGACTCTTCTAGAGTCAATATTTCCTCATGTTGGTTATCGTTATTCTTTCCTCCTTTTCTTTTTCGAGGATTTTTGTCTTTGGAACCGACTGGCCTACCACGCTTCATTTGTGGTCTAGACTCATTTGTAATAATGTTTTGTCCTGCAGGGACATCAATTCTACAAGGAGCATTAGCAGCTGGGACAAAGGATTTAGTGACTCTCTTTAGATCAGAAAAGACATCTGGCAATTCATTTGCTAAAGTTTGCAGACGAATTATGTTTTGAACTTCCAGTTCACATTGTTTTGTACGAGGATCAAGATATGTTAATAATAATTCATTCCAACTTATCTCCTTGTCCATCTGCTTATTTTCTCCCCCTAATGTTGGGAAGACTGCCTCATCAATGACAGTCAGCAAACCTTGCTGTGAACATATCTCCAGTTGCTCGCCCTAGATACTTAATTATGGATGGAGATTCGTACCCAACATATATTCCCAATCTTCTTTGGGGTCCCATCTTGATAACCTGTCGACCTTATGCGGATCAATGTCGCGGCATGCAATATAGCATGTCCCCAAGCACTAATGGGAAGTTTTGCCCTCATAAGTAATGGTCTTGCAATTAGTTGCAAGTGCTTGATAAATGATTCTGCAAGACCATTTTGCGTATGGACATGTGGCACTGGATGCTCTACCTCTATGCCAACTGACATACAAAAATTATCAAAGGCTTTTGATGTGAATTCACCAGCATTATCAAGACGGATTTTCTTGATAGTATGATCTGGAAAATGTGCTCGTAATTTAATCAATTGAGCTAGCAATCTTGCAAAAGCTAAGTTGCGGGTTGATAATAAAACACATGTGACCATCTTGTTGATCTATAAACTAAAACCATAAAGTATCTGAAGGGTCCACATGGTGGGTCTACTCGACCACACATATCGCCTTGTATGCGTTCCAAGAACTTGGGAGATTCAACCCCCACCTTAAGTGGTGATGGTCTTATGATTAATTTTTCTTGAGAGCAAGTCGCGCATGTGAACTCACTAGATTGAGGGATCTTCTGGCCCCTTAAATTATGTCCATATGAGTTTTTTGTAATTTTCCGCATTGTGTTTGATCCAGGGTGCCCTAATATATCATGCCATATGATAAATTCTTTGTCGTTTGTAAACTTCTGGTTTACTAAAGTATGTGCTTCAATTGGGTTAATCATTGTGTAGTATGACCCAGAGGATAATGATGGTAATTTTTCTAACACACATCTTTTGCCTAAGCAAACTTTATAATATGCAAATATTCAACATTGCTTATTCTAGTTGTCTCAATATGATATCCATTTCTGCGAATATCCTTGAAACTTAATAGGTTTCTTTGAGACTTGGCGGAATACAATGCATCATCAATATGAAATATAGTGCCACTGGGTAGAGTTATATGAGCTCTTCCGGAGCCTTCGATTAAATTTGAACTACCTGAAATAGTGTTAAAATTTGCTTCTTTCATCAATAAATAAGAAAAATATTTCTTATTCATTAAAATAGTGTGTGTTGTTGCACTGTCTGCAAGACACATATCCCCTCCTTTGTTCATGGCTCCAATCAAAGAATTTTCCATAACTATAAACAAAGTTAAAAGAGAGGAAAAAAAATTATAAAGCGTCCATAGAGCATACATTTAACCATCAAAGCCCTTAAAAGGCATTGAGCTAAAAAAAATATAAAATCAAGGAAAAACAATACAATATTGGAAAATAACCTTCATAATGTAATTAAAGCAAAAATGAAAACCATCAAAACTTTTAATACCCTATTTCTTGACATTCTTAATACTCGACATTGTCATCGCCAATGAGATGACCAATTTTTCGTTCAGGGTGGGCAAAGAAATCAGAAACATCCAGGTGCAACACATCGATGGGATGTTCACATCCTCTTGTATAAAGTTGGTCTCTATTTGTTTTCCTTTATTCTTTAGTGATGCTTGATAGAGATCAACAAGATGTTTCGGCGTACGACAGGTATGTGACCAATGTCCGTGTCCTCCACAACGGTAGCATAGGCTTTCCACATTCTTTTTGCCTTAGTCCTTGTTTTCCCTCTTCTGGTAGGGATGTGATCTTTTAGTGGAATTATCACGACCACGACCACGACCGCGACCCCGTCCACGTCTACTGCTATCACGGCCTCAGCTACTAGCATAGCCTTTATTTTCTCTACGATCATTGGGTTTGTATGTTGCCACATTCGCTTCAGGGAATGGAGCAGAGCCAGTAGGAAGAGTCTCATGGTTTTTCATCAAAAGCTCGTTGTTTTGCTCAGCTACAAGCAGGCAAGAGATGAGATCCGAATATTTTTCAAAACCCTTTTCACGATATTGTTGTTGCAAAATTAAATTACTTGCGTGAAAAGTTTTAAATGTTTTTCCAGCATGTCCTCATCTGTGACTGTTTGACCACACAATTTCAGCCGTGAGGTGATTCGAAAAACTGCTGAATTATATTCAGCCACAATTTTGTAGTCTTGAAACCTGAGGTGCATCCATTCGGATCGAGCTTTTGGAAGGATAACTGTTTTCTGGTGGTCATACCTTTCTTTCAGATTGGTCCAGAGTTCTAAAGGGTCTTCAATTGTGAAGTATTGTGTTTTTAAACTCTCATGGAGGTGGTCGCGTAAAAAGATCATAGCTTTGGCCTTGTCTTGATCAGTTGCTTGATTTCCATTTTTAATAGTCTCTCCTAAGCCTCTAGCCGCCAAATGAATTTTAGCATCAAGGACCCATGCCAGATAATTATCTCCAGATATGTCAAGGGCAATGAACTCGATTTTGGCCAAATTCGACATGGTACTATCATGAACATATAATTGATATGTTAGAAAAGAATATAAAATAGACCACGTCAAAAAAAATAATGTACGTATGCATTGCAATTTAATCGAATATATGCAACAATGATTCTTAATAAAACGGTCAGATGCAAAATACATCATATTAAAATTGATACACAGTAGGAGGCCTAATTGAAAGATCAAGAGCATATTGTAAGACACCTTTTTATTACGAGCTAGTATGTATCAATAGTAATTGTGCAAATTCATATTGTGAGTTCAAAGAGGAGAACAAGTGGCTATATGTTCATTGACTATTAACTGACAATTATTACTGCATATATTAATTGGAAGATTCATGTGTATGAAGAAGCAAGATATGCGAATTGATTAATAGTGATCATTAAAACACAATATTACGAAATGGACAAGCTTCGTGTATAGTTTTCATCCATTGGTAATACGTATTCGATTAAAGCAATCAATATAATTTAGACAAATATATAATCCGTCAATCAAAACCTCATAAGCATTTATAGTTTTGTTGTACCATTAATTAATAGGTATATGATAAAAACCACACATAGACTTAATTAACCACATATTGAAAAAAAAAAAAACTTGCCATCAATTAATCCACGAAATTAGATTTATTTAGAGGGAACTTTAGGTTCCATCAATTAATCCTCGGAATTAGATTTATTTAGATGGAACTTCAGGTTCACTAACTAAATTAGACGAAAAGGAAAAAAACATCTGAAGTGAACTTCTGATTTACTAAAATTTTAATTTATGGTTGAACTTCTGGTTCACCGATAAAATTGGAGAAAGTTTCAATGACGGAGTGAACTTCTAGTTCACCAAATAAAATTAGACGGAAAGAAAAAAAAATTTCTTGAAGTGAACTTCTGGTTCACTAACATGATAAGATTTGGATGAACTTCTGGTTCACCAATTATATATAGTTGGAGTGAACTTCTGGTTCACTAATAAGATAAAATAAACTTTATTTGGACGAACTTCTGGTTCGTCAATGAAGATATATAAAATTGTTGTTCATAACGAATATAAATAAATTAGTAGACAATAATTTGACTATGGAGTATCGCATACCTTCGATCAATTATCGGAAAATTCAGGAACCTATTGGTTAGAGACTGGTGCTGATAACGTGTTATGAAACAATAATAAATGAACGCGATACAAAGAGAATAATAGAGAAAAACAATAGAGACACAGAGAGATTGAGGGAAGAGAATGAGCAATCCTTTATTCATAACCCACAAGGGGTATTTATACTAATTACATAATGGGATTACATAAGAGAAATCCTCCTAAACCCTAACCACCTAAGAGATATTGATGGACATTCACAAAAATATATTACTTTATAACACAAATACAATATTAGGGTCGTAAGTGTACATCGAAAATTAACAGTGTCATTTGATATTGAATACTTTAATTAAGCCCCTAACCTGCTAATTATAAAAAAAAACAATACTTTACATACATCCCAACCAGTAGACATAATTAACAGATACTTAAATTGTATAAACAAAGGGAAATTGGATTATAACAATACGAACTTTTGGCCATATAAGACTTAATAATACAAACTTTTGATTTGGTGATTAATAATACGAACTTTGATCCCCTGTTGCCCCCAATAGTACGCCACCGAGTTAAGTTGAACTTAACTCGGTGGAGGTCTGACGTGGCGGCGGAAGCACGCACCTGGTTGTTTTGACTTTACCACGTCATCCACGTTGATTTAAAAAAAATACGAACTTTTACCTATGTTGCTTTAAATAATACGAACTTTACCTATGTTGCTATGAATAATACGAACTTTTTTCTCTCTCTAAAATTATCAGATTTCATTTTTTCTTCTTCATCTTCTTCAATCCTCACCCTCTCCATTCCCAGAAAACCCAGAAAACCCATAAACCCTTCTCTATCTCTCTCTCTTCCTTCCTCTTCATCATCCCCACCTCTTTTTTCTCTCTCTAAAAATCCCACATTTCCCTTTTGCATCTTCATCTTCTTCAAGCCTCCCCCTCTTCATCTCTTTTTCACGAGCCACAACTTGATGCTCAAATTCGTCAATAATGGCGGAATGTCTTCTCAACTTCCCCAACCACCATTTTTTCACTTCACTGTTCTCCTTCTTCTTCTCAACTTCCATCACCCTTTTTTACCCAGATCTCTGCAAAGAGAACAGTGAAGTCAAAATGGGGAGAGATTTTTTGTGTCTTCACAACAATGGTGGAATGCAAGGGAGAGAGAGAGAGAGAGAGAGAGAGAGAGAGAGAGAGAGAGAGAGAGAGGAGTTTTTTGGGTTTTCTGGGAATGGGGAGGGGGAGGATTGAAGAAGATGAAGAATAAAAATGGGATATGAGATTTTTAGAGAGAGAAAAAAGTTCGTATTATTCAGAGCAATATAGGTAAAAGTTCGTATTATTCAGAGCAACAGGTAAAAGTTCGTATTATTTTTTTAAATCAACATGGATGACGTGGCAAAGTCAAAACAACTAGGCGCGTGCCTCCGCCGTCACATCAGACCACCATCGAGTTAAGTTCAACTTAACTCGGTGACATACTAATGGGGGCAACACGGGGTCAAAGTTCGTATTATTAATCACCAAATCAAAAGTTCGTATTATTAAGTCTTATAAAGCCAAGAATTTGTATTATTAGAATCCAATTTCCTATAAACAAAAGTAAGAGGAGGTTTGCACATTGCTTCCTATAACCATGTGACAATCTATAGAAGTATGAGGTGGGTCTGTCTTCTTTCTTCCAAGTCTATCTCAACATATACTTCCAAATATTTTTTTTTTGAGCAAACATATACCTCCAAATATTTCAAACAAGGAAGCATTTGGGCTAGATAGAAAGTTTTGATTATGTATCATGTCTCGATAGTTGGTCCCTGATGTATTATTCAGAGCAACATAGGTAAAAGTTCGTATTATTTTTTAAATCAACATGGATGACGTGGCAAAGTCAAAACAACCAGACGCGTGCCTCTGCCGTCACGTCAGACCGCCACCGAGTTAAGTTCAATTTAACTCGGTGTCATACAAATGGGGGCAACATGGGGTCAAAGTTCGTATTATTAATCACCAAATCAGAAGTTCATATTATTAAGTCTTATAAAGCCAAAAATTCGTATTATTAGAATCCAATTTCCCTATAAACAAAAGTAAGAGGAGGTTTGCACATTGCTTCCTATAACCATGTGACAATCTATAAAAGTATGAGGTGGGTCTATCTTCTTTCTTCCATGTCTATCTCAACATATACTTCCAAATATATTTTTTTTGAGCAAACATATACCTCATATTTCAAACAGGGAAGCATTTGGGCTAGATAGAAAGTTTTGATTATGTATCATGTCTTGATAGTTGGTCCCAGATGTTAGGTGGACTTCTTAACCTTTGTATGCTATAACTCCAGTCCATTGGGCTTAGCCCAATAGAAATAAGACAAGATATTCATATGATTATGGGTTATTGATCATGAAATATACCTAAAATATAAATTGACCATAGAGAATATTAAAGACCATGATGTCTAATTTATGAGAGAGAAAAAGACCTAATAATACTGATGCAACATGTCAAATGGACAACCAATTTTTTTTAAAACCTCCCCAAACTAGAAGAAACATTATAAGGGGTTGAACATTTACACGACTGTCACCTTTGTCAAACTCAAGGTGATAATAAATCTACCATCTTTTTTGGGAATCTCCTTTTGCTCAATGAGAATGGGGAGTCGGCACTAGCACGTACTCATCGAGTCATGGATGGCTATTTCTACCAAGCCTTGAAAAATCGTCTTTTATTATTCCAACTCAGTTTCAGAATGTAGGCTTCTAACACACAAAAGACATTTTTGTGACTAGCATATATATATATATATATATATATATATATATATATATATATATATATATATATATATACTTGAGGTGATATGGAGTAGCTAGGAATAGATAAGCATCTTGAAATACTATTTTCCAACTATTTAAGGTAGTAATTCTCGCAAGACAGGCATTCACTGAATATGAAATCTCACCCCCTAAGATTTAACAAAATCATTTTTGAGATGTGTCTCTTAGTTAGGAAACTTTTAAGTCGGTCGTGTGCCAGCTCATCATGGCAGGAGCAACCTTCTACGGGTCTCGCAAATTGTGTAGATAAAGCTTTGACAATACCAAATAGGGTTTGAGTAGCCATTCAAGAAGGGTTCAAAAATTTATTTAAGACAACTTCACAGACATTCAAGCATATATAATGGAGCTTCAAAATGCCTTAAGTAATTCCTACTTATACTTGAGTAACCACCGGTAAGGTTTATAAGTAAGAGGGACAATTCAAAGGTAAATATCAAACTGTATATGACAAGTGTAACCTATGAACTAGCGTTGACAAAAAAATCGGGTCCGGGTAAATTTGGGTCGGACAAATTCAGTTAATGTCAAAATTCGGACGAGAAATTAATGTCCGGACCCGGTTTTATTTCGGGTCGAACCGGGTCATACAATTCGGACACAACAAAAATCGGGTTCGGACAAAAAAAGAGAAATTTTATGTCCTAATATTCGGTTAATTCGGTCAATATCAAAATTCGGACGAAAAATCTATGTCCTAACCCGATTTTTTCCGGGTCGGACAATTCGGGTAATCCGGGTCAGACAAAATTTTGCCAGCTCTACTATGAACTCTACCATTTTCACCTAAACAAAGTTGTTTTGCTTCCTCTAATTAAGAATTAAGCCTTGATAGAGCACTTGAAATCAAATAAGGGGCAGTAATCACTTGGCTAATACTTTTTTTGGTTCCCCTATGCATGATTCTCAAAATCTCTTATGCATATGTGGTATAGTGATCATCAAACATGTCTATAGAGAAACAAATATGAAAATAGATTAGTTATCTAAAATTTGACACTCTTCCAACTACGATGATATTAGACAGGAATCCTGTCTAATGATATCTTTTTCACATCTTAAATTATTTGTACTCTTTCTTAAAAGGCACAACTCAATTTAAATTAGGACTTGTAATTGTAAGCAAAATGAAAATTTGTAACGTATTATTATTAAAGAAAATATTAATAAAAGTTACAAAAATGTAAAGTACGAACAATTCAAGATTGTTAAGAACCATCTTGAGTCAAGATGGTTATCATGGTCCTTTACCTTTCGAAAATGATAAATATCTTGACACAAGATGACTCTTAACCATCTTGTATTTCTTCTAAATCACTAATAAAGTGAAATGTAAGTGTATTTAAATCATTCTAAAGGTACGTTTCATTATTTTTAGGGTTACTACAACTTATAAATAATTTAAAAATATTTATTTATTTATATTTTTTCATAAATATAAAACTATGTATAAAATGTTGATTTTCTACTAGATTGATAAAATTAGGCTATAATTATATTTTTTCACCTAGCTAATAAGTATTATATTATTATAATTGATAAATATATAAAATTATTAAAGAAAATATTAATAAAAGTTACAAAAATGTAAAGTATGAACAATTCAAGATTGTTAAGAACCATCTTGAGTCAAGATGGTTATCATGGTATATGAAAATTATTCTTAACCAACTATATACTATCACCTATTTCATAACATAATATTTCCATACCTACCATCTTCATTATTGTCACATATTATAACCAAATATCTTCAAAAATAAATAAGTAAATAAATAAATGTATCATGCTCACTAATTACTGATCACTGTGTAGAGTGCCAAATTGCCTTTTATCAAATTTATTCAATCGATATATGCAGACAAAAACCCTTAGAAAATGAAGGTATCAAAATGTACCCAAAGTGTAACATGGATCAAAGAGATTCTAAAAAAAAAAAGGAAAAAAGAAAAAAAGGTTCATACATGTGTTCTCGTAGGGCCCTGTTGCTATGCTGCTTAGGGGAAGTAAATGTTTTGCTATGGAAATTGGACCATGTATATATTATTATATGATTTGGATCTCATTTACAAAGCTAATTAAGCAAATATTGTCAATTTTTGAGATCATGAATCAAAGTTTTAAAGAAGAGATATATGATTTGGACCTCATTTGCAAAGCTAAACAAATAATGTCAATGTTTGAGCTCATGAATCAAAGTTTCAAAGAAGGGATAATCTATAAAAGCGTCTAAATAGCTTACTTATAACATACTATATATATATTTAACTTAATTAAAACTTTATATAAACTGACATTCTTGAATCATAATAGAATACTTATGCAAAATGATAAATATTTTGACTCAAAAAGCCTAATAACCATCTTGAATTTCACCTATATCATTAAAAAAAATTAGATTAAATTATATAAGTATATTTAAATGATTACAATTTATAAACTATATAAAATATTATTTTATTTTATTTCTTGATAAATATAAAACTATAAATAAAATGTGAATTATCTACTATGGTTAATAATTAGGCTATCAATTATACTTATTGATCTAACTAATAAGTATTATACTTTTATAGTTGATAAATATACGTAATTACTAGAGAAAATACTATTAAAGGTTACAAAAAATGACTTATAGACAATTGAGATAATTGTTACCCATTTCAATTCAAGACACATCATATTGTCCAATAGGAGATGTTATATGGTCCACCGTGATGTACCTAGATAGGTACAATGTATACCACTTGCATTCAACTTGTTAAAAAAGTTCATAAATATTAATTATAACGTTCTTTATAAATGTACAATAATATTACAAAATTCATTAATATTTTCTAAAGTCATCAAATTTTTATAAAAATTTATGACATAAAAATTGATGTATTTTATTACATGTGGTGTACCTACGTAGGTACACCACGGTGGACGGTATAATTGATGATCCAATACTTATATATGTTCATGATAATAATATATATCTTATCTAATCCTAGCACAATGAAAGACTTGGTTTTACGAGGTACCGAGCTTAACCTAACCAATAAAAAAAGGAAAAAGAACACTTGTTTCACTTCAGGAGTTTTTGGTAGGAACTTTAGGGAAATTTTTTCTAGGGAAAATTTTTCAAGAGAAATTTTTTATGAGAAAGATTTCTCCGGGAAAATTTTTCCCTTAGGTCCTCCTTTTTCCTAGGAAAATGCAACAACAAATGATGGACTCACCGTAAAATTTTTCCTACGGTCTACCTACTTTCAAATATGAGGAATAAATTAATTCGAAAAAATTGACCATTTTCTCATGGTTTTTGACCAATCAAGCCCACCCAATTTTTTTTTTTTTTTCTTGAAAGCTTCACTTATGTAGTTATGTGCATGTGACATAGGTCAAAACTATAATGCATCCATTATTATTTTTTTATGTATATCCATAAAGGCACAGCATCCGATCGAATATATGTCCCCTCTCTGGAATTCTATACACCTAGAGAGAGACTGAGAGAGGAGGAAAAATCCAATCTCCAATGTCAATGGGGTTTACCTTCCCATCCATTCCTTGTGTAAATCAGCACATAGAAACATATAATAATAAACCCTACTTTTAAATATAAAAAGCTCATCTCATGGCCTACGTACGCAGAGATTTATTCATAATCAACCTTTGGTCCCTTTAACAAATAATTTCATTTCTGTCTTCAACCTCAACAACAATGGAGGGTGTTAGAGAGAGAAACTCATGACACAAAGGTCGTCGTCAACAGTTGATCTCTAGCTTACTCTTAGCCATGTCCCATTAACCTTATCTTTTTTTTTTCTTTTTTCTTTTAAGGGGGGAGGGGGGCTGATAAGAATAAATAATATTCCCATCATTCATATTCACCTAATTTTGAACCCAATATTGCTTGGTAGGTTTACCACACTTGACCAAAACAATGAAAGAAATCAAGAAATAGAAGCAAACCCAAGCAACCCAAAAGATGCAAGAAAGGGAGAATTCGAGTGATCGTGATTTAGGACTTGAGGAGGATGATCCAAATGATACTGATCAAGAAGACGACAACAACAACACCGAAGAAGTAGAAGAAGAAGAAGAAGAAGAAGAAGAAGAAGAAGGGAATGGAAATATTAATGGAGGGGGGAGCCCTTCAAGTAATAGCACCATTGAAGACAAAGCTAATCCGCCAAGTGTGAGACCGTATGTTCGATCCAAGACTCCTAGGCTCCGGTGGACCCCGGATCTCCATCTCCGCTTCGTTCAAGCTGTTGAAAGGCTTGGTGGTCAAGATAGTGAGTATATACTTCTTCCAACCTAAACCAATATGTATATATAGCAAGTTAAGTTTGTCATCATAAATTTCTTCTGGAGAGATTTGAAAATCTTGCTTTGAAGTAAGTTCCAAGTTGTTTTAAAAGTTTTTTTAATTGTTGAAGATGGTGAATTTCAAAAGAAAAATCACTCTGAAAGATTCATATAGTTTATGATATTTTTGAGAAAGAAAAGGTCCGATCCATATATTCTAAGCACATCATAAATATTCTTTGCTAATTATTCTTTGGAGTTGTTTTTCTTGGTTTGGGTGTAGAAGCAACTCCCAAGTTGGTTCTTCAGCTTATGAACATCAAAGGACTAAGCATTGCTCATGTCAAAAGCCATCTTCAGGTACGTTTAAAATATTAGTTCAATGAAAAGATAAGGACTTCTTTCTTCTTAGAAATTATTCTTGGTATTCACATTGATATATTGTCACAGATGTACAGAAGCAAAAAGACTGAGGATCAAGTTCAAGGTACCTATATTATACCCACATCGATAAAAACCACTGCTCGTCGATCTAATTAATATTTACGATCTAGGGTTTTTGCCAGCTCAATTTCAAATGTTGATCTTCTTCTTCGTCTGTGTAAGCAGAGTTAACATTTGATCAAAGACATGTGTTTGAAGGGGGAGATTACAATATCTTCAACCTTTGCCAGCTTCCTGTCTTTCAAGGATATGACCAATTCCCAAGTTGCAAAAACTTCAGGTAAAGATCAATCAAAACATATCTTAACCAAAAAATTCTGATATGGATCTATGGCTATACAACTTTATATCATATATATATATATATTCAAATTATATATATATTTGAGGAGTATTGATTATCTACTGCTCCAAAAGAAAACCCAATAAAAACACAATGCATACGCTTACATGTTATACGATTATTCAAAGTCCAAAAAGGCTGAAGAATCGGTAACATGTATTGCAAAAACTACACATATACTAGCTATGCAACAAATATATACTTCAACAGTTCAACTCATATAGTAAAAGAAATAATGCATTTCCATTTAATTAGAGTTTGCTTTAAACTAGTCATCAAAATTAAACTTAAAAGATGTGACTATAGTAATAACAATGTCAGTTACTCAATGTTGTTATATGTTATCCTAATCAACTAACATAATCCATATCTTCTTGGAAGATGTGAAGCTACTTCATGGACTAGTCCTCGAGAAGTGAGGCAAATTCCCATCCAAAGGGAGTTCATCGAAAAATTCGAGTACTACGACCGTCAACGGCCAAACTATTTGAATGAGCAAGATCAGCAAGCATGGGCAACCTCAATTATAGATCTCATCCCCGAGTACCCAAGATTCATAGCTAGTAACACTAGCCATGATCATCTTCAAAACCGGTCGACAACCCTCAAGAGGAAGAGAATGGAGGATTATGATCAAATCGACTTGGATTTGTCCCTGAAACTGCCCCAAAGGAGGGAGAATCGAAACTACGAGCTCCATGATCCCAAATTAGGGTTAGCATTTCTTAGTAAACTAACGTCGTCGTCAGGGTTAGAAGTTAGTCGTTGCAAAGGAGAGGAAGGAGATGAAGATGTTGTTAATGGTGGGAGTAATAAAGAGGAGTATGATGAAAGAAGGGGGACAAGTACCCTAGATCTGACTTTGTGAATATTAACACAAAATATTCTAAGTGAGATCCTGATTAGGTACTTGTTCTTTAGGTTGCATTTTCCTTCACTAATTATCTATCTTTTGTAGCCATTTTCAGGAATTGAAGAGGTAATTAATCGCTACTACTCCCTCCATCCCTTAATGAGTGTCAATTTTTTTAACTACCTTATCCCTTTTTATTTGTCAATTTTACATTTTCAATAATTAAAATACCCATATTACCCTTAATTAATGAATAAATTTTTTGTTTTACCTTTTAAAATTCTCATTTATTCTTCTCTTTTAATGAAGGGTATACTTGTCCATACATAAATTTTTCACACTATTTCCAACACACATAGGTTATGTAAAAGTGGTTAATTTGACAATTAAAAAGGGCAGAGGGAGTATATATTATCATCCATCTCTATCTCTGAATAATTTACTCATATTTTTGAGTTGCTTTAGAGTAACCTGGTCTATCCATATAACTGTGCTCCAATATAATCAATTTCTAAACTTTTTGATAAATAAAAAAACCTTAATTTGATTTCTTCAGCTAGTTGTTCGTAGTGTTAATATGCACAGCCTCATGGAGTATTTTGGGATGTTGAAGTACTACCTCTCTCCCAAAATATTTGTCCTCTTACCTAATTTCTTTGTCCCAAAATATTTGTCTCATTTACAATTTCAACAACTGTAATTCATTTTCTACCCCTAATTAATAGATTCATTTATCACTATTTACAATTCCAACAACTATTATCTTCAATTAAAGTAGGGGTAATTAGGGTAAATCACAAACATTTCACCTCAATTCCTAATACACATTAGTTTTCTCAAGTTAGGTAGATGGACAAATAAAATGAGACGATGCTAAACTGCTTGTCATTGTCTAAATTTTGATTCTCGGGTGTCAAGTGCAAAACACCTGTTAAATGAAGAACCATTATTCAACTTCAATTTACTTCCCTTCAGTAACTTATATCCCTTTTTTCCTCTAATTATTTGTTTCGAAAGACAAAATTGTAATAATACAAAATTCTAACAACGGTAAGAAAAACGTCCAAGTAGCATTCAAAAAATAGAAAGAAAAGCATCTAAATTAAAAAGCCAGCTTATCTGTTGCCAGTAGAATCCTATACACAAATATCATTATAAATTAGAAAACTCTGAATATTATTAATTAAATGTGGACTATCAAATACGCTCTCCGTTTCATATTAACCGGCGTCTTTGGAAATTGTGTAATCAAATTAAAAAATTTAACTATAAATTTCTCAATATATACAATGAGTTGTTATATAAAATTACCACCATTAGATTCGTAATAAAAAATACTATCATAAAAGTATAATATTACAATTGTTAATACCACTTCCATCCCAAAATATTTATCACTGTAACTAGCTTCATTGTTCCAATTTGTTTGTCACTTTTACAATTTCAACAACTGTTATAATTCCCTTTTTACCCCTAATAAATAATTTTATTTATCACCTTTTATAATTTCAACAAGTATCTGCACCAAAAAAAAAAAATCAACAAGTATCATTCTCAATTAATGTAGAGACAATATAGGCAAGTCACAAATTTTTTACCTCAATTTTAAATGTGCATAGGACTTTTAAAGTAGTTATTTTGACAAACAAAATGAGATGGAGGTAGTTGCACATTATATAAAAAAATTATCAATCAAAGAATGACATTAAAGACCGTAAAAGTCAAAATTACAAAAGTTAATATGGAATGGAAGGGGTAAACCCCATTATTTAATTGTAGGGAGACAAGTGATGAGCTTGATCTAGGGATTTGGAGAATGCGAAATTAAGAAAGTGAGAAAAAAGGTGTTCCACATTCATGAAAGGTTAAAAGTTTTGGATCTTGACATGAACAAATTGACCTAATTGCAAAGGGGACAAACAAAGTCATTCCAGGTAGGGTTGAATCCCGGGAAACTTTTGTATTGGAAAAAGCTAGGCTACGTTTGTCTTTCTTCATTTGTCAGTCTTGTAATTCTTTTTTATTACCATATTTTAACTTACCCTGGTTCACGAGTGAAGTAGAATTCCAAGCTCTGTAATTCCCTAGAGGCAAACACAATTAAATTAATTAATGAAGGAACAACATTTTTCGATCACAAAAATAATACCAGTAATTAAGGAACAACATTGAACCAAATGTGGAGTGTGGACATAGCTATCTATCTAGTTTGTCAAATTGGAGTCACTTGCTTGTCTTTTCTTTTGTCCCCTTTAATCAATTCCTTGTCTTAATCAATGTTGTTAAAATCGGGATCTTAACTCGAATTCATGGGGCAGTTAAGATCGGAATTAACCCGTGTAAGATCATGGATGAAAATGTACCTAGTAGAATCACATCGAAGATTTTTTTATCATAAAATCGTCGGTTCGTAGATCAAGATCGAGATTTTAATAACTATGGTATTAATTTGATTAACTTCGTATTTTTACATTTGATTCTGAATTAACTTTGCGGTTCCATGAATATACTAGATAGTTATGTCCTATATAGTATGATAATGTTTGCAATGTTCCTATATGGTATGATAGACTGATAGGTATAATAAAGTAATAATCACATTTTTTTACCTAAAAGAATAGTGGTAATATGTAGTCATCATACATAGTATTAGGCCCTGTTCGGCAAAAATAGCGGATTGAATAGCGGATAGCTGTTTATGTAGCGGATAGCTGTTAAAGTAGCAGATAGCTGATTTATATTAGCGGATAGCTGATAGCTGTTAAAATAGTTATTTGTAAAGAATGTGTTCAGTAAAATTAGAGGTTAGAGTAGCTGATAAATATGAAATGACTAAAAAGGACATATCTCTTGTTATTATTATTATTATTGTTGTTGTAGTTGTTGTTGTCGTCATTGTTATTTTACTGTCATTATTATTCTATCATCATAATCATCATCATTATTATTTTTATTATTAATTACTCTCTTAGCCACAAAAAATTGTCCATGTTTGACTAATTGGGTAGAAAATTTTAAATTTTGACTGTTAATTTATCAAATTATATATTGAACTATTAGGTAAAACTAGAATTGTTAGATTTGTAATGAAAAATAATGCTTTTACTTCAACATAATTTTACAAATCTTAGTAATCTAAAACGTGAAAAATTATTGATCAAAGTGTTGTATCAAATACCGTCAAAATAAAATGAGGTAAAGAATAATAATAATAATAATAATAATAATAATAATAATATAATTAATAATAATAATAATAATCATAATAATCATAATAATAATAATAATAATATAATTTGTAGTGAGGTACACATGGTAAGATATATTTTGTTTAATCATTCATCAAAAACATTATTAAAAAGGGTAGATATGGAAAGCATTCTCAAACGCTCCTCTTGAGTACTTTGACGTTACTCATTGTAACGTTTGTGAATTTATCAAAAAAGCTATTCTAAATGCAACCCGCTAATTTTAAACGCTCCCGCACTAAACAGTTAAAAATTGATAAAATAACATTTTAACTGGTGAAAACACTAAAAGTTATTTTAAACGATGTTGCCGAACAGGGCCTTATTAGACTAATCAAATTAACAAGTTCAAGGAAAAATGGATACACATCAAATAAACTAAGTCAATATATTCGGAAAGTTTCCATTTATCACCATCAAGTTTTCATATATTAATATTTGAAACTACCTCCATTTTTGGAGCGTGACGCGGTGGGAAAAATAAGATAAACCTCTTGCTTGATTGAAGATAATAATAATATGGAGAAATAATAATTACGATCTAAAGAAAGATATCAAAGAGTTTGTATCACCCAAAGGAGTCGGATATGAACTTGGATAAAGGTCAGGTCACCACCAAGAATTGACAATCCATGCACCATGAATTTGATGAAAGGAAGGAAATCCATCACAAATTCAATAAATGAGAGACTTGTAACACCACCAATAACAAATGGGTAAAATAAACAAGATTTTAAAGAGGGAAGAAAGCTTCAAGCTTTTCCAATTCATTCATAATCATAATTAGCCAAAAGCAAAAAAGTCTCTTACAAAAGTTTAAGAGGAACTATTTATAGGGAGGGAGTTTTAAACGTAAAAAAGTAGGACCAAATTGGGGTGTCGCGGGCCGGGTGCAACATAGGGTGTCGCGACCATGACACCTTGGCTTGGGCAAGGGGGCACCTCCCCGAGGGATCCGTCATGCCCCATCACGTCCCACATCGTGGCCGTGACGTGACGATGGGTGCTCCCAGATGTCACTGCCACGTGGGCGTGACCTTGAGTGTCATGGTCGTGACTCGCTGCTAAGGAAATCCTATTGCGGGCGCGACGGTCTTACTCCCAAGAGGTGTCACGGTGGTAACAGGTAAGTCACGAGTGTGACATGCTTCGACCTCAAACAAGGAAGGAAAGAGGGAAAGATTCGCGGGAAAGAAATATGGTGTCGCGGTCGTGACGCCCTGTTTTCCAGCCAAAACTCATTCCTAACGTAGGTCGCAGTCGTGACGTGGCTGCTGGCTTTTCCCTATCAACATTAACACCTCTATCAACCTTAACCCGGGCCTTCTTCCATTATTACTGCCGAGATGAAAAGGACACCTATCTAGAGGGCGTCCCGAGCCATCCCGGGGATGGCGTGGACTGTCTCTTCCGGCCCCGGGTCCATCTATAAATAGACCCCACACCTGATTCAGAAGTACAACTCGAAATTTTCAGGGGAGGCTCGGGAGGGTTTGATGCCCATAGACTTTGAGAATTGGACCCTACCTCGAGACGGTCCGTACTCCAATCCCCCTCTTGAAGAACAACTATCCACAACTCTTGGGGGTTAATTTGTAGGATCTCTCCACAACTCGGCCGCCCGACATGTGTCTCCGGCACCTCGGATATGACTTCCTTCAGCTTGGCATCACATCCATCAAAAGGATGTCCAGCCATGAGGAAGGTGTTCCTCCGTTTGCTTCTTCACTTCATCGTCATTCTCACAAGGAGCTCGACAATCTTCAAACCCCAACACATAGTCATTCTTATTGTATTAGAAATTGCTTGGAGGTCTGTGGGGTAAGGGAAATGGACAAAAGGAGGAATTAAGGGATTTTTGTTGAGCTTGGTAACTCTCTAACACTAGTAGAATTGGTGCCAATAAGCGTCTGGAAATGGCGTCTAATATGGGTATAAACAGAAGCCAAAAAGGTTTTGGTGTCTGATTTAAATGGACGCCAAATCCTAGAATGCCATTTAAAAAAAGGCGTATGTGTTTGGCGTCTGTTTAAATCAGACGCCAAAACCTTGGCTTCTATCACAAACAGACGTCAAACACAGACGCTGTTATTACACTCAACGAGGTCTGTGTCAGACCAAAAATGGCGTCTGTCTGGGATAAACCAGACGCCATACTGCAGCAGAAATGGCGTCTGTTGAATCCCAAACAGACGCCTGTTTGGTTTACAGAAATAAAAAAAACGTGAATTTAATTTAATAATTACAATATATAGTATATTTTGTGGGTTCTAATTTTAAAATAAAGCGTAAAAATTAAAATTTTGTATTTGCAATTAAATTGTTTAATAAGAATTGCGGAGACATTAATAATGAAAAAAATACGTTTTATATAATAATAAATGATATATATTTCCAATTCATGCATGTACAATTTCATACACACACACACACACACACACACACACACACACACACACACACACATATATATATATATATATATATATGTATAGGTAATAGATAGGGTGAGAAGGGTTTTTTGGTGAGAATGTGAGAAGAGTCCTTAATAGCGATTAGATTTTAGGATCAAGGGCCAACATAAAAATCAAATTTTCCTTTATTTGTCATCCATCACGTGAGCAAGCTGGAGGGGAAAAAAAAGTATATTCAATGGGTTTTGTGCAGGCGTGATTGTTGGCGGCTCGTGGGATGCATTGGAATTCTATTATCTTTATCATCTTCAACCTTTCCATCTTCCCCATGGCCAAAACCCAACTGTGATAACATTAACCTGAAAAATTGGAGATTTCCGTTTGGGTTCCAAAAAAGGCAAAGAGAAAGGGATTCAATTAGTGACTGGTGTTGAGAGGATCATATATTCATCCATGGCAGAGTTATATAGCGAAGGTGATGGTATGGGGTAAGTTGTACAAGAATGTCATCCATGGCTGACTGGTGTTTTTGTATTCCTCCATGGCTGAGTTCTTTTTTTCTTTTCTTTTTTTCTGTGTTGGTAGAAGAAGAGGAAAACTTGCGAAATGTGTTTATTTTTGTTTTTGGGTTGGTAGAATGGTTGTGGGACATCAAAAATTGGTTGTGTGTGGGGTATTGTTTTGAATTTTTGCCAATTTGAATTGGGTGAGGTTTGTGTTTGATGCAATCGGCTACAAGACAGGGATGAATATGATGTTCAGTAGAGTTGTACATGATGCACGGTTGAAGTATATGATATGTCCATGTATATGCATCCGTTGTGTCCATTTGTGCGCAACATGTTGTCCAAATGAGGTATAGGGTCGGTACAAGTCTATTTTGGAGCGACACAGTGAATGTGCATGTAACTGGACCATTATGTCCATATGACTGGAACATGATGCCCACTGACCACAAAGTGTTACGTTACATATACTTTTGATCACGATATTATGCATACATGTTCATCTTCCTCAAATGTAGAACACGTACGAAGTATATGAACATGAAGACATGTAATCATGAGTACCAATATTTTGATAAATGTCTATTTTGGAGTCACCCAGTGACTGTGCATCTAATTGGACCATGATGTTCATATCACTAAAACATGATGCCCATTTACCACACATTATTCATTTAAATATATTTTTGATCATGATCTTGTGCGTACATGTTGATCGTCCTCAAATGCCCAAAAACCCAAAAGTTATATATTTGAAAATGCCCACACTTTAGATTCATGAATAAGATCTTTTCTGTATATTTTGATGTTCAACTGGTAATCTTGTCATATACATTGAGATTTTCTGTCCAATATAGTAGACCATAATGAACATTTAATTATTTGAAAGATAAATAATGAAAATGTAATTTGATGTTCAGTTGGGTTTATAGTGATGTAAAGATGTCGATTATTTGAAAGTTAAATAATAGAATATAATGTCCATTATAGTACACAATAGTGAACATTTAATTATGTAAAGATGTCCAAAAGATCAAAAGCTAATATTTGAAGATTGTTCACAATATGGGTTCCAAGCATAATGCGCTTTTGATTATAATTTGATGTTCAATTGGGTATATAATGAAGCTCTTTATACAGGATGACCAGATCGTGTCACTGAGGATGCATTATTGTCATGGCATTGTCATGTATGAAGACAACACTTTGAAGCAAGGAGTGTACACGAAAGCCGTCCACTGGGATAGAAAGAAAGAACTACCGCGCCTATAGTTTGATTGTGTCGGACTCATTTTGTAATAGAATGCAATGTTTTGTTTAGATACAATAGTGGGTGCACTTCCTGATTGTTTGCTTGCAATCCCGATTAACATTTACTATTACTAGGACGACATGCTTGTTAGGGTCGCATTTTGGAAATTGAAGTAGTTACGCTATGCCTGCTAGACTTTATTTCTTCTTCCCCCGCTGGAAGTTAAGACTTATGTTGATGTTTTTGATCGAATCATTGTTGCTTTTTTAAGGAACATCCAGTGAACATTGTCTGTTCATCAATTGTTATTTGTATGTACATGGTGTCATGGCAAGGCAAATATTGAACACTTATAAAAAAAAAGAAAAAAACTTGTTGCTAATATCACTAGCGGATCATTTTAGCGGATCAAGTAATGATCCTCAAGTGGATCATGAATATTTCACTGATTATAGGAGGTGAAACATGAAAATACTGTATGATATGTGCATCGGGATGTGTTCATATGGACATAATGATAGCCCGTTATGAACAATGAATATTGATAAACACAATTCAATCATCAAGCTGTGTTAAATAGGACAACGAGTAATTGTCTGAAAAGTCAATCATCAAAGTTGCTAATATAACTATGACATCAAATAATGAGCCCCCATTTGGGGCCAACGTCACCCAATCGGCTAATGTACATTCATCAAATATTAGCTGATCATGACATTGTGATTGTATGCACATAGTGTCCATTTAGAATACACACATTGAATAAGCAACAAAATACTCATGGCCTCTTGATAATGACTCACCAGCTGAGAGATGGACTTTTCTTCGCTTATATGCACATCAAATATGACTACCAGATTGGATGAACTTCACGGGTCATATATATGAACATCGTGTACAAACTACAAACAACACGAACATTGAGAAACAGCTTAAAAAATGATTTCACTAATACACATTAAGACTATTAGTAACGACTTCAAATGTTCGGTTCGGGATGCATGGTATTAACAAATTGCCAAATCGTCGTCAAAATGTTTCTTTGGCAATTGCATGAACATCAAATAACCGTCAAAATGGTCGTGACTTGTTATCATCAGTTCACATTACAACATTAAATGAACATCACGACGTAACGAAATGGGTCAACAAAATAACACCTCCGTGCATGATTAGTTCACAAAATGAACATCATCAGTTCATAAAATGAACATCACGAGACGTAACAAAATGGGTCCAACCAAAAGCATGAAAAGAGATGTTAATGTGTTACATCATCCAGCATAAAATCATCAATATCGCTCCAGACAGGTCCTACTATCATGTGTTGTAACTTGATCACAGGTCTTACACCTCCATGCACTTTTTTTTTTTCTTTTGAACAACAATCTCAATTGGGTAATCCCTTTTTCGTGGACAACACTGTAAACATAAAAAAAAAACAATCAGTTATGTACATCAATACGACTTCAAATGGTTATAGCACTCATATAAGATGATCATTATAAAATCAAAAAGATGGTCGATTAGTTGAAAACATACAAATCATCATGTACACATCACATTCGTGTATAATGGATAACATGATCAACCTACAAGAACATCGTGGTCCGATTGGATGAGCATTGGGTTCGTGCCTACAATAACAGCATTTATATATAATGCAACCCACGTCAACTGGCCATCATGAAATATTCATATGAACATGAAGACCAATAACCATGAATATTAACATTATATTGTATGAACATTATATTATTAACATCTATGACGCTTGTCGGGCAAAAGATTGTTGCTCATGATTATGTGTCTCCATGTTCATTTAGTTTGTATGTGTTGTGCATTCGAGAACAATCAACATGTACGCACAAGATCATAATCAAAAATATATTTAAATGAACAATGTGTGGTAAATGGGCATCATGTTTTAGTGATATGAACATCATGGTCCAATTAGATGCACAGTCACTGAGTGACTCCAAAACAGACATTCATCAAAATATTGGTACTCATGATTACGTATCTTCATGTTCGTATACTTTGTACGTGTTGTGCATTTGAGGAAGATGAACATGTATGCACAATATCATGGTCAAAAGTATATGTAACTTAACACTTTGTGGTCAGTGGGCATCATGTTCCAGCCATATGGACATCATGGTCCAGTTACATGCACATTCATTGTGTCACTCCAAAATAGACATGTACCGACCCTATACCTCATCTGGACAACATGTTGCACACAGATGGACACGATGAATGCATAAACATGGATAGATCATATACTTTAACCGTGCATCAAGTACAGCTTTACCGAACACCATATTCATCCCTGTCTTGTATCCGATTACATCAAACACAAACCTCACCGAATTCAAATTGGCAAAAATTCAAAACAATACCCCCCACACATTCTTGATGTCCCACAACCATTCTACCAACCCAGAAACAAAAATAAACACATTTCGCTAGTTTTCCTCTTCTTCTACCAACACAGAGAAAAAGAAAAAAAAATAACTCAGCCATGGAGGAACACAAAAAACACCAGTCAGCCATGGATGTCGTTCTTGTACAACTTACCCCATACTATCACCTTCGCTATATAACCTAGCCATGGACGAATATATGATCCTCTCAACACCAGTCACTGATTAAATCCCTTTCTCTTTGCCTTTTTTGGAACCCAAACGAAAATCTCCCAATTTTTTAGGTTAATGTTATCACAGTTGGGTTTTGGCCATAGGAAAGATGGAAGGGTTGAAGATAATAATGATAATAGAATTCCAATGCATGCCATGAGCCGTCAGCAATCACGCTTGCACAAAACCCATTGAATATACTGTTTTTTTCTCCTCCAGCTTGCTCACGTGATGTATTACAAATAAAGGGAAATTTGATTTTTATGCTGGCCCTTGATCCTAAATCTAATGGCTATTAAGAACTCTTTCATGGTGGAGAGGAAGAGAGTGGGGACGATGATGGTGATGGTTGGGAAAAGATTGTGATGGTGATAGAAAAGGTGTGGTGGGGTTAAATAGGAGGAGAGAGAGAAAGGACGGTTTATGGAAGGGAGGGGGTAATTAGGGTAGGTGGAGGTCTGAAAAAGGGAAGAGAAAAAGTTTAGGAGGCGGTTAGACGAGAAGAGGAAGTTTTGAAAAGATTTGAAAAATGGAAGGAGTGTGTTGGGAAGGAAACTGGCGGTTGGGGTGAATTTATTTTGATATGATTGATGGGGATTGGAGAGAGAAAAGGGGAGATGTTTGTGAAAATGGTAATAAGGAAAGTTGTGGATAATGCAAAAAAAAAAAAACGGTAATGGAAATAAAAGGAGGGAAAAAAATAAAAAAAAATTAAATAAATAAATAAATTTAAGAAAATAAATCATACCGAGCAGTTATTGAGAAACTGTCAGGATGATTCTATGCCAAGGTTTTATGTGAGGTAGACTCAAAAAGGTTGTATGACAATTTTTTCAAGGACCTTTATGAGTGTAAGAAGAGCAGAACATACCTGGCAGAGGGTCTTCGCTCCCCCTGAAAGGGAGAACTCTAGCTCCCCCTCAACTGGTCATCAAGTTGTAACATACCAAGCTCCCTTCTATTTGTAATGAATTGCTCAGTGGGAAGGGCCTTGGTGAAGATATCTGCCAGTTGGAGATGAGTAGGAACAAATTGCAATGTGATGTGGCCTTTGTCTACATGATCTCTTATGAAATGATGTCGGACATCAATATGCTTGGTGCGAGAGTGCTGAACCGGAATTTTTTGTGATTTGAATCGCACTTTGGTTGTCACATTTGATTGGAATGTCTGTGAATTCTATTCCAAGGTCCTTCATCTGTTGTTTGATCTATAGAAGTTGTGCACAGCAAGCCTCGGCTGCAATGTATTCTGCTTCTGCTGTAGAGAGGGCAACTGCATTTTGCTTTTTGGACTGCCAGGATATTAGAGATACGGCAAGCATTTGACATCCTCCAGAAGTACTTTTGCGATCAGTCCTTGATCCAACAAAGTCTTCATCTGTATACCTAGTGAGATGAAGGGGATTGTGACTTGGGTACCATAGTCCAAGGTCCTTGGTACCTGCAAGATATCTCAGAATTCTTTTGACCGCAATCAAGTGAGATTCTTTAGGACCACTTTGAAACCTAGCGCACAAGCATACGCTAAACATAATATCAGGTCGACTTGCAGTTAGGTAAAGAAGAGATCCGATCATACCTCTGAAATGTTTGTCAGGAACGGCCTTACCAGTGGGATCATGATCAAGTTTTAGGGTAGAGGACATTGGGGTGCTGTTATGCTTTACTGTTTCTAGACCATATTTTTTCAAAAGCTCTTTTACATACTTACTCTGATTAACAAAGATGCCATCTTCATTTTGCTTGATTTGTAAGCCAAGGAAGAAGCTAAGTTCTCCTACTAGGCTCATCTCAAATTCTTTGCTCATAAGATCAGAGAAGTCCTTCACTAATGTTTCATTAGTGGCACCAAATATAATGTCATCCACATAAACTTGAATTATAACATAATCCTGACCTGAGGTTTTGATGAACAGTGTTTTGTCAATGAGACCTCTTGTAAATCCATTTCTCAAAAGAAAGGAGCTTAGTCTCTCATACCAAGCCCTGGGAGCTTGTTTTAGCCCATAAAGGGCCTTCTGAAGTCTGTAAACATGAGTATCTGGATTTTGTTGTTCAAATCCTGGAGGTTGTTCCACATAGACTTCTTCCTTTAGGTATCCATTGAGAAAGGTACTTTTTACATCCATTTGATACAGCTTCATGTGAGTTGATGCCGCTTAGGCCAAGAGTATCCGAATGGCCTCTAGTCTTGCAACTGGTGCGAAGGTTTCTTTGTAGTCAATGCCTTCTTCTTGGTTGTACCCTTTGGCAACTAGCCTTGCCTTGTTTCTTGTGACAGTCCCATGTTCATCTAATTTGTTGCGGTAGACCCATTTTATACCAATGACTGGATGGTGTTCGGGTCTTAGGACAAGCTTCCATACTTTGTTGTGCTCAAATTGATTTAATTCATCTTGCATAGCTAGGATCCAGTTGCTGTCCTTTAGAGCTTCTTCAGGTCCTTTAGGTTCAATCTGAGAAACAAAGGCGTGAAAGGCACAAAAGCTTCTAAGAGAGGATCGGGTTCTAATACCTGTTTCCAGACCTGAAAGGAGATTGTCGGCTGGATGGGCAGGTTTGAACCTGAAGGTCCTTGATGACTCCTCGGTGTTCTGCTGTGCAGTATCAATCATTTGAGGAGTTTCTGTTGGTGAAGATCCTTGTCCTTCACTTAAGGAAGGTCCTTGTTCTTCATCATGTGAAGGTCCTTGAGCTTCATTTTCCTCATGTTCTGAAGTTGATTGCATGATGTCATCGGGAGGAGGTTCTTCATTTTGTTGAAGAGGATCTTGCTTAAATATACGAGGGGTGTCCTCGTCATCATCATCTTGATGAAGCTAGAATCTGATGGAGGACCTTTCTGACAAGGTGGTGGAAGTTTCATCGAAGATAACATGAATTGATTCTTCCACCGTTTTAGATGCTTTAATGTAGACTCTGTAGGCCTTGCTAGATAAGGAATATCCTACTAGAATTCCTTCTTCACTTCTTGGCTCAAATTTGCTTAAGGCCTTCTTGCCATTGTTATGAACGAAGCATTTGCATCCAATGGCCTTGAGATGAGCTACATTTGGTGTTTTACCTTTGAACAGGTCATAGGGTGTCTTCTTCATGAAGGACCATATGGTACATCTATTGAGAATATAATTTGAAGCATTTAAAACTTCAGCCCAAAGAAAGAGGGGTAGATTGTTCTCACAGATGATTGTTCTGGCCATGTTTTCCAGAGTGCGGTTCTTCCGTTCAACCACACCATTCTGTTGTGGTGTCCTTGGGGTAGAGAAGTTATGTGTAACCCCTTCTTGATCACAGAATTTTCCAAATTGGTCTCGATTGTCAAACTCTTTTCCATGATCTGTTCTTATAGACACTAGAGTGAGTCCTGTAAGGACCTTGAGTTGCCTGTATAGTTTCTCAAATTCTGGGTACGCCTCTGTCTTATCCTTCAAAAATAAAACCCAGGTAAATCTAGAATAATCATCAATAATGACTAATATGTATGAACGTCCTCCTAGACTCTTGTATGGAATTGGTCCACAGAGGTCCATATGCAACAGTTCTAAACATCTAGAGGTGGTTACTTGAGATATAGGTTTGAAGGAGGTTCTGGTCTGTTTGCCTCTAGTACATGCATCACATACCTTGTCACGAATGAAATTTTGAGATGGTAAGTCCTCTAACCAAGCCTAGGTGTTTTAGCTTTTGAAGGGTTTTCATACTTACATGTCCAAATCTACGATGCCATAACCATGTTTCATCTGATGCAACTCTAAGACAGGTGAGGTCCTTTGTCATATGATCACTAAGGTCAATAACATACACATTGTTCATCTGATGACCTCTAAGGACTATTTCATGAGATTCTTTTTCTACGACGCATGAGTTCTTATTAAACCAAACTTTATAACCCCTATCACAAAACTGAGAAATACTTAAAAGATTATACTCTAAGCCTTCTACATAATATACATCATTTATACAGTTGACTGAGTTCTTACCGACCTTGCCGACTCCAAGGATCTTCCCTTGGCTTTTGTCTCCAAACATTACCTTCCCACTTTTGATGTCCTTGAGTTCTCTGAATTTGGTTGGATCTCCAGTCATGTGTCTCGAGCATCCGCTGTCCAAATACCAGAGGTCGTTGTGAGCCCTGAGACATACCTGCACTGAAGGACATTATACCTTTCTTTGGACCAGGAGGTTTATGAAAGGTTTCTTTGTTTGAGGGAACAGGTTTGTTGGTTGGCTTCTTTGGAACCCACTTTGTTTTGGTTCGTGGTTTTGGTATATTTATGGGTTTATGCGGGGGGGGGGGGGGGTAAGAATTCTGGTTTGGTTCTGGGTGAACCAGGTTTATTTGTAGAGGTTTTCTCAGGATTTATGGTAGAGTGAACTTGGTTTATTTCTTGATTGAGAATGGAAATCAGCTCTTTTCGGTTCTGTATCATTTCATTTCTCATGCTGACATTATCAGAGGTAAGATTTTTTATTATCTCCAATTGAGTTTCTATGGTTTTGGAGTTTGTTTCAGCAATTCTAGTGAGATATTGTACTTTGTCGGTGAGGGTTGCAATGTAATCAAGCAGATTGAGCAATCTTGGTTTCAAATTATGTGGAGGACATTTCAGGAAGAGATTTGTGAATACCTCATCATCTTCATCGGCCTGTGTTTCATCTGCTTGTGTTTCTGTAAGGTCCTTTGCCATGAGACAAAGATTTGCAATTTCCTCGGATTCACTTTCACTTTCACTGCCTTCACTTTCACTCCATGTGGCAACCATAGCTTTGCTGCTCAATCTTTTTTCCTCTGAAGTCACTTTGTTCCTTGACTTTCTTCACATGAGGACATTCCCTGACCAAGTGATCTGTTGCACCACAAGCAAAGCATTTATATTCATTATCATCCTTGGTTTGAGTTTTACCTTTGGGTGACGGTCATTTGGAGGATGATTCTCTCAGATAGCCACGGAATCTGGGATTCTTTCTGTAAAGTCGTCTGAAACCTTTAGCTAACATGGCCATGGTTTCTTCATCATCATCCTCTGATTCTTCTTCTGGTTCCTTGGTGCTTTTGAGGGAAATGTCCTTGGTCTGACTACCTTCAGACAGACGTATCTCATGTGCAAGAAGTTTGCCAATCAGCTCTTCAATTTTCAAGGTCTCTAGATCTTGAGCTTCTTCTATTGCTGTTACTTTTGGTCCCCACTTGTGCCTAGGAAGACACTGAAGGACCTTGTTCACTTGTTCTTCATTGGAATAGGATTTTCCCAGGGACTTGAGATGGTTGATGATTGCACTGAATCTTTTGAACATTGACTCAATGGACTCATTTTCTTCCATCTTAAAGCCTTCATACTTTTGAACTAGTATGTTGACCTTGGTCTTGTTTACTTGGTTTGTTCCTTCATAGGTTGTGACCAAGTAGTTCCATATCTGCTGAGCTGTATCAAAATTAGACACTCTTTCAAATTCATTAGAGTTAAGACTGCAAATTAAAAGATAATGTGCATGAGTATTTTTCTTTGCTCGCTCTTTTTCTTCAGCTGAATACTCAGATCTTGGTTTATCACTTGTTGTTCCATCTGCAGCCGTCGTCTGGGGAGTAGGATAATTTCCTTTGGTGACTACATCCCAAATGTCCTCATCTTGATTTCTCAAGAAGATCTCCATTTGGCGCTTCCAAATTCTGTAGTTGTCACCTGTCAGTAAAGGTGATCTGTTCCATGAACGTCCTTGACTTAAGTCTCCCATGTTGTGATCTCCCATGATCTTTGCCAAAGAGCGATTAGTCTATGAATTTTCATTGGACCAAGCTCTGATACCAATTGAAAGAACCCTAGAAGGGGTGAATAGGGTTATTAAAATTTCTGCAAAATTGGATCACTGGTAAAGGACGTTAGTCCCTTAATCTGCTCAGATTAAGGTTCCACACAATTCAATAACTGAGAATAATATAAAGGACAATAAGATAGATATGAATAACCTCCTTTATTACAGTTACTTGAATGACGTTGGATGTTGCCTAAGGTAAAGGACCTTAGGGTTATAGAGAACCAAGCACCTTACAATGGACGCTTCTTATTTCTGGAGAATTACACCCACCAATTCACAGTTTGGTGTTTACACAAAAATTGAATCCTAATTTCGTCTAGGATTCTAACACAAAAGCCTAACACAACTCTAGATCCTTTTAGAGATTGATAGCACTTTCACAACACACACGAACACTTTCACTCAAACACAAGAACACACTCTTTGTTTGAACAGTCGATTGCTTCCGTGTAATCGAATGCCTTCGTCCAGTAGATGAGTGTTCTTCTTATAGGAAACTTCGCAATGCATCCAGAAAAGAGTTGTTGAGATTTCTTTCCAATTTTCCGATTTGATTTAACCTTCTATTTCCAGCTTTGATATCCTTCCTTTTGTGAGACTTGGTCTGGAGATTTCTGTTCGAATATTCTTCCCAATCTTGGTCGATTATTCTTCTGCAAAGACAAGCAATTTTAATCAATCAACTTGGTTAGGAAACATAGAACGCAATTTTAGGAATTACAGAAAACTTCCCTGTTTATTTGTCTTTCACTTCAAAACTCTTGACTGCATAGTGAGGGCCCTGATGTCGCCTTGCAAGGTTCTCTTGAACGGCCTTGTTGCTTGTTCAGGTCAATGCCCTTTACCCTGCACTAGATAATGTCCTTTGCATAGACGCAGTTTCTTCAATATATATACATACATACATACATACATACATACATACATACATACATACATACATACATACATACATACATACATACATACATACATACATACATACATATATATATATATATATATATATATATATACATACATACATACATACATACATACATACATACATACATACATACATACATACATACATATATATATATATATATATATATATATATATATATATATATTTTATAGAAATAACAACAACAAAATGGTAATGAATATATATTTAAACAAGTAAAAAAATATATAATACAACTTTAATAATGTTGATTTTTACTAACTTAAAAGATACAAAAAAATAAAAAACTAAATTACAATTAATATATATCTTCAATATATTTCAATCTTGATTTTTCATTCTTGAATCTTCAATCTTGTATCTTCAATCTTCACTCTCCAATGTTCAATGTTCAATTGTAAAATTTTCAATTCTTCAATCTTGGATGGATTTGAGGTGTTGTGAAGGTTAGGGGAAATGAGAGAAGATGAGAGAAGATGAGAGAAATGAAATGGAGATGGGAGGGAAAAAATTCGTAGGGAAATTTGAGGGCTTTCGTTCATATAAGTAGGCAAAAAATGGTGTCTGTTTTGCCACCAAACAGACGCCATTTCTACAGTCAGTGATGTTGGCATCTATTTGGTGGCAAAACAGACGCCATTTTTGGCTGTAAATTTATTGAAAATGATCGATCTTGTGGCTAGCTAATATATATATTATATATATTAAATATTATTATTATTATTATTATTGATACTATTATTATTATTCTTAATTTTAATTATAACTAATTATGATGTATGTATACATTTTTTAGTTATAGTTAATTATTAATTATTATTATTGTTAATTATATTCTAATTTTTTTTTAGCGTAATAAGCTATATATATCATATCTAGCTAGATAACTTAATTTATATATATATGTTTCATTGTCAATTATGTTGTCAATTACAATTATTCTCATGTGTACGTACGTATTATTATATATATGTTAATTAAGTTAATCAATTTGTACGTATGTGTGCAAACATAATGAAAAATATATCGATGTTTGGATTAAATGTACTAGCTAATAAGTACGAACGTATGTATAATTAAGAAAGAGTTTAAATGTTCATACAATGTAAAATATATACAATCAAAATTATTAATGTCACACGCCATCGTCATGATCACTTTCGCTCTCCTCCCCATCGTTGCCATCATCACCCTAATTGTGGTCTTGTGTCAATTCGTCGAGGCTATGGAATAGGTATTGGCCTCCTGGGATACAACGACAATTTGGAACGGTATGAAATACAATCAAAATGAATTAAGTAATTATTGGAACGTGTAAGTAATTTAATTTTGTGTTTATGGAAAAAAATATGCTTACCTGGGTAAGCATATAACGAGTCCTCGGGAGGAACGGTGGGTTGAGGTTGTGGGGTCCGGTGAGAAGTACTGCAGCGGCGGGGCGGCGGTAGAGGAGGCTGTCTAGTGTATGGCACTTGACTTCCAGAGGAAGATCCAGCGAGGAAAGGGGCTTGCCAACTCTGAGCTGCTTGATGCTGGTACCTTCTTTGCATTTGCAACATTTGTTGCATTACTTGTTGCCTCACTTTTTCCTCCAAGGCTGTGTCAGATAGGCGTCGTTGTTCCTCTAATTTTCTCTCGAATTCTTCTTGCAGTCTGCGCGTATCTTCTTCGCGTTGTTGCCTTTCTTCCTCGAGTCGACGTTGAAGCTCTCTGTTAATCTCCGTAATAGAGGCTCGGACGTCGATGCTATCGGAGTCATTATGACGTCGTGGACGTCTCCTCGATACGACGTGGGGGAACTGCGTCTTCATAGCTTCCCCCACAACCCCCATGCCCACGACGTGTCCCCGACTTTGCAGTTGTTTGTCTAACCAAAACTCGTCTTCAAACATTATGGGAGTAACTGGTTGATCGTCCTCCCGTTGCTTTGCCGCCATCTCCCTTTTGTACGATTTATAATCACTATGCATCGTCTCTTGGTCGATACAAAGAAAGAGTAATTGGAATAAGCGAATTAAAGTTAATGTTCTTACGTGTACGTACGTACATAATAACTTAAATATTGAATGATGAAGATACTTACCCCAAGCTGCCTGAACCTGTCGTGCACCCACTGATTGGTGCTCTGCTTCATATGGGTCGCTTCGAATTGTTCTCATATGTTAGGGTCTTTTCCATCGTTTTTTTCTTTCTGTACGTAAGTGCACATATAAATTAAATGTTAAATTATTTGGGGTTTGTACACTAGATAAACGATATATATGTGCAACGTTGTATATATATAAAGTCATAATTAACTTACCAATTTCTCTCTAACGATACCGAATGAAACTGGGCCCCTTGTGTGCGATGGTGGACCCTTATCTTGGTTCATCTTCCTTGCCCTGCTCATGTTCTTGCACTTTTCAGCGAATTTGGGGTCTTCCCACTGAGCAACGAATTTGTCCCAAATCTCTTCGTCGACAATCCATTTTGGTTTGCCTTTCCCCGCCAACCATCATTTTTTTGATTTGCCGATAGCGTCAGCGTACTATTTTTGAGCCCTCCTAAGGAACCAATCACGTATATAGGCCTCATGTTGGTCCTCCCACCAGAATTTTTTCTACATTTAAACCATACATGAAGAATTAAACATGCAAATAAATTAAACAATATACATCATAACTTTGAATTAATAAACCACGAAAAAAATTTGGCATAGTTTCCCCTATAAATGGACAATTATCCCCCATTTTACATACACCAATTCATATTAATATATCTCAACGGCCACACGCCGGATAACCATACACAAACATACACACTTATACACAAACATACACCAATATTCATGTATGTGTAGCTACATCATGCACGAATGAAACATGCAAAATAAACAAGCTACATCATATTAATTAATATATCTCATCTCAAAATGAAAGACAACGTATGTACACAAAAATTTAAAGAGAAAAAAATGTGAGGGTTTTACCTTGAACTCCTCGTATATCAACTCACGCGTCCCCCGGGGCACTTTACTCCATGTTGGCCAAAAGCCTCGGAAATTCTGCTTCACTATGTCCATGATGGCCTGGTTGCGTGTGCCCAATATGGCGCCACACTTAAATCAATTAGAAATGAAACATCGATTAGATCGAGGGCATACAAAATTATATATATTTAAACACAAATTAAGTTATAAATGCATAATCAAAGTTCAGATTGATACTCACGCGCCATTACAAGGTCTAATGATATACTTCCCATCCGACGTTTTTTTAGCTTCCGCCCGAACGTCCAGTTGAATTCGATATCGTTCAGTAATATCATTCCCCGACGTTTGGGTAGTGTCGCCCTCCCCGTCAGTCTGCAGACCACCCTGTTCGGTCTGGGTTCCATCCCCTTCAGTGTGGTCAGTTTGGGCACCCCCAACATCAGTTTGGTCACCCCCATCATCAGTTTGGCCCCTCCTGAGGCCCCTGATCATAAAACTGGCCCATCGTCTCGTTCCCTAATGGCACAGTACTGCCCGCAACGACCGGCATGAGATCTAGAGTGGAGGGGTCTAGCTGTGAATATAGGTCATAGTTGCTCCCCTGAGGTTGAGAAGCAGCTTCAGGGACATGATCAAATTGGGGAATGTATGGTGTCTATGGGGTCGATGATGAACCATCCCTCGCATTCGGTCTAGACCCACCACGGGTCCGAGGTCTGCGGGATCCATCTCTTCCTAACATAATGGAACTGCAAAATAAAAGTAGAATAAACATTGAATTAGTATCAACTTCCACGAAATAAAATAGCAAGTAATATGAATTAGTAACCACTCCCAGAAAATACAATGCATTAAAAGAGATCGACAACACATTGATGTAGAATATAAAAAACATTGAATTAGTTTCATTTGGCACACAATCAATTCGTTTCACATAGAAAATACAATACATAATATGTGTTCGTTTAAGACACTTGTAACACAATCAAAATTCGAATACTATATTGTTATTTAATAGTCTTTGTTGTCTTCATCATCCTCATCCACTTCATCATCGTCACCATCATCATTTTCGTCATCCTCGATGTCTCCATCGTCCTCATTGGCTACATCGGACGTATTACCACCCACTATTAATTGGGCGTTGTCCATGTCCGCAACCTCATCGAAAACCCCTTCAATAGCGAGTACTTGTGATACGGTACCATCATTGGGGTTGATCGGGACAACAATTCTTGGTTGGTCATCTTGGATGGCCAACGGAAGGGTGAACTGCTTGTACTGTGCATAAGATGGTTTGTTTGGAACCACAACCCACCAGTTAGCTTTATCTCGTATGCCTGCCGGGTAATTCATGAACAACACTTGGGTTGTGCACCCTGCCAAGATGAATGGGTCGTACTTCCAGTACCGTCTGTCCTTGTGTAATTCAACAAGCGAGCATAACCTTGGTGAATGTACACCTCGTACCGGGGTATTGTCAAACCAATCACATCTAAACAATATGCTCTTCTTGTTGACAGGCCCAACATATTCCAGTGCGATTACTTCTTGGAGAACACCATAGAAGTCATCGACAAATCCACCGCCACCCATGCCTTTGACACACACCCCCCGCACTATACGAAGCCACTGAGTTACTCCTTGCTTGGGTGTGAAGTAAGAACCCGTTGATTCGGTAAGCACTCCACGTGGTCACTTTAGGGGAAGGCATTCGGGCTAACTGATAAAGATGTTCATGACGCTCATCTTCGTAAAACCATAAGGCTTCCCAATTTTCTTACATTTGGAGTAACCGTTAGATGTTGAATGGCTTAAGTTTCGTTTAAATATGGTCAAAATCGAGATTGTATAAATGATTGTTTTCCTCACAGATAGCTGATAAAACCATTGAGCGAACTCTGCTTCAATCATCTGATCCAATTGAGTATCCGTGGTGTTCGGAAATGAAGTCAACTTGTAATTCTTAAACAAGCTGCGCGGCATACAAGCTCATTAATTACACCTATAATACATATCAATTTAATGAAATTGTTAGTGAGCATTGCTTACTCTAAGTAGTGGTTGACTTCTTTGCAGTTCAGTAGAACGTGATCGGTGTGCTGCGTTATACTCTTGATCGCTGAGCCACCTCGTGTTTACACCTCCCACAGGGCTCCCACTGTCCTTAAAAACCGACAATAACATAGGATCATCCCCATCGTCTTCGTTACGCATACTTGTTGATGTAGAAGACGATACATTATCCGTCCCAAAGTATATAGATGCGAATTGGGAAATCTCAAACATGAGGTACGCTTGAGCCATAGATCCTTCAGGGTGTGCCTTGTTCTTTATTTTCTTCTTCAACCACCCGAAATACCTCTCAAAGGGATACATCCAACGATATTGATCAGGACCACCAAAGAATGTCTCCTGAGCCAGGTGAATGGGCAAGTGTTCCATTACATTGAAGAAGCCGGGTTGAAATATGGTCTCCAGCATTGTTCGATTTTGGTATTTAGGGTAAAAAGTAAGGTTGTCAAATCCACAGGGATGGTGTGTTAGGTTTTCAGGAATTGGTTTGGTTTGGGTTTCAAATTGCAGGAAGCAGTAAATAATTTAAACTAAACTAATTATGAATTGAAAACAAGAACAAGAAATCAAAATTTAATTAAAGAAACTAAACTAGGAAACAAGAAAACAAGAAATTGAAAATAAAACCTAACTACTAGAACAAGAACAAGAAACTAAACAAGAAATCAAAAGCATAATCAAGAAAGCAATTAAAAACTATGGAAGTAAAAACTAAATTAATTACTGAATCTAAAGCAGAAAACATTAACCTGAAGGTTTGATCTTTACTCTAATCTTGAATCTTGAATCTTTGAATCAAAAATCTTTCTCCCGAACAAACAAGAAAGGTGTGATTTAGATTACTAAGACTACTCGAATCCTCACCTGAAGGGAGAATTCGAGGAACCTTAATCCTCCGCTTCACTAAAAAGTGGAATTTTTGTGGAACTAATACTAATGAAATTCAGAAAAGTGAAACAGAAAGTAAAGAACAAGAAAGAACAAGAACTTGAATTAATCTTGAAAGAGAATCTGCTTACAATCGAGGAATGAAAGAAAACTTAAAGAAAACTAAAAACTAAAACATAATCTAAAACTAACCTAACCTAAAGAAAAACTAAAAACTAACTACCGACTCTAATTATTAGAAATCCTAGTATATATACTAAAACTTAACAGGGAAAAAGTAATAAAATATAACAAAACCCTAAACCTAGCCGCTGCCTCTTTATTTCTGAAAATTTCGACAGTCGCGGGCGTGAAGCCCATGGTTGCGGGTGCCACACACTTGGTTGATGGGCTTTTGGAGCTTTCAGGCCTTCTTTTCCCTCTTTTCTTTAATTTAACCTACAAAACACAAAATCATCATAACTTACTAATAATTAGGGGTCTAAAACAAGCAAAACTCTTTATTAACGGTATCAATTTGACTCGAAATGAGACCGAACAACACTCCCACACAAAGGTTTGCTCGCCCCGAGCAAACTAAAACAAAAATAAAGAGAAACTAAGCTACTCTAACTCACTTTCGTAGGAATCACGGTTGCATTTAGCGTATGCAACAAGCCCTTTAAACCTCTTGGTAGCCCAAGTGGACGAGGAAGGTCTCGTGAGGGTTTATAGCAACTATACCCACAAAAGCCAAAGAAAAAGGAAAAAGAAGAATTAAAAGAAATAAAAAAAATTAGCGTTAGGGTTACAAATACAATTAAACACCCACTCAGGCTAACCAATCAAACACATCAATCCATCAAGCAAATACCAAGATCAACCTGGAAGAGAACAAAATCAGTGTAAAATAGATAGAATGAAGTTTTCGAAATTAAGTAGAGAGAACAAGTACTTTAGATGCGAAAAACCGCCAACAGACTTAAGATGAATGCAAATATGCGCGGTTGGTTATGGACGTAGGCCAGTCAAAAGAGCAAACCTCACTTTAGGATAAAAATTGAATGCTCAAACACTCAAATTTGAATGTGCATGTGGGTTTTTCTCATACTCAGACCAAAAGAAACAACCTACCATAGGCTTGGTAAGAATCTCTGTTCGGTTGTAATTTTTGTGGTTTTATAAGTTAGGGATGTCGGTCCACAGGGATGGGTGTGAGGCTTGATTAAGGTAATCGGTTCGTGTAAATGAGTTTTTCTCAAATGCGGAAAGCGATAAATTATGTAAAGAAAACATTTAAATCTAACCTAGACATGATAATAATAAAGAAAACAATTAAAAGAAAGCAATAAAGAAAACACTTAAAGATGAAAGCAATTAAAAGGCATGAATGAAGACAATGAATGAACAATGAAATTGGGAATGAGAAATTATACCTTTGATGACTAATCTTCAATAAACCTTCAATCTACACTTGAATTTCCCCCGAACAAACAAGAAATTGTGGTTTGGATTACCAAGAATCCCCCAAATTCTCACTAGTAAGTAGAATTGGAATTCCTTGACCCTCCTCCCCACTAAAAATGGAGTTGATTGTGGCTAACACTATAAAGCTTGGAAAACAAGTCAACAATGGCAACTATAGAGAGAGAGAGAGAGAGAGAGAGAGAGAGAGAGAGAGAAGAGAGAGAAAGCTTGTAAAACTTCAATGGAAACTTGCTTGAATTGTGAAATCTTGAGAAAGTTTGAATACAAATGCTAGAAATCAATGAAAGCTTGAAGAACAATGAAGAACAATTGAAAATTTGAAAAACAATTAAAGAGAGATTAAAGCAAATAAAGGAAAGCAATAAATCTAATTCTACTCCTAAACTACCTAGGCTAATTTATAATTTAGATTAATACAAGTGGGTATTTATAGAAGAAGGAAAAATACAACCCAAAACCCTAGGACAAATCGCAAAGACGCTGCGTCGCAGACAGTGGCTCGGGCGAGCCACCCTCTGGCTCGGGCGAGCCACTTCCTGGCTCGGGCGAGCCAGCGTTCTGGCTGGTGTTTTGTTGCCCTGAGTTCTGGCTCGGGCGAGCGCCAGATGGCTCGGCGAGCAAGCTGCTCGCGCTTTTCCCTGCCGACTTCAAACGCGCATAACTTCTTCATCCGAACTCCGTTTTTGGCCCGTAAGATATCGATGGAAAGCTCTCGGTGTGTACTTTAAACTCCCAAAGTTTCAGACCTATCGGAGTTGTAACGAAGGAGTTATGACCCAAAGGGTGAAGGCACACGTATTTCAAACCTTTGAGTTTGTACCGTTCCCCTGTTTTGCGCCAATCTTGATATGGAATTTCCGACTTCGGTTTCGCCTCGGCTCTCAGCTCGGGTTGACTTGGTTTGACTCGGATCTCGGCTCGGGTTGACTCGGTTTGACTCGGGAAATAGCTCGGGATTCCCTAAAAACCTTCAATTAAGCCCAAACTTCTTCTAACTCCTTATTTTCCTACAAAACACCAAATCATTATATCTAATATATAAATAGGGGTTAAAACAAGCAAATATACCCTATAAAAGAGAAGAAATTTGGCTCAGAACGAGACCGAACAATCTCGCTCGTCACTGCTAGTATGCAAATACATAAGTGAAAACCAAGAGGACTTTTAGGGTTGTAACGAGGCTTAGGTTAGGGAAAAGGAGTGGTAATATTTGGGTATGAGGAGTTAAAGAGCCATGCTTGGATTGATTTTCAAAATATATTACTCTCAACTCACCTTCTTGCTTAATTTAAGCAAGGAACTCAATTCTCCCTCATCAATATCGAACATCTCATCAAAAACCTCATAAAAAGCTTTCACTGTCTTCAATTGAATCTCCCTAATCACCCTTTTCTTTTCAGAACTTTTCTTTTCAGAACTTTTCTTTTTTTTTCTATTTTTCTGCTTCTATTTTTTTTTGTGGGTGATCAAGGGAGAAGAAACACGAATAAATAAACTTAGCTTTGACCTCAATATATCAAAAGAACAACATAACCATTTGTCTAACTCATAATAATTAAGATATGTAATGTGCCTCAATTCAATTAAAATCAAAAAACTATACCCTCAATATTTCAATTCCATTCACAGCAACACCGAACCAATTTTCGCTCCCGAAATAATGAATTCTCACACATCCAAGCAAGGCAAAGGGTAGGAATTAATAAAGGTCATGGCTTGTATTGATAGGGTTTCATCACAAAAAAGAAAGGTAGTCAAAGGCTAGGCGGGGCTAAAGAACGGTAATAATATTGTTAGGGAGGCTGTTTGGCTATGTAGTTTAATTAATAAAGAAAAGATGCCTCAATCATATTGTCACAATATATAATGCAAAGATGCAGTTTCAAACAAGATGCAAAACAAGTTCTAGAGGTGCAACTAGTGGTGGAGTCACTCAGGAAATAAAAGAATTGATAAAAGTGATCAATTCATACTTTTAGGCTATGTGGACTCACGGGATAGGGCTCATTCGACTACACCTAGCCCAAAGATTTGCGGCACGCATATTTACACTTACTAAGATAGTCAAAGCAGTTAAACACACTATTCATTACTTGACTCAAAATCAGAAGATTTGCAAATTCAGTTTCAAAAACATTTAAGTTCTCAACCAAACTTTTCAAGGTGAAGCAAGACAAATTGAAAGTCCAATCGATTTACAAATCATCATCGAAGGTGTTCCGGATATACTAAACCTAATAATTTTAAAAATTTTGCCAAAACTAGTAGGACACTTGTGCCACCCCACTCCCACACAAAAACTCTACAATGTCCTCATTGTGAATAAGGCGATACCACACAAAAGAAAAAACACACAAGCCGGCATGCATGCCTCCCCCACTCTCACACAAAAAGGCTAACAATGTCCTCATTGGAATCAGAAATAGAGATAAGCAAGCACACAAAAAGAAAGAAAAAGAAACACAGCAAAAGAAAAAAAAAATAAAAGAGGGAAAAGAAGGCCAACTCACTAATTGTAATAAGAAGACAAGGAAAGATATTACCTGGTTGGGTACTGAATATACCCAAACAATGAAATCTTTAGAAAAATAAACCCTCCTATGGAGCATCAGCCACTCCATTTCACCTCAAGATGTTGGGCACCATCTCAGAACCATTCAATGCTCGTAGTAACAAGTCATGCATCCTTGAATGCATCTCAAAGTGGTGAACATAAGAGCACAATCTCAATAGTACATCAACAAACGTTAGTGCTCTCAAAAGTTTATCAAAGGTCTTAGAAAAGTCATAGAATTGACGGACTACATGAATGTACACAACTTTCCTAGGCACCTTAAAAGGAGACATGACAAATGATTCCTCCCATTGACTTGTAAATGGAGATTGGGTATGCAAATCAACGGGAGGGTATATCAAGTTTATCAAAGATGATGAATGATCTACTTCAACTATTGAATCAACTACTTGTGAAGAAGAAGCTTCTACCCTAGAACTAGTCTCATGTAAAAATGCACGCGTGTATTCAGTCATTTTCGCACACATATCATTCATCTTCGCACTCATGTTAGCTCGAAAATCATCAATTTCAGCTTTCAAACAAGAATCAGAACTATGGCACGGCAAATCACAATATGAGCACAAAGGATGAGACTCAACAACGTCACACAAGGGAAGATCATAAGAATTTTCTACATAACCCCCACCATAAGATAGATCATCAAAATACAAGGGGTATTCACATGATTGTTCAGCTATAGTCCCAAAGGGTGGTGCGTAATAAAAAGGTTGGCCTCTAGGAGTAACATTTTGTTGCTCAGATTCATAAGAATCCCTAGACAACCACTCAAGTAACTCCCATGCTTTATCTTCTCCTAAATTGGAAAACCCGTAATAATCTAAGAGATTTCGGGTCTCGTAATTCACACCCTTATTCACAATTCCCAAAAGATCTAATGTATCATAAAAGATACCATACAATTCACATTGAACACGGTACTCATGTAATCGGGTAAAATATCTCAAAAATGTTTCATGCTCAAATTGGGGAAATTGGGGACTAGCCATAATATCTATCTTTTTTTATGTTTTTTTTTTCGATATTCAAAATTTTTTTTTCTACTTTTTTTTTCTTAGAAGAATCTAGAAAGCAATAAACTATTTACACTCAAACCAATAACCTAATCTACCAAATAACGCCATCCCCGGCAACGGCGCCATTGTTCGGTTGTGGTATTTAGGGTAAAAAGTAAGGTTGTCGAATCCACAGGGATGATGTGTTAGGTTTTCAGGAATTGGTTTGGTTAGGGTTTCAAATTGCAGGAAGAAGTAAATAATTTAAACTAAACTAATTATGAATTGAAAACAAGAACAAGAAATCAAAACTTAACTAAAGAAACTAAACTAGGAAACAAGAAAACAAGAAATTGAAAATAAAACCTAACTACTAGAACAAGAACAAGAAATCAAAAGCATAATCAAGAAAGCAATTAAAAACCATGGAAGTAAAAACTAAATTAATTACTGAATCTAAAGCAGAAAACATTAACCTGAAGGTTTGATCTTTACTCTAATCTTGAATCTTGAATCTTTAATCTTTGAATCACAAATCTTTCTCCCGAACAAATAAGGAAGGTGTGATTTGGATTACTAAGACTGCTCGAATCCTCACCTGAAGGGAGAATTCGAGGAACCTTAATCCTCCGCTTCACTAAAAAGTGGAATTTTTGTGGAACTAATACTAATGGAATTCAGAAAAGCGAAACAGAAAGTAAAGAACAAGAAAGAACAAGAACTTGAATTAATCTTAAAAGAGAATGTGCTTACAATCGAGGAATGAAAGAAAACTTAAAGAAAACTAAAAACTAAAACATAATCTAAAACTAACCTAAACTAAAGAAAAACTAAAAACTAACTACCCACTCTAATTATTTGAAATCGTAATATATATACTAAAACTTAAGTGGGAAAAAGTAATAAAATATAACAAAACCATAAACCTAGCCGCCGCCTCTTTATTTCCGAAAATTTCAACAGTCGCGGACGTGAAGCCCATGGTTGCGGGTGCCACACACTTGGTTGATGGGCTTTTGGAGCTTTTAGGTCTTCTTTTCCCTCTTTTCTTTGATTTAACCTACAAAACACAAAATCATCTTAACTTACTAATAATTAGGGGTCTAAAACAAGCAAAACCCTTTATTAACGGTATCAATTCGACACGAATGAGACCGAACACTTGCATATTATTATGGGAATTTCTTTTTCAAGCCGGACTAAGTCACTGTGCTTCAATGTTGTGGAGCATAGGCTCTTGAACCATTGGCTTAACTGAACGAGTGGCTCCAACACATCATCGGGAAGTGCCCGGAACGCAACAGGTAACAATGTCTGCATGAACACATGACAGTCATGGCTTTTAAAGTTTTGAAACCTTTTACCTAATGCATCAACACAGTTCGCGAAGTTCGAAGCATAAGCGTCCGGTAAACGAAGCTGTTGTGCCCAGTTACAAACATCTGTTCGCTTATCCTCAGGAAGAACATATTTGGCTCTTGGCTGTGGGGGTTTACCGTTAGGACGGGACAATAGATGGAGTTCAAGCCTGTCACATATGTTCGCCACGTCCCTCCTTGCATTTCTATCATCCTTCGTTTTGCCGTCCACCCTCATCACCGTGTTTACGATGTTGTCCACTAAGTTCTTCTCAATGTGCATCACATCTAAGTTGTGTGGAACCATATGATCCTTCCAATAAGGAAACTCCCAAAAGATACTTTGTTTCTTCCAATTATGAGCATTCTCTCTGAATCCCGGGACTACAAAGTCGCCATGGGTAGTCACCTTGGGGAAGTGCTTCACCTCCTCGTAGATTTCATAACCGTTTTTCCTACACGGTGGGACAGTTCTATCTGGGAAAGTGTGCCCCTTTCAAAATGCCTTTCGATTTCTTCTCAAAGCATGCCCCTTAGCAAGAAACTGTCGGTGACAGTCAAACTACGAGGCTTTCCTCCCATGCTTCAGACGAATTGCTTTTAAACCATCCATGCAAACAGGACAAGACATGGCACCGTGCGTGCTCCACCCAGAAAGCATGCCAAGGGTCGGAAAATCATTCACCGTCCACATCAAAGATGCCCTCATGTTAAAATTTTGTCTTTTGGAGATGTCGTATGTTTCAACACCAACCCATAAGCGTTGCAGCTCGTCTACCAAGGGTTGGAGGAAGAAATCAATTTTATTTCCAGGGTTCGGAATAATACACGTGAGGAACATGTACGGTGTTGTCATGCACAATTCAGGTGGCAAGTTGTAAGAAGTAACTACAACCGGCCATATCGAATAAGACCTCCCTGTCATGTTAAACGGGCTAAACCCATCCGCACACAAGCCCGCAGCCTTACATTTCGCGATTCCCCCGCAAAGTCTGGATGCACGATGTCGAACATTTTCCAATGAGGCGCCGTCCGACGGATGGCAAAGTACACCTTCCTCGCGCTTGTTCTCCGCGTACCATCTCATATGCCCGGTCGTATTCTTCGAGGCATAAAGACGCTGCAACCTAGGCATCAAGGGAAAATAAAACATTTTCTTGTACGGGACGCCTTTCTTTGTCGTAGATTTCTGTGGCTTATACCTAGGATTGCCACAAAATTTACAGTGAGATGTGCATCGTCCTTATAGTAGATCATGCATCCACTAAGGCAACAATCAATTGTTTCATAGCCCATCCCCAACTTCATAACCTTCTTTTTCAACTCATCGTAGTTTCTAGGCACTAGGTTCGACTGGGGGCAGCTTTCGCTCATCAGTTCCATGATATCGTTCATTGCCTGCTCTGACAAATTGTGCTTCGACTTCTGACTTATCAGCCTCACGGAAGTGGACAACTCAGTATGAGTCGCACACTCTTCCCACAGAGGCTGTTGAGCAGATTGAAGCATATCATAAAATTGTTGAGCTCCTGCATTAGGTGCCTCATTCGCCATGATGAAATCATTCATCATCTCTTCCGTTCTATCGATGAACGGTGGGTGATTCGGTTCCTCGTTTGCGGATGACTACCTGCAGACGGTTCCCAATCACCTTCCACATCGTCACCACTGCCATCCTCATCATCATAGTCACCCCATTCTTCACCATGGCTCGTCCAACACCAATATTGTTCCATAAACCCTCGCCTATACAAATGTTCTTTAACTTCATCAGGACTAAATCCGCTCTTATTCTTGCACTTCACACATGGGCACCGATACTTTTCAGTCCTCGGGTACTCATACGAATTACTCTTTGCAAATTGATCAAACATAGCTACCCCAGCAGCCCATTCAGCCCTGATAACCCTCCTACCCGGTTGAAACCTCTCGTACATCCCACGACGATGTGGGGGCCCGTCCATAATGTACGTGAAATCTATTCATGAATTGAATTAATAATAAACATAATTCAATAACGTACTTGATTAAATATTATCAAAATCATCCAAACTAAGAACTAATTAAGCTATGTCATCAGGCAAGAGGATCCTGTTATTATCCAAGGAGAGTGTGTTTGTTAACTGTTAATCTATGGCTGAAAAAGACTTTCATGAGTCGTACCGACTTCTCATTTATTTGTCTGGTTCCCAAAAAATAGTGTAATCTCAACAGGCATCACAAGAAGGTCTATAGTGTTATGGGAGTTAGAAGCATCTCAAATTGCACAATGCAAGTGTTTCTATTGTGCACTGGTGGCAAAGACAAGGCGGATCTGAAAGAAAAGCTAGTAGTGAAGGGTCGAATATAAATCGTGTTGGGCTTTCTTGCATGTAAGATTCTTAGGTCCATCAAAGCATTGACTTTGCAGCATCATGCCTTACTTTGATGGACCTATGAATCTTACATGCAAGAAAGCCCAACATGCTTTCTATTAGACCCTTCACTACTAGCTTCTCTTTCAGATCCGCCTTGTCTTGCTGCCCACCAGGTTGCATAATATAGACACTGCATTGTACCGAATCTGAGACGCTTCTAACTCCCAAAGCACTATACATAGACCTCTTGCAATTTAACTTCTGAGAATGCGCTATTTTCTGGGACCCAGACAAATAAAGGAGAGTCGACACGACTCATAAAATTCTTTCTCAACCATAGATTATCAGGTCACAACACACACTCTCCTTGCCTATTAACAGGATCCAAACACTACCTCTTTTTATGACACACACACATATATATATATATATACACACAACAAATTAAGATACTATAACTATAAATATACATTATCATACGTACTACTCTACACTAACATCACAAATAACTTATTCACTAATTATGTAGCTAGCTACGTACAGCTGGTTATTGAGTACTTAAGTAAGTACGTAATTGGATGTACGTGACATAATTATTTACATAATTTTTGTCTTCGTTTGGAGTTATAAGTAATTAAGTTAACAATTACGTTGGAATAGCAAAAAATTTCCGCTACCAACTTTAAAGGCTAACTCACTTACTAATAACAACCAAAATCATCCAAATTCGATTAGAATATTATACCAACTTAATCTTCAATATACATACTAACATAACAATTGATCGACCAATATACTTATTCCATGACGTAGTTTCAAATGCTTTTGAAGCATATATACTAAACAACGTATCAAAAGTACTTGAGGATGATCGATTCCCCAACTTTTCAATTTGTACTTTGATTGGCGTCAAACTACAATGAATTCCATGGAATAGGTATATACTTGGTCACATTATCCTAACCCGGCCCATACTAACTACCCTAACCCATACAAATAACCATTATCCTAAACAAACTATTCATAATTAATTACATATGTACGTACACTAAACAACTAACGAAATTAACAATTTTAAAAAATCATACCGGAGCCGTCGTACTTATTTACAAATTAAACAATAAATAATAGTTTATAATTATTCATTACGTACGTACATATTAAATAATAGTTTATATAGTAATTTTTTTATTCATGAATTTAATAACTAAACATATTAAATTGTAAATTCAAATTAAACATACAAATTAAACTAAATGTATTCATAATTGAAAATATAATACGTACACATGTTATTAACTAATATATTAAATCGTCAATACAATTCCTAAAAAATATCCTAAAATACAATATTTTTATACTCAATCGAAACTCATTATAATTTCCCACAAATTTATTAAGCCATATAAATTAACATACAAAATTCGTATTACATATTAATATTTATCATAATGCTCAACTTAAACATATTTTAAATGCATTATTACATTTTTTTTTGCAAAGTAAATATAATTATTCATATTTAAATTTACCACAAAACATAAAATCAATATTTAAATTAACATACATGAAATTAATTAAATTCAACATACAAAACATATTTTAAATGCATTATAACATGCAATTAATTAAACTAATATAAAACATACAAACAATATTTAAATTCAATAATTCCACATTAAAAACACGATTTTCACACTTAAAATTCAAATTCAACATCCAAAATATATTAGAATTCATACAAATTTACTAAAACAACTCAATTTTTCAACTTATATCCAATCAACTAAAATTAAATTCAACAAAAACGAAACAAACATACAAATATTCAAATTATTCGTTTTTTATCAAATTTAATTTATTATTTAATCACTTTTCATAATATTAATCATAATATAACAGATCTGAAACAAAAATAACTGATAAAATTACCTGATTTTTTGTTGAATTAGCGGTGTGCACCGAGCTTCTTCTTCCACTCTCTCTCGCTTCCTCTTCCTCTTCGTCGGCGAAAATGGCAGATAACAACCCAACCCTATTTTTTTCCCGTTTAAACCAAGTTCGGCGTCTGTTTTCAAGGCTGGCAGACGCCTATGGTCATGCACAAGAATGAGATATCGACACAAGTCGATGCGCTTTTTTTAAAATTAAAAATGGGCGTCTGTTTCCCATAAAACAGACGCCGTTTTGAAAATGGCGTCTCTTTTATGGGAAACAGACGCCCATTTTGAATTTATCTTTTTTTTAAATTTTATTTCATTTGTTTAGCGTCTGATGTTTAGAGAGACGCCAATTTTCAGACGTTTTTTGGTATGAATTCTACTAGAGTAACTGACATGGTTTGCTACAAGGTAAAGACAAAGCCATAGGTAGCTTGTCCTCACCATGAGCACACTCGACCCGTGCTTCTCTCACGTGAAGGTTCCTCTTCTCACATCCCAACTCGGTTTTGATTTAATGTGGGGGTAAGGGAATCAATTTCAGCTTCTTACCATTGTGCATAAAGGATTAGAAGTTCTCGAAACCATCATGAGTAGCTTTTTTGTCAAATTGCCACGGACGCCTCAAAAGAACGCGACAATTGCTCATAGGAATAACATCACACAAGATGAAATCAAAATACTTAGACCCAATAAAAAGCTCAATGAAAACTTGTTTTGATACCTTTTTCAAGACAACTTGATTGCCAATCCATTTGAGTGTGTAAGGACGAGGGTGAAAGAAAGGGTCGCGGGCAGGATTTATGGTGTCGCGCCCCTAACAGTTTTCTAGCAAAAACTCTTTCCTAACAACGGTTACGGTCGTGACCATGATGGTCACGACCGTGACGTGGCTGCTAGTCTTTCCCTATCACCATTAACACCTCTATCAACCTTAACCCGTGCCCTCCTCCGTTATTAGTGCCGAGAAGAAAACGACACTCATCTAGAGGGCATCCCGCGATGGCGTCGAATGTCTCTTCTGGCCTTGGGTCCACCTTGAAACGGACCCCATACCCGATTCGGAAGTACAATTGCTCGGAATTTTTAGGGGAGACTCGGTAGGGTTTGATGGCCATAGACTTTGAGACTTGAAGCTTAACTCGATACTGTTCAAGTTTATACATTAATTGTGTCCTCCTTTGTATATTGAAAAAGGACCTTTGAATTCATTTTCTCCACGCTTGTGTTAATGAGGGGTGTGACTTTATGCACTACTATCTTGATCTGACATACAAAACACTAATCCTAGAATTATAAATTTGCATTGCGAATGCATGAAAATCAACAACTCAAAATTATAATGGGAGAAACAAGAAAGGAGGACAACAATTAAAGAGCTTTAAGATACTTGATGCAAATTTCAATCGTTCAACTTGGTGACAAACAATGAATTGAAGCAAAATTCTATCAGACCCGATTGGCATGTATCAACTATCTCTCTTAAAACAAACAACAAATTCCAACAATTTGCAGCTAAAAAGCTAGAAATAACAAGAATGAGTATAACAAAAATGAAACAAAATAGTTTGCAAGTAGAAGGAAACAAACCTCAACTTAATTGACAGAATGTGACCAAGCAAAGAAATCAGGCGTATTTGGCCGTTGGGTTGGAAATCTCATCAGGGTTTTGATGTGAATTTATATTTTATAGGAACTGATTGTCTTTGATGATGTGTGTGTGCGCGCGCGGGCGCGTGTGTGTGTGTGTATGTGAGAGAGAGAGAGAGAGAGAGAGAGAGAGAGAGAGAGAGAGCTAACGAAGAAGAAGAAATTAAAGCGCTGACCCAGATGAAGATAGGAGGAAACGGTCGAAGATAGGAGGATGACAGGTTACAGTTTCATGGGAGTGTGAGACAGAAAACGAGAAAAGCAATGGCATGCAAAGGCATGACATGCAAGAAAATAATAGGGAAAGGTAAGGGTATAAAAGGAAATAAACATTTGGGACAACCTTTCTGCTTATCTGCTGAAATAACCCTAGAGGGGGGGGGGGTTGATTAGGGTTATGTAAAAAATTCTGCACTTCAATCAACACAACTCGATTAATAGCGCTTTTATATAATGAAAAATACTTCTTTATTGAATAATTAAAAGTGCTTAAAAGGAGGAGGTTACAACTCAGCTCAACGGAGAACTTATGAGGTCCTCACTTGGCCTACCAGAATAGAAGACGCAGCAGATGTCTTCCGGATTAGAGGCCTCACAGTGGATGCGATTACAACCAGTGACCTCACTTGACAGAGAGACACTTATCTAACTTCAAAGTCACGACCTTAGAGGTCCTCACTAGTTTAACCACTGGTTACAACAAAAGATCACCACTACAACAATGGTTACACTCATAATATTCACTCAATATTCCTACACTTAGAACTTTCTTTCACAAAGTTCCTACTACTGATTTTCTTGCTTGGAAATCAATACATTTTAGAGAAGTCTTCGAAGAATATATATAGTGATACAGCAACGGCTCCTTGATCTTTGGTGGGGATAGTTTCCTTCTTGAATAATCTTCTCAATCTTCCATACCCATTTGTTATCCTTGATTTGCTTTCCATAAGTTGAACTTCTAGAAACAAGGAAACAATTGTTATCACATTAAAACAGAATGAGTAGGAAAGAATATATTTTAGGGTTAGTGATGATACTTCCCTAAATCAATTTTGTCGCACTTTCAAACATAATCGCAGTGCTGGTGCTGGAGGTCCTCGGCAGATGTAGTGATGAGGTCCTCAGAATTTGCTGGAGCTCTTCATCTGCTTTTATAAGGATGGTAGATAATGAGCCAAAAATGCACTATCTCACTTAATTCTAAGTGGATTTAGCAAAATTACCATGCCTAATCTTCTATGTAAGTTTGATTACAACTCAAATGCACCAAATATGAATATAAACATATAATACAATGGAAAAAGATTGTGAAAATGACATGTTTAAGCACATTTTCTTAGTCTCTCGTCAACTTTCATTGACTTATTAGTTCCATTTGGCATTTTATGTTGGGCATGCATAAAACTTGCCGTAACTAATGGCATTAGGCACGTCAGCCCTACGTTAAAAGAAACTCAAAACGTAGATTACCACAAGATCGGACACTACCATGTGAGAGAGGATGGAGTTTCATTACATGACATGGGTTTTTCAATTATTAATTACTACTTCAAAATTGCAATCCCTTTATTTTTTGTCTACTACTGTAGAGTATGGACACTACCAAGATTTTACTATTTATTTTTTTCCTTTTCTTATGCTTATGCAATTTATTATATGCAAAAGTCTAGGTTTACTAATCGAGTAAAACCCAATCAAGGCACTTGATGCCGTTGAATATAATTTAGGGCTTTGCCTGATAATTATATAAAAGAAAAAAAGAAAAGAAAAGAAAAACCCAATTAACTGTCAAACGCAAAATGCAGTAATCCTGCTATTCAATGCTTAACCACCAGTACTATCGAAAAAAAAAATGCTTAATTAACCACCAGTACTTCAAAATTGAAATATAAAAACTAAAAAGCATTAAGTAATAATAGGTATTAGCATCTAAAATGCCCATTCAAAATTCTAGTCTCTTAGTTTTCGATATCTATTTTAAGCTGATCATGCATCCCCATGCATGCTTCCACTACTTGTACGTTCCTGCTGCTGCATCATCTGAAGCAACTGCAACGACTCTTTCTCGTATTGCAGCTGTGTGATTTGAGCTGCATATCAAACTAATTCATTAGTTACTGCATGCGGAAACAGTAATTAAATAATTAAGCTTCAATTTGAATTAAAGGAAAGTAATTTTTTTTTAATATATTTTGTTGAAATCTCAAAGTGAGAGAAAGCCTAAGCTTGTGTTTCATGGAAAATAAAATGGAAAGAAATTAGTTATAGTGACAATTATTTCAACAAAATATAAAAAAATTACACCCTGAAGTATCCAAGATCTAAGTAGTTCCGACATGAATAACGGAGGTGCATTACAACTTTAATATTAATTTTAACCTTAGTCCTAAAGTTTGACGCTAATCGGGAGATAAATTCAAACATGGGAAGAAAATTAAAACAGTACACGAGCCTATCTTTCAACCTACAAACTTTAAGGTCATTTTTTATTCAACCCATAAACTTTAGGGTCCCAAAAATAAATAATGAAAACCAAGGGTCCAGAAAATAAATACCCCTATACTTCAGGATCCAAAATGCAAATAACCCATAATTTTTTTTTAATATTTTGTTGAAATCTCAAAGTGATCAGAGAAAGCCTAAGCTTGTGTTTGATACATGGAAAATAAAATAGAAAAAAATTAATTACAGTGACAAATATTTTGAAACAATGCTACAAATTGAAAGTGAAAATAGTGCATTAAAAATCAGTAAGAAAAATTAAATTAATTGAGGCACATGTTATTTGAAGCAAACTTAATTGCTTGAAAATATATATAAGATGAGTTTATGCATGTGAATGATTAATGCTAAATGTACATTAGTATAATGAGTAAGAAAAAGTAAATAAATTGAAATTAATACTTACCATCATTAATGTAGGCTTGTGCTTCCATTTGCTGTATGCTCTGCCTGAGAGCAGCATTCTCTCTCTGCAGCATTTCAACTTGTGACCTATACATGGAAACTTGAGGAGACAGTGCTGCTATCCTTGCCTGGTGCACAAAATTAAGAAGACATTCATAATTAGTTGATGAAGGGTCAATTCTGTAATTTCATTTCCTAAGTTATAGATATATAGTGCAATTTATTAGCTGCACCCGGAGCATGTACTCCAATTTCTGCGATTGTTCATCCACATATATTAGGTTGTTCACTCTAATTATTCATATGGTTCACTCTGATTATTATGATTGTTCACCCGCAAATATCTGAAGCACTCCGAATGCATGTAATATATATTACATATATAGGAAGAATGTAATAGTTAAACCTCCTCGACATCGCAGGTTCGCAGGAGCTGTTGTATGCGCTCTTCTTTCTTAAGGCGACACCTTAGCCCATACTCTCTGTTCATTGCTAATCTGAAATATCAAACCATCTGTCAATAAGATTATATCACAAAGTTTAAGGTGAGACCGTGTTACATAAAATTATGGTGAGATGAATTCTGTATTATTATGTCAAGTTAACAAGTCATATTACAATGAGTTTTATGTAAATAAGATTAGTAATTCATAAAGCAGTGACTTTTTTTCAAAGTTACTTTCACATAAATTATTAATCACGCTTGTATTTGTAAAAGTCACCATAAAGTTATAATATGACAGTCTCATGAAAATTTACTCTATATATATCACCTCCAAGGTTTAACAAGTTCATTAATTATATGACTAGGACAATGATACACAGCTTGACTCAATAGTTCATAACCATTTTGAATTGTCCATATTTCATATTTTTATAACTTTTAATAATATTTTCTCTAATAATTATATATATTTATCAACTATAAGAGTATAATGATAGGTCAAAAAATATAGTAAATAATAGCCTAATTATATAATCATAGTAGAAAATGCTCATTTTATGCATAGTTTTATATTTATAAAAAAATATATATAAATAATTATTTTTATATTATTCATAAATTGTAATACCCCTCAAAGTAATAAAGCATACTTTTATAATTATATTTAACTTTATAAATGATTTAGGTGAATATAAACTGATTATTAACCATCCTGTATCAAAATGCTTATATTTTGCATGTAGTTGATAAGAAGTTATGAAATGAAGACTAACCGTCTGAGTCTCTTAGGGTCCATATCCATAGGAGCAGCCATGGGCGGATCTTGGGCAAGGGGTGGAGTGGCCATGGCCACTCTTAACTCAAAAAAAAAAATTAAATTCAGTTTAATTTGAGTTAAAAATACAGATAATATATTTTTAAATGAATGAAATAATGTATTGGACACTCCTAATACGAATACCTAGATCCGTGAGCAGCAGCATGAACAGCGTTATTGGGTGGGGGAATTTGCGTTTCTTGAGTATCATTAATGTTAGTGCTGGTGCCAATATTGTGTGCAAATGCATCCATCTCGTTTCCTCTGGAAAAAACACACTAGATATTTAATGTTGGTTCAAAATAAATCTTATTGATTGCACTAATCATCACTGCCATTAATTCTCTAATAAAAGTCTTGTGCAAGACACATATTTTGTGTCTTGTCATTATAGAAAATCTATATATTTGTGAATTAAATTGGAAAAAAGTTACATTATTGACTTCTATAACTATAATAATATATATAAATTGTATAAAATCACACTTTTATCTATATTTTTAAAAATTTACAAAAAAGCGTCTAAAATATGCCCAACGGATGGGGTTCATTCGTTAGGGTGTCAATTTTAATTGTTGGCGTATCCAACACATTCCAAGCTTCTTATAATTGATAATTAATAGTATCTGTAAAAAAAATTGGGGTTAAAAACGATAATAAGTATTGATTTTATAAGGGAGAAGACATTTAAGGAGTGTCTTGGGGCAAGACACTTATCATCACCCTTCTCAAAAATAAGTGAACTCGTCCAATGTTGTCTTTTATTAAGGAAGTAATCCATCCTACTCATTTTATTTGTTATTTAGATTCATGTATTAGTCAAATTTTGAAAATTTTGATCATTCGTTTTTTAATATATGTAATGTTTAATTATATAAAGGTACTATCATAATATTCGAAATGAAAAATATTATCATAGGAGTATAATATTATAATTTTTTGATAAAATATTATATAAGAAATTATCAATCAAAAATAAACATTGAAGATTGTTACACCACTAATATAGAACAAATAATATGGAAAGGAGGTAGCAGTTTACATGATAAACGAGAGTTGTGACAATTCTGGGGGTTATTTGCATTTTGGACCCTGAAGTATAGGGTTATTTATTTTCTGGACTCTTGGTTTTCATTGTTTATTTTTGGAACTCTAAAGTATATGGGTTGAATAAAAAAGGATCTTAACGTTTGTAGGTTGAAAAAGGCCGGTGTACTGTTTTTTTTTCCCATGTTTGAATTTATCTCCCGATTAGCGTCAAAATTCAGGATTAAGGTTAAAACTAATATTAAAACTGTAATTATACAAATCTCTTATTCATGCCGGAACTACTTAGACCCTGGGTACTTCAGGGTCTAATTAGTTCCGACATAAATAAGAGAGGTGTATTATAGTTTCAATATCAGTTTTAACATTAGTCCTGAAGTTTAACGCTAATTGGGAGATAAATTCAAACATGGGGCAAAAAAATAAAAAAAAAAAAGTACACGGACCTTTTTCTCAACCTACAAATTTTAAGATCCTTTTTTTATTCAACTCATAAACTTTAGGGTCTCGAAAATAAACAATGAAAACCAAGGGTCTAGAAAATAAATGCCCATATACTTTTGGGTCCAAAATGCAAAAGTATTATTGTATTAGTATACTATCTCAAGTCTCCAAAATTCTTACCAAACGCTTTCTTAGTCTAGTTACTTGTTAAGATGTAACCCTATGGTATCATACGAATTAAACAGAAACCCATGAAAATTTGCCCTAAATTTATATCTACTTTATTGGTTAAATGTTTATTTAGTTTTAGCCAGATAGAGAATTTTACAGTTTAAGAGCTGCCATTTGAAAATGAATATCATCAAGAGTTTCCACGAGTAAATACTTATACTTTGACAAGTCAATATGACAAGAGAAACCAACAATGTAATCTTCTTAACTACAATTCAACATCTGATTATAATAACTCATGATGCAAAAATGTTATAAGCTAAAGTTAGATCTATTTGTTACTACTATTTATTTGTTCCTATAATTTTCCAAAACTAATTTTTGTGGGATATTTTCATGACATTTTATGCTCTAACCACAACAACTATAGCCCATGACAATTTATGTATAATTTCTAGCCCTGTTGATGTGTATTAATAGATTATTTCTGTGATGATGTCGGATTCTATCTGATACTACATCACATTTTTCTTATAATAAAGTTTAAGAAAATTCTAATGAGCACCATGGTTGATACATGTAATTAGCACATATAATCAATTTTCAATGGAATCTACTACAACACAAACACGATTAAATAAAAAGAAATTTAGAAAACACAATCAACTAGAATTTTAGAGGCTAATTAAGTTAAAAAATGAAGTTAAATAACCAAACAAACAAAAAAACAAAGTGCAAGAAAATACCTGTGTATGCAATTTGCTTAGTTTCTCCCGAGAAGAGTTTGCTATGACAAGTTGCTTGGCTCTTACACAAATATATATAATATGATTTTCTCTACGTTCTGGACCTCTCTTTTGTGATAGTAAGTAATTATGTCCAGGTAATATAATATGAATTAATTAAAGAGGCTGTCGAAATAATGCAAGTATTTATAGCTTACTCAATGGCCTGCTTATATTACTTTCATAAAATGTCTTTTAATTTAGTGAAGGAAAATGAAACTGTTATTCAACTTTGCAGTTTGAGCAATACATTCCCTTTTTTTCTAAACTCTAAACAAAAAAAATGTAACCCTTTGCCCATATCACGTGATCCAAGTGACCCAAACTTTTGAAATTGTTCACCCCCATAGTAGTAATACATCCGTTTGAGGAGCGATAAAATATAAATATAAGTGACTTTATATCATAATGGTATATCATATTAGATGTTAGTTATGTTTATTTAGACCATTCCTAACATAAAAAGGAATTTGTAATGTGAAAATATGTAAGGATAGAATAGTATCAACACAATCCTCCGATCCGATATGAATCCTAGATTGTTGAAGTATCAATTTATTTAGTTTTACATAAACTACCGTAATTCTTAAGGTATAGTGATGATTCATTGAAACTAGTTTTATGTTTGTCCATTTACATAGTTGTGACTTAGATAATGATTAATATATGTTATGCCGACGCGTTTAAATAATTGAACATATTTGTAGTATATTTTTTATTATATCACAAGGATATTTGAACATATTTGTAGTATTTTTTTATTATATCACAAGGATATTGCCAATATCCAATATTTCAAATGTGTTTTTATGAAAGAAAAGTGAGTATGATTTGATTTCCTCTTATTTGGTTGAAAAAGTAAATTTGAATATTCGATTAGGTGTGACTATCACTTCCGAGGTGCCAAATATTAACTACTAACAATGTACTTAGGACCCCTCCTTTGATAAATATGATAAACACATCAACCTAAAAAGTCTTCTAGACGAGGTATAACTAAAGGTTGAATACTTGGGAAGATGAATTAGGGTCGCCAATTTAAGTGGCAGACTTCATATTTAACACCTCTCCTTTGATAATCTGGGCAAGATGTCGGTTATGGTGATGGAAGCAACTTCCATGAGAAACGACATTAAAGAAGCTTACTTGCATAACCTTTACAACATTTTTGTGAAAGATGATAACAAGATTGTTATTGACGCAGTTCATGGAGTTTGGGAAATCTCATGGTCTATCATGAAGCCGGTTGAAAATACAAGATTCTTTCACTTAAGTGTAAATCTTCTATTGTTAGACATGTTCTCAAAGAAGCCAATAGAGCGATTGATTAGTCGGCTAAGGCTGGTCTCATTTAGTCAGATTCAATGAGTTGGAATGTTAGTAATGAGAGAGCTTTTTCTTTTATTGTCACGAAAAACAGATTATGTAAAACCCTAGCAAGAAGAGTTGCCTAACTCTTGTTACTTTGGGGAAAAAACTTGGAAAGTAGAATGATGTCTATCAAAGGATCAGAAGTTGATACTCATCAAATTATTATAGCCGCTACTACATATCTCACCACTATTAATTTTCAAATTGCGAATGCAAAGAAGGTAACAATGTTGTTTATAAAAGCACGAAGAAATTGTATACGTCATTTATAGGAATAAACTACCCAGCAGTAGTCCTAAAAACTTCGAGTTTTTTCTTTTCTTTTTTCTTTACTCCTAACCCCTACCCCCCCCCCCCCCCCACATATCAAAAGAGAATGTGGGAGGGACTACATTAGTAGAGGGTACCTAATAACAACTCGTACGGAGCAGTAAAAAGGAAGGTTTTGTGTTCCTGTCAAATGGAAAATAGAATAGAAATTAGAGAAACAAGGATGGGTTGGTGTTGTTGATTTGTTGCTACAATGAAAACTTTATGAAATTGCCCTACAATGTATTGCCTAAAATAGTCAGATTCTAAAAAGAGTTGAAAGACTTGCTTGTAATCCTTTAGAGCGAGGTTCAACGAGCTTACATGAATAATTGGAAGATGATTGCGAGTAAAGAGAGGACATCGCGGGTGGTGAGAGGATAACTAGCTAGGTTCTGAAAATATACTTGGACTGGTGAATAATCCTTGTAATTAATGTCTCTACACGAGAAAAGCATTTGATGTGTACGTAACATTGGTGGTTTAAGGGAAATACGTGCATGTAGAGTTGAAAGACTTGCTTGTAATCCTTCAGAGCGAGGTTCAATGAGCTTATGAATAATTGGAAGATGAATGCGGGTGATGAGAGGACAACTAGCTATATAAATTCTGAAAAGATACTCGGATTGGTGAACGATCTTGTAATTAATGTTTCTGCATGACTAAGCATTTTATGAGTACATAACATGGGGTGGTTTAAGGGGAATACGTACCTAGAGAGGGCCAATATGTTATAAAAGACAACTATGAGTGGGCAATTAATTAAGGATGCCACTTACTTAGGTAATGTGCTTATTACCAAATTTTCATTCACAAGACAAGAGTGCTTGAAATCCTTCAGAGTGCGGTTCAATGAGCTTATATGAATAATCGGAAGGTGAAGACGAGTGAGGAGAGAACAACTAGTTAGATTATAAAAAGACACTCGGATTGGTGAAAGATCTTGTAATTAATGTTTCTACACAAGAAAAGCATTTTATGTGTACATAACATGGGGTGGTTTAAGGGGAATACGTGTGTGGAGAGTTGAAAAACTTGCTTGTAAACCTTCAGAGCGAGGTTCAACTAGCTTATATAAATAATTGGAAGATGAATGTGTTTGATGAGAGGACAACTAGCTAGATTCTAAAAAGATGCTCGGACTAGTGAATGATCCTTGTATATTCTGCACGAGAAAGCATGCAGTTGATGTGTATGTAACATGGGGTAGTTTAAGTGGAATACGTGCATGGAGAGAGTTAATCTATTATAAAGGACAACATTGATGACTTGGAAAATTAGTTAATGATGCCTCCACCTTAGGTAATGTGCTTATTACCAAATTTTCATTCAAAAGACAAGAGCGCTTATAATCCTTCAGATTGAGGTTCAACGAGCTGTTACGAATAATTGGAAGATGAAAGCAAGTGATGAGAGGAATGCTAGCTTGATTTTGAAAAGATACTCTGACTAGTGAACGATCCTTGAATTGATGTTTCTACACGAAAAAAAGCAGTTAACATGTTCGTAACATGAGGTGGTTTAAGGGGAATACGTGCATGGAGAGTTGAAAGACTTGCTTCCAATCCTTTAGAGCGAGGCTCTACGAGCTTATATGAATAATTGGATGATGAATGTAAGTGATGACAGGACAGCTAGCTACATTCTAAAAAGATACTCGGACTATTGAACAATCTTTGTAATTACTATTTCTGCACGAGAAAGCATTTGATGTGTACGTAACATTGGGTGGTTTAAAGGGAATACGTTCATCGAGAGAGTCAATCTATTATAAAAGAGAAGTATGACTTGCAAAATTAATTAATGATGGCTCTCATTTATGTAATGCGCTTATTACCAAATTTTCATTCACAAAACAAGAGCACTTGTAATCCTTCAAAGCGAGGTTCAATGAGGTTATATAAATAATTGGAAGATTAATGCGGGTGATGAGAGCACAATTGGCTAGACTATGAAAAGATACTTGAACTGGTGAAAGATCCTTATAATCAATGTTTCTACACGAGAAAAGCACTTGATGTGTACAAAACATGGGGTGGTTCAAAAGAAATACGTGCATGGAGAGTTGAAAGACTTGTTTGTAGTCCTTTAGAGCGACGTTTAACTAGCTTATATATATATACGAATAATCGGAAGATGAATGCATGAGATGAGAAGACAAACAACTAGATTCTAAAAAGATACTCGGATTGGTGAATGGTCCTTGTAATCAATATTTCTGCACGAGAAAGCATTTGATGTGTAAATAGGATGAGGTGGTTTAAGGGGAATACGTGCATAGAGAGGGCCAATCTGTTATAAAATTCAAATATGACTGAACAAATTAATTAATGATGTCTTTCTTTTAGGTATTATGCTTATTACCAAATTTTCATTCATAAGACAAGAGCTGATTCTTCAGACCGAGGTTCGACGAGCTTATACGAATAGTTGGAAAATGAGTGCAGGTGACGAGACGACAACTGGCTAGATTCTGAAAAGATAGTCTAACTATTGATCGAGCCTTGTATTATTGTTTCTACACGAGAAAAGCATTAGATGTGGACATAGCACGTGGTGGTTTAAGGGGAATACGTGAATGTAGAGTGAAAAACTTGCTTGTAATCCTTCAGAGCGAAGCTCAACGAGCTTATATGAACAATTGACAGATGAATGCTGGTGATGAGAGGATAGCTAGCTAGATTCTGATGAATTGGTGGATGATCCTTGTATTTGATGTTTCTGCATGAGAAAGCATTTAATGAGTACGTAATATGGGTGGTTTAAGAGGAATATGTGCATGGAAAGGGCCAATCTATTGAAAAAGATAACTATGACTAAGAAAATTAATTAATGATACCCTGCTCACACTTTTATAATGTGCTTATTACCATATTTTTCATTCACAAGACAAAGACGCTTGTAATCCTTCACAGCGAGGTTCAATAAGCTTATATGAATAATTTAAAGATTAGTACAGGTGATTAGAGGACAACTGGCTAGATTATGAAAAGATACTCAACGGGTGAAAGATCTTTGTAATTAATATTTCTACACAAGGAAAGCAGTTGATGTGTACGTAACATGGTATGGTTCAAGGGGAATACGTACATGAAGAGTTAAAAGACTTGTTTGTAATCCTTTAGATCAAGGCTCACCGAGCTATATGAATAATTGGAAGATGAATGCGTGTGATGAGAGGACAACTAGCTACGTTCTAAAAAGATACTCGGATTGGTGAACGATCCTTGTAATCAACGTTTATGCACAAGAAAACATTTGATGTGTACGTAGCATGAGATGGTTTAAGGGGAATACGTGCATGGCGAGGGCCAATCTGTTATAAAAATCAACTATGACTGGGCAAATTAATTAATGATGCCTCTCACTAAGGTATTGTTCTTATAACAAAATTTTCATTCACAATACAAGAGCGCTTGTAATCCTTCATACCGACGTTCAACGAGCTTATATGAATAATTGGAAGATGAACACGGGTGATGAGAGGACAACTGGCTAGATTCCTAAAAGATAGTTGAATTGATACACGATCCTTGCATTAATTAATGTTTCTACACAAGAAATGCATTTGATGTGTACGTAACATAGGGTGACTGAACGGGAATACGTGAAGGGAGAGTTGAAAGACTTGCTAGTAATCCTTTGTAGCGAGGTTCAACGAGCTTATATGAATAATTGGAAGATGAATATAGGTAATGAGAGGACAACTAGCTAGATTCTAAAAGGATACTTAGACTGGTGAACGATCCTTGTATTTAATGTTTCTACACAAGAAAGCATTTGATATATACATAACATGAGGTGGTTTAAGGGGAATATATGCATAAAGAGGGCCAATCGATCTGTTATAAAAGATAACTATGACCGAGGAAAATAATTAATGATGTATTTCATTTAGGTTATGTGCTTATTACCAAATTTTCGGTCACAAGACAAGTGTGCTTGGAATCCTTCAGAGTGAGGTTTAACGAGTGTTGGGATTCACCCATGAGTAAGATGTCCCACATCGGAAAAATAAAGAGAAAGGACATGGTATATAAGTCAAGTGGGCTACTCCTATTAACACCAATTGGTTTTAAGATGGAACCTCACTTAACTTGTGTACCATGGGCCTTGGTTGAAGTGGGCTCCCCCCTTAGATCTCCCCAACAAGTGGTATCAGAGCCGATGGTTCGTTCGGCTGGGTGGGTGCAAGGTGCGAGAAGATCACCATGGACAGGAGCAGGGACCATAGCGCGTGCGCGGCTGGGTCTCCTGAATGCTCAGAGTGGTGGCATGAGACTCAGGTGGAGTAGGGTGCGGCTCTGTGGAGTAAGGTGCGGCCGGGACTCTTGAGACAGAGTGGTGGCATGAGACTCAGGTGGAGTAGGGTGCGGCTCTGGAGAGTAAGGTGCGGTTATGATGGGCTCCTAATGGTGACTTGAAACCTTGGGGAAAAAAAGGCTTCCGATCAAGGGGGAGAGACTCATGTGTGAAGGGGGAGATTGTTGGGATTCACCCATGAGTAAGATGTCCCACATCGGAAAAATAAAGAGAAAGGACATGGTATATAAGTCAAGTGAGCTACTCCTGTTAACACCAATTGGTTTTAAGATGGAACCTCACTTAACTTGTGTACCATGGGTCTTGGTTGAAGTGGGCTCCCCCCTTGGATCTCACCAACAACGAGTTATATGAATAACTAGAAGATTAATGTAGGAAACGAGAGGATAACTAGCTAGATTATGAAAAGATACTCGAACTAGTGAAAGCTCCTAGTAATTAATGCTTCTACACGAGATAAGCATTTGATGTGTACGTAACATGGGGTGGTTCTAGGGAATACGTTCATGGAGAGTTGAAAGACTTGCTTGTAATCCCTCAGAGCGAGGTTCAACGAGCTGATACGAATAATTGGATGATGAATATGTGTGATGAGAGGACAACTAACTAGATTCTAAAACAATATTCGAACTGGTGAACGATCCTTGCAATTAATCTTTCTACACGAGAAAGGATTTGTGGTGTGTGCACGTAACATGGGGCGGTGTACGAAGAATATGTGCATGGAGAGGAACAAACTACTATTAAAAACAACTATGACTAGACAAATTAATTAATGATGTCTCTCACTTAGGTAATGTGCTTATTACCAAATTTTCATTCACAAGACAAGAGCACTTGTAATGCTTCAGAGCGAGGTTCAATGAACTTATATAAATAATTGGAAGATTAATGCAAGTAATGAGAGGACAACTAGCTATATGATGCATAATGGATCACAAGACAACCAAAATGCCAAGAAAGAACAAGGATCATAACACAAGTAAGAACTTGCAAGAGATGAATCAAAGATGGAACGAAATAAGGAATGATATATGAGATCAAAGGCCAAAAGATGTAGATGATTTAGGGGCTGATTCGTGAGTTTTAATCATGAATTTGAAGACAATCAAGTGAATTCACAACTAGCAAAACAAATGGAAAACAAACGACTTACAATGATGAAGAACCAAACGAGAAATGAGAGAAAGAACTTGATAGAATGAGCAACGAAGCCTCTCCAATTGCTACAGCTACACCACAATCTTCAAGAGCTCCTACTCCTCCTTTCACCACCCAAGAATGCTCAATCTTGGATTAGAAGAGAAGATTTCACACGAAAAACCCAAAGGGAATTCGATTTCTAGCCAAAACTATAGAGAACTAAAGCATCAACTTTAGACATTGTATTGAATGTATGAATATGAGATATGTTTACAAGGCACCCCTAGGGGGTATTTATAGTAGGAAACCTCCCCTTAGGCGTCACCCCTCTTCAAGATTAGGCCCTTTGAGGGCTTACATCATCCCACTCAATTATGACATTATTTAAAGAAAATACAATATCTCCTAAAATACAACTCCAATACTAAAGATTCAAAAACCAAAATGTACATAAGAGAAAGCTCTATCATATAGCTTGATTAGAACTTTAAGGCCCTTGTGTTAAGGAGCTCATTAGTCCTCTAGGAGTAGAGATGCCCCTGATGTCACTTGAAATGCCTTGGAGTAGGATAGTAAAGTCTCTATGGTTGACCTTGATGCATAAGGCCATCAATTATGCATCATACACCCCCGGTTGAAAAAGTTTGCCCTCAAACTTTGGAAAATCAACTCTTACTTGCCTTCTTCACAAAGACTTTCTTCTTGAAAGCTTTGAAGTCATCATAGATTCCTTTGATGAACTTCTTAAACTTTCTTCCGATCAATTCTCGAACACCATAAGACTTGGATTTGCGTTTCCCCATCTTGAACGTGGGTTGTTCATGTCGCTTCTCACTTCCCAAGTCTATTCTTACCACTTTACCCTTGTCATTTAGCATGAAACAATGTACCTTGATGACTTGGGCTATTTCATCCTTTCGAATTTTCGGCCTTTCAACCAAGTGATCTAAGTAGATATCTTTTGGATGCTCATGGAAGATATGCTTCGTGGGAAGTTTCAAAATGTGATGGATACTTGGATCCGTTTCATTCTTCTCCAAATGTGTAAGAATAGGATCCTTATACTCTTCATGCCCTTGATACTCCATCTTCATGATTGACACAATATGACGTTTCTCCTTTTGCCGAGATGGTGGATCAAGCGGTGCCAAAGTGATCCTCTTTTGGTTGATGGTGAGAGTGTAAGTGTTGGCCCTCCCATCATGTATGACATGTCTATCATATAACCATGGCCTTCCCAATAAAACATGACAAGTATCCATGGGAACTATATCACACCACAATGAATCTTGATAATTCTTTCCAATTGAAAGACTCACCAAAACTCGTTGATCCACACGAATGCCTTGCCCAAGGTTTAGCCATTGTATTGTGTAGGGTGTGGGATGTGGGCTAATCTCCATTTGCAACTTCTTGACCATTGTTGTAGAGGCGGCATTGGTGCAACTTCCTCCATCTATGATCAAGGAGCATACTCTGCCTTGGACGGTACAACGAGAGCGAAAAATTGCTTCTCTTTGTAGTTGATCTTTCGGCACATTTGTGATATTCAAGGCCCTTTCTACCACAAGTAGTTCTCCTTCATCCGGCTCTTCCACATATTCTTCTACTACATCTTCCTCATCTTTGGCGTCAACCTTAACTTCTTCTTCTTTCTCATACTCCGGCTCTACATATAAAGCACTTTGGTATTCCACCAAAGACACTACTCGCTTGTTTGGACACTCCGAAGTATAATGTCCCAATCCTTGGCATCGAAAACACCTTCTTGGAGCTAATGTTCTTGGTTCTTGGACTTGGGTTTTGGATGGGGGATTTTGTGGCTGGTTTAATGTGGGTTTGGCGTAGGGTTTAAGGGAGGATGGGGGCTGATTTTGTGGAGCTTTTGATTGTGTTTGAGAGTAAGGGAGTGGGGTATAGGGTCTTTGAGGTTCCTTGGCCCTTTCCTTCCTTTGTCTTTCCACTTTCATAGCCAAGTTACTTAGCTCATCAAGGGATTCATATGAATGTAATTCAACTATATGACGTATCCAATCATTCAAACCAATCAAGTAACGTACCAGAATTTGTGGTTCCTTCTCCTTGAGATCACAACGCCAAAGGAGGTGTTCAAACTCCCTTGTGTATTCTTCGACCGATTTAGAGCCTTGGACAAACTTTTGCAGTTTGTAGTAGTTGTCGTGGACGTATGATTGGGGAAGGAACTTGGATTGCAACTTTGACTTCATCTTATCCCAAGAACGGATCTTTTCTTTCCCTTTTGCAACTCTCTTCTTTTGAAGGTTAGTCCACCAAATAGAAGCATGTTTTCTTAATTTCAAAGCAACGTACTTCACCTTGAGCTCATCACTACAATCTTTCAACTCAAAAACACGTTCAACCGTATGTATCCAATCAAGATAATCCTCAACATTAAGACTACCATTAAATTCGGGAACATCTATTTTGAAATCCAAACGTTCATGCACTTTATGCTTCACACTACTATCACCATGAGACGAACCACCATCACATAGAGAACCTTCACGTAGCACTTTATTTTCTTCCATTTGTTTACCCAATTGCACACGCAAAAATGCTATTTGTTGCTCAAGTTCATAAACCTCATTTGATTTTGATTCATCGTTTGCCATTAGAAATCAACTTGATGTCATATGAACTCACGAGGGAAAGGGACGGATTTGGGCTTGGTTTGTGTTTAGGACGAGGGTTCTTTGAGGAGCTACGGGTTCTTTATGAGTTCTTGATGGGTTCTTGATGGGTTCTTGATGAGTTCTTGGAAGAACTATCAAAGGGGCGTGTATAACGTGGGGTTTATGTGGTTTTGTGACAAAACAAGGTCCAAGATTTATGCAAGAAACAAAGGAGATTCATCTAAACATAGCTCTGATACCAAATTGATGCATAATGGATCACAAGACAACCAAAATGCCAAGAAAGAACAAGGATCATAACACAAGTAAGAACTTGCAAGAGATGAATCAAAGATGGAACGAAATAAGGAATGATATATGAGATCAAAGGCCAAAAGATGTAGATGATTTAGGGGCTGATTCGTGAGTTTTAATCATGAATTTGAAGACAATCAAGTGAATTCACAACTAGCAAAACAAATGGAAAACAAACGACTTACAATGATGAAGAACCAAACGAGAACGAGAAAGAACTTGATAGAATGAGCAACGAAGCCTCTCCAATTGCTACAGCTACACCACAATCTTCAAGAGCTCCTACTCCTCCTTTCACCACCCAAGAATGCTCAATCTTGGATTAGAAGAGAAGATTTCACACGAAAAACCCAAAGGGAATTCAATTTCTAGCCAAAACTAGAGAGAACTAAAGCATCAACTTTAGACATTGTATTGAATGTATGAATATGAGATATGTTTACAAGGCACCCCTAGGGGGTATTTATAGTAGGAAACCTCCCCTTAGGCGTCACCCCTCTTCAAGATTAGGCCCTTTGAGGGCTTACATCATCCCACTCAATTATGACATTATTTAAAGAAAATACAATATCTCCTAAAATACAACTCCAATACTAAAGATTCAAAAACCAAAATGTACATAAGAGAAAGCTCTATCATATGGCTTGATTAGAACTTTAAGGCCCTTGTGTTAAGGAGCTCATTAGTCCTCTAGGAGTAGAGATGCCCGTGATGTCACTTGAAATGCCTTGGAGTAGGATAGTAAAGTCTCTATGGTTGACCTTGATGCATAAGGCCATCAATTATGCATCACTATATTATGAAAATATACTCAAAGTGGTGAAAGATCAGTGTAATTAATATTTCTACATGAGAAAAGCATTTGATGTGTACGTAACATGGGGTGGTTCAAGGGGAATACATACATGAGAGTTGAAAGATATGCTTGTAATCCTTTAGTGTGACGGTCATCGCGCTAATACGAATAATTGGAAGATCAATGTGTGTGTTGAGTGGACAACTATCTAGATTCTGAAAAGATATTCAAACTGGTGAACGATCCTTGCCATTAATGTTTCTACATGAGAAAACATTTGAGGTGTATATAACATGGGGCGATGTAAAGGGAATACGTGCATGGAGGGGGCTAAACTGCTATTAAAAACAACTATGACTAGACAAATTAATTAATGATGCCTCTCACTTAGGTAATGTGCTTATTACCAAATTTTCATTCACAAGACAAGAGCACTTGTAATGCTTCAGAGCGAGGTTCAACTAGCTTATATGAATAATTGGATGATGAATGTGGGTGATGAGAGGATTCTGAAAAGACACTCAGACTAGTGAACGATCCTTGTAATTAATGTTTCTACAGGAGAAAAGCATTTGATGTGTACGTAGCATGGGGTGGTTTAAGGGGAATGCCTTCATGGAGAGGGTCAATCGGTTATAAAAGACAACTATGATTGGAAAAATTAGTTAATGATGTCTCTCACTTAGGGAATGTGCTTATTACCAAATTTTCATTCACGGGACAAGAGAATAGAATCATATGGTGTTATAATTTACAATTGTTGGAAATACATTCACACAAAATGTTTTAGATGTTGAAACTTACACTATTTTGTCCAATGTGTATGAACATTGCCCCATAAAAAAAGTAGGATCTCATATAGGTCTTTATGTTTTTTGCTTGTAAATGAGCCTTTATGGGCTTTTAAATATCCATTAGGCCATGACGACCAATGCCACAATGCATTCTACACTCGTGACCCTCTATCAGGAAAAGAATTGTAATAGTTGAATAATGGTGTGCAATATCAATCAGTCACATGCCCTCAGTTACTGGATCTAATCATCCGCGAAAAGTAAGAAATTCCACATATTTAGACCAATGCAAGGTGAAAAAAAAAACATCGCTCCTTCGACAACACTAAGATGAAGTTCAGCCAAAAGACCTCGATTCAAGATAAATTCATGAAAAAGTGGTATCATTTTAGGATCTGCCCGAACATTTAGACATTGGTTGATCGGTAAAATACATGTACTTGATGCCTCACCCAAGAAAGAGAACCAAGTCCTAGTAGCCCTGCTAAATGGTGATTTAACATGAATTGCACATCCTACAATCAACCAATTTTGAGGCAGCTTTATGATAATGAACCAACCAGCAAAAAGCATTAATGTTGCAAAGGCCAATCAATAAAGTTGTACTCCCTCTGTTTTTTTTTAATTGTTACCTTGGTAATTGTGTCAAATATACTTTGACCGCTAATATCTTAATTTGTACAATGATTCATCATACAAAATTGATGTTGTTGGATTCGTTATAAAAAGTACTATTAGAAAAGTATAATATCGTAGATCTTTTTAAAAGTATTATATGTGAAATTGTTGATTAAAGACGGACCTCAAAAAGCCTGAAAGACAAATAAAAAAACGGAGGGAGCAATTCATTAGTTATTCCAAATGCTCGCCAAATCTGGGGAAAAAAAACCCGGAGGTTATTTATATTCCTCAGAAACCTCCGCCGACATCACCATTCATTATTTCATGGCCCACTATTGACCAAACTACTCAGCCACTAAGTCAACTGTGAGTAGGATCACCTTGCCATGCATCGTAATTGGAAAAACGAGCAACGTGGAAACACATACCACTCAACCAAAGAAAGATAATGGAGAGTTGACCGATACGGGCACTAAAATTTTCGGGAAGTCGTATCCACATTGCTGGTATGTAGGATCCATATCCAAGTGGTAGCTTCGAGGCCTTTAGCTATTGCTCTTGGAAAATGACCCGGCTCGACCCATTCCTCAAAAGAAGTTTTTACGGGATCCCTGCTATTTACAAAAAATTTGACTTCTGATTCCGACGAACAAATAATCATTGAGTCCTCCTCTTTCCGGACAAGACATTCAAAGAGACCTGCCAATAGTCAAATAAAATATTGGTGAAGCTCTGAGAGATGTTTAGAATTAGTTTCTTTCACTTCTATCTCCCATCTTCGTCTTGACGTCAAAAATATCAACCTTGGGGGAATTGGACACTAATAATACAAATTATTTTATTGGACATAGGCAGTACCAACTATCGACCTATTTTCTACCAACAATACATGCCTGATTTGGTATGATTTTGACTCATGGAAAGATGACGTGGGTCCATAACGTGTAACGTGGAAGACAGAACTTGTGTAGAAAATGTTGACGGGGACACTAATCCGCTTTCCACGTCACACATTATGAAGTCACATCATCTTTGTGATGAGTTAAAACCATAATAATTCGGTGGTGTACTGTTGGAACAAAATAATTTGATAGTTGATACTGTCAATGTCCAAGAAAATAATTTGTATTATTATTGTCCAATACTCCCAAGTTGGTATTATTGACTTCCAAAATTTTTTTTTCGAGTTATTTATTTGAGCAATTATGATATGGAAGTCGATCTAGGGCAAGTTTTCAAATTTATTATAACATAGACACATGACGCTCAACGAACCTTTTTTTAAAATTCTAAACCTGTTCTGATTTTGGATTAACTTTAACTGAACTAGCTTGCCAGTGTTCATCAATTATAAGGATTATAGTGATTATAGTATTAGTATTTGCACCAAAATAATTATATATACATTGTTGACACCCAAAACTTGAACCTTTGATGGGAAGGAAAAACCTCTAACTTATTTACCATTTGACCACCATAATCTTCATTAAAATTTATTATATTCATGTTCTTTTATACAGTTGGTAGGGTGCGGAAATTGTACAATATTGTGAAATTGTGGAAAATGCGGTGAAATGTGGAATGGTATAGTAAAATTTGTGAAAAAGTGTGATTAATATGATAGGTGATGAGAAAGAATTTGAAAAGTAGAGGGCAAAATTGAGGAGATATATTAGTAATGATTGTGGTAAAGTGTGAAAGAATATTAAGTGATATGGTGAGTTATCATATTACTTTTCCAAACAAAGGCAAGGAGCTTAGAGCAAATGCAATGACATTCCAGTTTTTTGGAATGTAAATGAAGTCTCCTCTCTCCATATCATCTATCATTTCTACTTTTTAGAACTTCATTGTTTTTGTTCTATAACAATAAAAACTTGTTCCTACTTTTTTACTTTAAAATATTTATTTTTGGAACACACTTACTTTAATTACACAAATCACAACCAACAAATGCATGTCTTGCTACAGTGCTACGCCATGTGCCAATATCTGATTAGGGAAAATAAATTAAAGAAGAAAAATTGTGTCACAGTCAGGAACGTTTCAGCATTCCCATAATGCGTGGCTTGATTTTTCATTCCTTGTTGGATATGATTTTGATTCTTTTGCACAAATTCCCATGCAGCTTTCCCACCCTTGTATTTGCTCTTGCTCTCATTTACTCCGTTTGTTGTTGCTCTAGTGGAGTGCCATGGACTACTCTGACGACTATGTTGACCGCCGGGGCTCCTGGTTTCATGGCTGCTGTGCTGCCCATCTCCAGCGTTCTCTGTCACCCATTTGGTTTTCGAGTTAGTTTCTATTGGACTGGTATTAGTTGACATTTTTAACAAAAATCAATGGTGAGAGTACACAATTTATGTAACACTCATGCTGGTTCAGTTGACAGCACACTAAATGTCTTTTCTTTCACATTCATGCTGTGACCAGAGTTCTTAGTGAGGCACATCACAGTATAATCAACATCTCTTAATTCTAATGGAAAAACTGCTAGATTAGAGTACACAATTCATGTACAAACTACAATGCTTATAACTTCCAGAAACAGATATCCAGTCCAGACCAATTGTTCTATTGCATATATTTGGTAGCTGAATAGACCACCATTGGTTTTCCAGAAACAATCTCGATAACTCACTGAGGTAAGGCCCCTTTTGCTTCTAAATGTACCACCTCTCATCTGGCCAGAAGCTTTGCAAATGGGATGACTGAAGGAGATGATGGTGTGGTATCCAACACTTCATCAAAAAGAAATGGTACTCTGGGAAGGAACCAAGAATCATGTATGCTTCTATGAGTTTCTACAGAAAATGGAACAGAAGCTAATCAAAAAGCTCACATTCTTGAGAAATGCCTGTGCATGATGACATTGAGGATAGCACCAACTCCGCCATTGTAACTATGATGAATCCATGGAGTTTCTTTCCTTGAGAGCATCGAGCTCGTCCACATATTGCTGGATTCGGCGTACCTGTGAAAAATAGTCACAAGCTTCCATCAATACCAACCAAAGTAGTAGCTCCCGCTTTTGTGACTCTAGGAAGATCGAGATTTAGATGACCATACCACATAAGCAATCAAGCAAATAGCTTCCATCAACCCACAAGATAATACAAACAGCATTCATTAAAGCACTAGTAATTACATTATCCAAGACCTGTATCTCAAGTTTCCCACATGACACCAAACCTAAGCCAGACCAGAAATAAGCCAACTGAAGTTTGACGTGAACCTTAATTGATTTGACATCTATGTGATCAAGCATTGATTGTGTTTTTCCCAACCAAGTTTGGTGGAGAAACAGCAAGCAGATGCAGTATGATGTACTGAAGCACGGAAGCTCAACCCAATCACAACGTTATACAATGTTCTCAGTTCTGACCTATGCTACCTGGACTTAGTACACTGGTGTCAGACAAAGGTATGGATCCAAGTATGCAACTTGTCAAGTTCCAATATTTAAGACTCAGGAACATTGTACAAAACTTAGACACATATATCAGGATTCAGTCATTTTACGACTGAAAGTTGTACGTTCAAAGTAATCATTTCTAGAGCCTTTCATTAATTATAAGCTTTTTACTTGTCAAACCGTTAAATATTAAAGAAATATTTAACATAATCAATGAAGGGCGAAAACCAAATATTCTTAATCTTTTTTCACCGCCCATGCCTTTGCGTTTGGATATCCATCCCGTGTCCTATCTGAGGAGCACCATGACTCAGGTACAGCTTGGTAAAGTGGAGTGTCAAAGCTAACATAGGTTCTGACCTAATCAAACTACCCCAGCCCCACAGAACCATATAACAATTGTAGCTTGAGCAGAAAAAATGTGATCCCATCTAAGACCTGATACATTCACAGACCACCAGGAAAATATGCAACTGAACTCCATCATGGATGCAAGCCTCCAGCAAATGTCTTAAGAATCTCGTCTATTGGTCTATGTAGCTATCAAGAACAATTGTTCCGTTCTATATCTGGATAAAACTCAAAAATTTCAGTGAAAATATGTAAGCAAATTGTATCTTCAGTTCATATCTAGAGGAACGCATCGATGAAACAATAATAAAAATGCACCCTCCCCCCCCCCCCCCCCGGCGGATCAACCCACAAATGCGCTCGCGCTTCTAGTCATTCCGAAACAGATATTGTGTTCCAACACAGTTTCAACTGCTGACCTAACCAAAACTTGAATTTTGTTTGCTATAGTCTACAGATTTTTTAGCTCGAATGGTGAAGAATATCCAAGTTAATATTTAGCAATTTAGACTTAAGGCCAAAATGATACGCAATTCTTTTTTTTTAAAAAAAAAATAAAGGACCCCCCCCCCCCCCACAACAATTAATCACAATCATAGCAAAACAAACTCACCTCCTTCTTTCTCTGGGCCTTAGCTTCCCCTTTAGCCTCAACGCCATCAAGTTTGAGCAATTGCACCATAAGCAACTCAGTTGAGATGATGAATTCCTTTTCATCTACCTTCGCTCCACTCTGGATGGATGCTTGTAATGATGATACCTGCTTGCACCAAGAACAGTAATAAAACATCTACACTTGCCAATGGAAAAGAAGACGAACATCAGTGTATAAGTAGTTACCCTTTGAGAGAGCCTGTCCACCTCGGCTTGAATTTCAGAAATTGCTTCACATGCCTTCATTACTTCGTCTTTCTCCCCTACATTCTCCAGTTTCCTCTCTTTGCTTGCCGGATAACACATATACAACAACTTTGAGACATCTTTCAGGCAGGACATGTGCAAAGTCTCAAGCTTATCCCCCTTGCTCTCTTGTACGGAAAGTCTTTGGTCTTTGGGCGGTGCGTCTTGTGCAAACAAGTTGTTCAGCTCGTCTTGTATCAAAAATTAAAGGTCGAAATTAGAAAACTAATCATACTACGACCCATGTCAAACAATTTCTTCCTGCTAGGTTTTTTTGTTACAAAATGGTAACTTCTGAGAAAATTCCATAATAGCGCAACACATTTCGGTGCAAATTTGCAAGTAAATGTCTCACATGAATCACATTTTTGGTGTGTGCAGGAGAATTTCTGATTTATATTGCGGCAGCCAACATTTGATTCCAGAGGAGCTATCTCCCTTAGTTGCAAGATTGGAAAACTGTAGGCTACTTGAAACTTAAACTCCATAATACAACCCCACGAACAATCCTGTTAGTTTTTCTTATCCATCTTTGTTACAACTAACTCAAATTCTCTTCCATAGTAACACATTATGAGCATGAGAGTAATTTCAATCTATGTTACTCCAACTCTTCATTTTCCTTGCTGTACCCGTGTCGGACCCTTGATATCCCGACAAGGGTATGACACTCGACACTTCAAATTACAATGAAAATGTATAAAATTTCTTCAAAATAGCCGAGTCCGACACCCGTATCTATGTCTGATATGCAGACGCATACCTGAGTCCAAGTAACATAGATTTCAACAACCTAAATCACTTACTCCTCAAAATTTTTACTACAAAGTTTTCATCTAGCATTCCAAACTTCATTAATCGGAACCAAACACAGCCTGTAAGTACCCAACAACTATTTGCCGCTACATTAATTGAAATAGAAGGATGAGAATCATACCCTAGCTTGGAGGTTCAAGAATAGTGGGAAATAACCAAAATGTGGGCACTTGTCATATAATGAAAAGCATATCTTACATATCCCATAAACATTTCTTTTTAACTAGCCTAAGAGAAAAGTCCCAACACTATCAGCCCTTGGAAGAATTCACACTACAACAGCCCTCATCAATGAACAATATTCTCTAACAACCAGTAGAAGGTTCAACAACACTGAATATAAGATTGCCATTTGTTACAATTCCTGAAATCAACGTTAAGCCCATTTTAACTTGCAAAACCGCAAAACAAGTAGAAAATGTGAAAGTCATATGAATACCCACATTCCTTGGCTCACAGAAACAGCACGAAAATGGTGAATTAGGGAAGAAACAGGTGAAACATACGATTAAGAACAACAGAATAACTTGGAAAGAAAAGTACCCAAAAAACTTACCAAAGTGGATAGCCAAAGACGGGTGAAATCGTGGAGATAAGAACCATAGCAGGCCATTAATTAGATTATCTCTCTTCACCATTCGCTTGGGGCTCCCTTGCTTCGCAGCTTCTACAGCTGGATTCATATGTATGTCCTTTCTGTGGATACTTAGCCGACGAATTCAGAAGGGGTTTATCGCAAACAGTAAAAGTTGGTCCTCAGATCAGACCTCAGTTGCGTTACTCGCAGATGTAGTGGAAAACAAATCAAATGAATATTAGGCCCTCTCCTTCTTATGGCTGACCGTGGTATGGCACGGTGCGAGATGCTGAATTGTGGTGGAATTTGGTGTATTTAGAAAAGTTAAGGTGGATTGTGATGTGTTGTTGTGGTAAGTTGTGATAAGTTTTATTTTTAATAATTGTAAATTGTGTTGGTAAATGTGAAAAAGTTGAAAAAGCTGATTGTAGTAAGATTGTGGTAAATTGTGGTGGATTAGCATGTTGCGGTGGTGTTGACTCTGAATTGTTAACCGCAAACGCACAGTGTCTATTTGTAACGTAGTCCGACAAATATGGGTCGATCCCACGAAAAACGGTAGTATCAAACTTTAACCAAAAATAGTTAAACTACTAATAATTAATTAATAATTTAAACTAATTTAACTATGAACTAAGAAACTATCACCCAAGACTCAACAAATAAACTAGAAACTAATACTTAAAAAAAACCAATTCACTTAACTCCCTAATTTTTCTAAAAACTTATTAAATTTAAATCTAGTGAATTAACTATAAAGGACACATAAACTGAGTAAAGTAAATGGACCTATAACAGTAAATGATGAATTAAGTAAAAGATTATTGGACGCCTGTAATACCAATGCAGTGGAGATCCAAGTGGGGAGCCCTACTTCAACCAAGGTCCATGGTACACAAGTTAAGTGAGGTTCCATCTTAAAACTAGTTGGTGTTAAGAGGAGTAGTCCACTTGACTTATATACCATGTCATTTTTCTTTACTTTTTCGATGTGGGACATTTTACTCATGGGTGAATCCCAACAATCTCCCCCTTGATCGGAAGCCTTTTTTTGTCCAAGGTTTCAAGTCACCATCAAGAGCCCATCATAGCCGCACCTTACTCTACAGAGCCACACCCTACTCCACATGAGTCTCATGCCACCACTCTGTCTCAAGAGTCTCAGCCGCACCTTACTCCACAGAGCCGCACCCTACTCCACCCGAGTCTCATGCCACCACTCTGAGCATTCAGGAGACCTAGCCGCGCACACGCTATGGTCTCTGCTCCTGTCCACGGTGATCTTCCCGCACCTTTCACGCGCCCAGCAGAACGAACCCTCGGTTCTGATACCACTTGTTGGCGAGATACAAGGGGGGAGCCCTACTTCAACCAAGGCCCATGGTACACAAGTTAAGTGAGGTTCCATCTTAAAACCAATTGATGTTAAGAGGAGTAGCCGACTTGACTTATATACCATGTCCTTCCTCTTTACTTTTTCGATGTGGGACATTTTACTCATGGGTGAATCCCAACAACCAACTTTGGGGGTATTGGAGACTAATAATAAAAACTATTTTTCTTGGTCACTAGTAATACCAACCATCAACCTATTTTCCTCCAACAGTACACGACCGAGTTGGTATAGTTTTAGCTCATCGGAAAGATGACGTGACTCCATAATATATGACGTGGAAGGCGGAGGTTGGATAGAAAATGTTGACATGGACACTAACATGCCTTCCATGTCACATAATAAGGAGTCACATCATCTTTTCGATGAGTTAAAACCATAACAATTCGACGATGTTCTGCTGGAGGAAAATATGTCAATAGTTCGTACTGCTAGTGTCCAAGAAAATAGTTTGTATTATTAATATCCAATACCCCCAAAGTTGGTATTATTGATGTCTAAAAACCCTTAAGTAAAAGAAAAACAAAACAAAAAAAAAAGTGAAAAAAATAAAAAAAATAAAATCAATTGGTTGAATACACCAATTGATCGACACCCACTGAATTATGAAACCAAAGAAAAAATGGGTGAGCACATTTTAGGTGCGAGAGCATCTCTCTCTTCTTTCTCTCTCTAACTAAAAAGATTTTAGGTCTTCTCACCATTCAACAATAAGTTTTGAAGGTTTTTGCAATATTTCCCAGTAAGACTAGGTATAGTATGGAAGATAAGAACGAAGGAAAGGTTCCAAAAGGAACTCGCAAGTAAGAGAAGGAGGGTTTTTAACAAGTGAGTAAGTGGAAGAGTATAGTTAAGGGAGTTCATGAGTTGAGTTGACACATCGGCTGACACACATAATGGGTCACTGCAAGGGAACCCATCATGGCTAGCGGGGAGTAACATCTAGACTTACTGTGCCAACCAACAATTTTGAAGGAAGCAACCAAGCCACGCGGGGTAGTAAATTGAGATGGGATAGGGTTGATTCGAGTGCTTCGACTGGGGTTTGGCTCGAGGGAGCTGAAAGAAGCCATAATATTTTTTTTCACATTTACTATGGGGGAAGTGAAAAGACAGGAATGCAACTTGACCTTCTAACACCCTTGGTGAAGTGGGCGTTGGGGATGTGATGGCTGAAGTTATGGTCATTCAGCATTAGAGTAATCGATTGAGGCTAGAATATAATTTAGGGCATATATTGAGGAAGAAGGGGTAAGGGAGGAAGCGTCAGATCAGTCCAGAAGGGGAGGTGGTCTATTTATAGTAATGGCCATAAAAGGCAAAAACCACCTCTACATTCCTCCCCATTTACGACAAAAAACCTCCCAGATGGGTTCTCATCACTCATACATGAACTCTCTGTTCAACTTCGGCAGAGAAGCCGCTCAACAAAAACAATCACAACATCCCCCTAGTGATTAGGCAGGGAGCCATCATTAACCTGCCCAACCCACCCCCAAATTTTGCAAAGCAATGGGATAGAACCTTCCTGGGCTTTTTCTTGGATCCCAGGCAGTGGAAGTCGCATCAAGTGGAGGTGGCAATACATGATTACTAGGAGCTAAAGGGCAGGATTGCAGCCATCCCTGCCAGCCGGAGTGGGAAAATGTTTTTTCTCAGTGTTACAAACACAGAGGATGTGTGTGATCTTCTTAGGGCCAAGAATGCTTCCATTAATGGGGGATTGTTGGTACTAAAGTATATAGGAGAAAATGGGATCATGGAGAACATTGATGTGTTCTCTACATCTTTGTGGGTCCAAATTGAAGGTCTCCCAGTAAAACATAGGTGGAGGAGAGCTTTAGCACAGTCATTGTCACTTGTTGGCGAAGTTGAGGAATTTGGCTTTCCAGATGAAGTTGCATTTTCCATAGAAAGGATTCGTATAAGAGTCGAGCTAAATCTTAAAGTGCCTCTATTCCAGGGGTGTACATACTGGATGATAATGATTATCTAGTGTGGATCACCTTTAGGTATGAGGGAATCTTCCACCATTACAAGAGGTGTGGTCTGGTGAGACATAAGATGGAAGGGTTCAAAAAGTCCACCATGGATGCGGTAAATGGGATCATGCAGAGGTTCATGATATTGGAAAAGAAGGGGATGCGAGTCATTTCAGGACAGGAAGCCATGTACACAAATAAATTAATGGCTCATCCACTGATTTACCCCTTCTACACGACTAGGTTGAGAGAGGGGAAGCCAGTTTGGAGTTATGAGAATAAGGGAAGAAAGCAGTCGTCGAAATACTGTGAGAAGGAGGAAGACCATGGAGATAAGGTTGCCAGGAGGTGTGAACCGGTTATCAAAGTCACTGACTCTCCGTTTAATGACCTGCTAGCCCCAATGGATAGGGTTTTCATTGCTCCTACGCCGTTGCATGAAGTGCATGGGTCTACGTCGGGTAAAGGTATCGAAGAGGTCTGGGAGGAAGAGGATGAGGTATATAGGAGAAAGGGAAAGGGGATAGCGACGTCTGAGAGCACACAGGACCGGAAAGGGGAATCGATCTGGAGCCTTCTTTATGAGTACCCCACAACCGGAAAATCTGGGGAATAGTGACATGGCATTGGACATCCCACTCATAAATGAAGGTATTATCCATTCTGAAACTGAAACTGAGCTTATGCAAGTGGACACTAATCTTTCTCTTATCAATAAATCACCACTGTCCACACAGGAACAATTGTGTCCTTACACCCCTAACTCAAAAGTAGACCAGCCTAGCCCTATTCATCCACAGGATGTACCGGCCGTACTGCAGGCTATTTATACCCAAAGGGACCCCCATACCCTCCACTCTCCAACCCACACTCCTTCCTTGGTCCCACAAAAAAAAAATTCGGCCATTCAGGATCCCACTTCAATGAAGCCACAACAACAATCCTTGACCCCACATTTTTTTCTCCCATGGCCTCCATTCCCCGTTCATGCCAATTAGAAGGTAAGAACGAGAAGTCATCTAAATAAACTCTAACTCCCCGTCCCCAAACCCACCACAAGTCAGCTTATGAAAATTTTGGAAGCCTGTTTCTGAAGGGGATGGGACCAACTTGGAACTTAGCATGGCAGTATCCTCACCGGGAAGTAACGATTCGGAGGAAAGAGGGCTCATGCAGGCTGAAAACTATAAACTATGTGGGCATACACGAGGAACTCAAGGGTACGATCTTAATATGCCACGAGCAACGAGTGTCGAGTTGGGGTTTACAAAAAGGGAAGCCATGAAGCCTTTTAGGCAGTTGAAGAGGAAGGCGAACTCAGCACCAGAGATAGGATCGACCACTAGAGGAAGTTGGGAAGGGAAGAAATCTACTCTACTCTTACAAAGAAATTCAAAGCCATGGCCGGGAGTATTTTTTTAGGGTCTTCAAGTGGGCCCAGGCCAGTGCAGGGGGTGAAGCGGACAACCGGTAGGGGAAGTAAGGTCATAAACCCGAAATTGTATCTAAAGAAAGTGAAGACTGAGGCTTTGGGGGTAGGCCGGAACAAACCCCCAAGAAAGCCATGAAGGTCTCTGCTTGGAACTACAGAGGCATTGGAGAGGCGAGAACCTCTGTAGTTCCTTATCTAAAGTGGATATTCCGCCACCATTCCCCTTCGTTGCTATGTTTATTTGAATGTAAAACGTGTTTGTATCGTGTTAGCCAAAAGTTAAGGTGTATGCAGTTAACGTTGGTAGGAGGAACCAATGCAGTAGGTACTAGTGGAGGCATTGCGGTGTTTTATAAGCCTCAAGTAGATTTGCAGTGTTGTTATGTTTCTTCTCATGTTGTTCTTTGTTCTATTAATGAAATGGGGAATGGAGTTTGTTATGTGTGTTTTGTTTATGGGGACCCTTATAGGGGGGTAGAAGTCAAGTATAGGAGGAAGTTGATGGAGTCACAATGAGCCTAAGTCCACCTGTGGTAATAATGGGGGATTTTAATCAGCTGGAGTCTGTGGACCAAAAATTAGGAGGATCTGCAGTGATCAGAGGTAGTCAGGAATTGAGGTGTTGGGTAAATAGGATGGAGCTTCAGGATATCCCAACATGGGAAGCAAATTCACATGGCCTAACAACATATTTGGGGATGGACTGATCCTGGAAAAATTAGACAGGGGGTACATGAACTATCAATGGGCAGAGAAGTTCCCCAACACATCAATCTTAATCTACCAATATTAGTATCGGATCACGGGCCTATTATTCTGCATTCGGAGGAAGAGAAAAAGGGAAAGAAAAGAAGGGGGTACAAGATGGAAGCGTGGGCTCTAGAAATGGAGGAAGTCTTTGAGATTCTAAAACAGGAGTGGCAGAATTCAGGGAAAAGGGGATCCCCAATGTTTAGTGTTGTTGGGAAGCTAAAAAGGCACAAGAGAAAAATGCAGAAGATGGTAATTGCACTGGAAAACAGAAGCAAAAGAACGAAGCTTGCAGCCAGTGAAGGAGCTTCAAGAGATGCAAGAATCTATCGAAGAGTTGGGTTTAGGAGGCTCTAGCATTCAGGCCTACTGCATCAAAAAGAGGGCATGCAAAGAATCGCTCGAAATAATGGATCAATATTGGAGGCAGAGGGCAAAAGTCAAATTGCTAAGGGATGGGGACAAAGTCACCAAGTTTTTCTTCAGACACTTACAGCATAGGAAGAGAAGCATTATGATCAGAGGCATTACTTCCAAGACTGGAGAGTGGATCACTGAGGAAAAGGATATAGCATGTGAAGCAGCATCCCATTTTGAAGAGTTGTTTAGCAAGAGGAAAAGGAGATCAGTCTACGATCGAAGGGTGACACAAATGATTCTTGAACATCACACAAAGAGGTTGATAGAAAGGGATATCCAGACCCTCCAAGCTTCGTTCACAGAAATGGAAGTCCATAGAGCAGTGCATCAATTGGGATCACTTAAGGCTCCGAGGCCGGATGGGATTCCAGCTCTTTTCTTCAAAACGTTTTGGCCTATAATAAAAGATGATGTGCGCGAAGCAGTCATTAGCAGCTTACACGCGGGGTGCTTTCTTAACGAGATTAATACCACCTATATCTCTCTCACCCTAAGGTGGAAAATCCAAGCTCCCAGACGGAGTATAGGCCTATTAGCCTCTGCAATGTCATATACAAAATCATTTCTAAATGTATGGTTAATAGGCTGAGAGGTATTTTGCAGAGACTTATTGAAGCGAGTCAGAATGCTTTCTTGCAAGGAAGGATAATCACAGATAGCTGTTTACTGGCTCATGAAGTACTCACTACTGTCAAAGAGAATAGGCAAGGGAAGAAGTTGGCCGTGATAAAGATGGATATGAATAATGCATATGATCAAATAAGTTGGGACTTTCTGGAAGCGGTTCTTCACAAATGTGGTTTCCCATCCAAATGGGTGACCCTCATCATGCATTGTGTAACAACGGTACAGTACACAGTGTTGATCAATGGGGTGCCTTCTCCTTGCTTTAAACCGGAGGCAGGTTTAAGACAAGGTGACCCCTTATCGCCTTACTTATTCATTTTGTGCTTAGATGTGCTGGGAAGTGCCCTTAAAGGAGAGGCTGAAATGAGGAGGATTAAGGGAGTGAAGGTTGCTAGGGGAAGCCCAGAGATCACACATCTCTTCTTTGCAGACGATTCTATCTTTTTTACAGAGGTAGAGCTGCAAAAGGTTCTTAACATGAAACAGTATATAGATTGCTTCTACGAAGCTTCTGGCCAAGTAGTAAACTTTCAAAAATCTCAACTGATTGTTTCAAGGAATGTGAAAGAGGAGGAAAGAAAAGGGCTCAAGGTGCTGTTCAGATTTGAGCTAACGGAAGGCTTTGAGAAATACTTGGGCACTCCGCCAACCATGAATAGGAACAAAATCAGCCAACTTGGTTTTATTTACGATGGGATTGACAAGAAGCTTAAGAGTTGGAAGGCCTCTCTTTTGTCAACAAGTGGAAGACTTGTTTTGATTAATGCGGTACTGTCAGCGCTCAACCAACATTTGATGTTAGTTTACAGCATCCCTAAAGCACTGCGTGTGAAAATAGACATCCTAATAATAAGCTTTTTCTGGTGGAATGGAGCCGGGAGAAATTCAAAACACTGGGTCTCAAAGAATATATTATTTGCACCAAAAGGATTAGGGGGTTTGGGAGCACGGAGAATAGAGTGGATGAATAATGCTCTTTTAGTCAAGCAGGCGTGGAGACTTCAGAAGAAGCAAGATTCATTGCTGAGCAGAGTGTATAAAGCAAGATACAAGCAATGTTCACCGATCACATTGACGGGCCAGCAGAAGAAGATAGGGTCACCAGGATGGAAAGGGCTTTGTAAGGCCGTTGAAGCAGTTAAGCATAGGATAGGAGTGAGGATCGGAAATAGGGAACATACTATCATAGATAGGGATACTGGACAGGAGGACAAGTCACTTTTAGAACCCCGGCACGTAGGGAGCAAGGGCAAGGAAGGAAGGTAGCAGACTTAATGACCTCCACATCAAGCACATGGAACTCCAGGCTAATAAGAGATGTATTTCATTGGGAAACTGCGTAAAGGATACTTGCAATCCCTATCAAGGATGGCGCAGGGATGGATGAGCATATATGGTTGGGCATTGAGGATGGGGAATACACAGTGAAAACGGGGTATTACGTCCAATGGGAAAGGTGGTATTCAACAGGGGATAATGCAGAGATTATTCCCCAAAATGAGCAGAAAATGTGGAAACTTATGTGGAGTTTAAATATCCCTTCTAAATGGAAGACTTTATCCTAGAGAGTGATGCATAACGCATTGCCAACAGCTGCGAATAGAGCCAGATGGAAGGATGACGTGGAAGACAAGTGTGACATGTGCCAAGCTGCGAATGAGACAGTTATACATCTATTCAAGGATTGCACTTTTGCAAGAAGCTTGTGGTTTGCCGGCCCTTTGGGAATCAAGTTAGAAATCCAAGCAAAGATAGGTATTAAGAGATGGATTCTGAATTGGATGTTCTTCCTATCGAAAGGGGGGGAATGACAGCAAATGGAGGACAAAGTATTTTTGTGGTACATTGTGGACCATTTGGATTCTAAGATGCAAGAAAGTAATAGAGGGGTGTACTGCTAGGCCCATGGAGGCGTTAAGGATCATGGAGGGGGAGATGGCCTCTTTAATTAGAAAAAACGGCAAAGCGCAGAATACCCCAAAAGTAGGGGTTGAGGGCGGATTAACACGACAAGATCAGAGGTTTGAATGGTATTTAGGAGAGAATTTTACACCACATTTCTCCTTTGTATCTGATGGAGCTTGGTGCAGCAAATCTTTAGCAGGGGGATACGCCTGGGTGCTTTATGATCGTAATCAATGGATGGAAGACATCGCAAAGGCTGAATGGGGGTTATCAGGATTACAAATGGAGTTGCAGGAAATAGAGAGCGCTATGGTGAGAGCTATTGAACGGAACTACAAGAGCATCACGATAAGCACGGACTCAGTGAAGGTGGTCTACATGTTCCAGGTTTTCATTCCTCCGTCAATGGAAGTTAAAAATATATTGTATAATTGTCGTAAGCTTTTACTGCAGTTTGAAGTTTGTCATATTAGGAAAGTGAGTAGGGAAGGGGTTCGGGAAGCACACACCCTTGCTACTAGAGCAAGGAGGAGAGCACTTCCTTAAACCCTGATTAGGTTTGTTTTTCTTCTTTGTGTTATATTACTGTCCTATTGCCAAAAAAAAAATCCAAAGAAACCAAAACTGTTAGAAAGTACACACTAAAGAAAAGGGAAAAGCAAAAATTAAATAAATAAATAAATGAAAAATGAAAAATGAAAAATGAAAAATGAAAAATGAAAAATAAAAGAGTCTGCCATAGTGATCAAACAGAGAATGAAAACAGGGGGACTTGTGGAAGCTTAAACAGCAACCCTAGCAACAATAGACACAGACTGAAATAAATATTGATTTCGAACCCAAAAGAAAGTATGTATTAAAACTCAAATCGAAAAATTACAATTTGCAACTGGAGTTGAAAAAGAAAAAAAACTAAACTTTCCGCTGAAGAAGGAAATTGAAAGATGGAAATTGGATGATGAAAAATTGTATTTCAACTCAGTTCATTTATGGGTTAGGTCATCTATGAGTTTAAGGATCCAGATTAATCTCAAGTCAAATCAAGCTCAAGTTGGCTAAGATACAAGTCCGGTATAAGTGGGGTAAGAGTCACTTGAAAAAAGAAATGTGTAAAATAAAAATACAATGCTAGTACAATTCATCATTAGCTAGTGATAGGGGTGGAAACGGTGCGGTGCGGTGCGGTTTCGGTGCCCCGAAGCGGTGCACCGGATGAAACGGTGCGCGAAAACCATAAACCGGAACCAGAACCGAATCACCCGGTTTTTAAAAACCGGTGCACCGGCTTTAACGGTGCGGTTTCACCGGTGAACCGGAACCGCATAAATTTCTATCAAACATCCAAAAAATCTCTATTTAATAAAAAAAAAATCTCTATTTAATAAAAAAAAAAAAAGCTCAACCGAATAACACATTAACACCTAATGTTCTTTTTTTTTTAACTAGTTAATTTATATTATTTTTGTACTAATTTTTGGGTATAATTTTTTTTAAACCAAAATTTATATATATATATGTATTTAATTATATTAACGGTGCGGTGCCGGTTCCCAGTCGGTGTGAATATCCCAATCCGGTTTTTCCGGTGCGGTGCACCGGATTTTTAAACTGGTTCGGTGTTGCCCGTTCCCGGTTTTTTTATCCGGTTTCCGGTTCGGTGTGCCGGTTCCGGATTTTTCTTCCACCCCTAGCTAGTGACCTCACTTTTTACTAAACTAGCCATAAAACGCACGCGTTGCGTGCGGTAGGCTTGAGGGTGTACGAAATTAAATATACTTAAGTGTGGTTTAAGTATGATATGAACTATTTTTATTTAGAGTAATTTAATAGTAACCCTAAAAAAAATTTCTAACAATAATTTTTCAAATTTGACAAGTTAAAACACTTTACTTAATTGAGTTACCTCTAATGAATGGTTGTTCATGTATCAATGTAACGATCTTTACATTACATTATAATCAATGATTCACTCCACCTGAAAATTCTTCATATGAATATGTACTCGCCTTTTTGTTTTCAAGGAAAGGTAATCCTATATTGTCTAGTTTTTTTTTTTCAAATAGCATTTTAAACATTTTTATTGATTTTTTAATTTTTTTTCAAGAAAAAGTAATCCTAGATAATAAATATTTTTCATGTGAATATGGACCCACCTTGTTGTTTAATCCAGTCTTTGGTGATTAAAAATCTAAAAGAAATAAGTAAAAGTTTGTAAAAAAATTAACAACCTATAGATTATTTATGTACAAGACAAATAATGTTAGAATTTCGTTTAATAGCTCCAAAAATTAGATTATTTTCAATGTTCTTTTTGAGATTGATTCATAAATTAAAATTACAGTATAATTTTGTCTAATAGTTTCGAAAAGCTAGGTTATTTATTTTAAACTCTATAATGCAATAAAATTCATAAGTTACGTACTACATTTTTGCTTAATGTATTTTCTTTTTACTACGTTTTATTTTCCAACCAAAACTACTAAAAATAAAATTTCGTTTTTTTCATTATAGCTAGTTTTTTAGTGATTAATACTTTAAAAGAAATAAGTAAAGTTTTGTAAATATATTAGTATGTAGATTATTTACGTACCAGAAAAATAATGTTAGATTTTGTTGAATAAGTCAAAAATGAATTTTTTTTATTTCCAACTTTCCTTTTGAAATTCGTAATACAACATATTTTTATTATTTTTATTATTTTTATTTATTACGTTTAATTTTCCATTTTCCATTCAAAACTACCAAGAAAGGAAATTAAAAAATTACAGTAAAATATTGTACTAACTAATGACACAAACAAAAACTATAGTATGTAATTGTTAACTTAGATAAAAAGAAAGGTGGAGAGAGACTTATGAAAAATTTTCAATTTTTGAAGTTAATTAAAAATAAATCCCTAGTAAACATTCCACTAATGATATCAAAATAAAAGAAATTAGATGAAGGTAAAAAGGTATAGGATGAGGGAAACAAGAGGAAATAGATGCAATAAATGTAGAGGAGGCAAAAAGGTAAAAAAAATAATGATAAATGCAATAAATCCGCGCACGTTGTGCGCTGTGGATGCAAAGGTGAACATCACATAATAAGTCGACGTGTGCACTATATTAAGTATGAATCAAGTTTGATAGAGCAATCCTAATAGTAGGACAATCGAATACACATCATATTGATTGTTAAATATAACATCTCTTCAATCTATGGAGTTAAATATAATCAAAAACCCAAAACAATACCCCAAAATTCCCCAACATGGGGCATATATGGATTTAAATATATTTACAAAAAATAAATGACATGGTTAGTGAGCTAATATGAATTTATTGTCTTTATGTGCCTTCGTCATTCTCTTGTGTTGGACTACTTGCCACAACTATTTGACAGCATACACCTTCAAACAACCACATATATTTGACGTTCTCGCTGTCCCATGAAACAAGTAAACACCTTTTTTTTGGTCAAATTGAGTAATTACAAATAAAGTTCAAAATACATGTATATGCATAGAAATTGAATCAACATGCATCTCAATTAAAACTAACGTGAGAGAATCAAAAGCAATATATCAAAATTTGTTCCTATGTGCAACAATAAGGGCGTACAACTCACAACAAACGAGGTTGACTTATAATAACCAACTAATAACTATGCACCACGAAAAAAACAAGAATGAAAACAACGTATATGAATAACAAAATATTGATAGACAATCTCCACTGTCTTGCAAGAATTGATGTGTGAGGGACGTACATACATTCATGTTGGGAGTTCTTTATATTCCCTTTCATCAAACAAATGGAGCTGGAATAGCTACTATGTATTAGGTAGCATCTGGTTGCATGGAAAATAACATAGTTCCCATAAATCATTTCACAAGTTTTACACAAAATTCGCTCATGGATCACAACATTTTCACAAGATCTTATACTCTAGATGCCCAAAATAAAATCCCAGTATTTTTATGAAAAGTGCAAGGATTCTGTACTGAGAATATACAGTTTTAAGTGAAGACACCAGCAAAAATGAGACACTTGAATGAAAGGAGCTTAACCAAATCATGCAAATGAGAATTCGAAAAAAAAAATTGAGATAAAACAAAATACTAAGGAATAACAAAAAAACAGTAACTTGAATATGAAACTAAATAACCAAAAAAACAATAGAGAAATGGGCAACAAACAAACAACGATAAAGGATCACCATACATACCTGAAATAGAATTAAGATCCTGCAGAAACTTAATTAAAAAAACTTGTTGGTCAGGCTTTCACATTAAAAGGTCAAGAGGTGCACTACAAAAAAAAAAAAAAAAAAAAAAGAGAGAGAGAGAGAGAAGCTCAATTGCCTACCCCAGCAAATAAATAAATGTCTCTAGAGGCAATGTCACCATAGCTTTGGACAACATTTATTGTATTTGGTGGGATATGTCTAATTAAATGTTGCTACAGACCCTTTATCTCAACAATACTAATTAGCATACATTTATCAAATAATTAATATAAATTCAAAGCTAAACAAATTCTAAGAAATGGAAAACGCAAATTTCTCTAAAATAACTCGAAATTTCTCATAAATTGTGTCCAAATATTTCAAATCCAACCAAAAACACGGGTTTGTTATCAGTTTACAACCCAACACATCAACATCGTCCATAAGCCGATAAAAAACCAAAAATGGTCAACATCTGATCTAAGATAATCATGATACTGTGTGCATCAATCAGGTGCTACTGATCATCCCCATTTTGTACCCTACTCTCAGCTTCATATGCATGCACACATCAAAAGCAACCAAAAGATAAATTTCTTGCAGGGATATATGTTGTTTGTATATAGTGTTGAATTATGTGGATATATGGCAACTCCAATAATTAAGAACAGGTTAAGACTTATAAATCACGATTCATGAGCAGCATGACCAACCGATGTATTTCGAACAAAGCACATTTGTTCCGTTGTTTTCTTCACTTTCAGTGATTATGATTGTATTATAGGGCCAAGTTTTCTTCACTTTCAGTGAATAGAATGTTGTAACATCAATATCAGTCATCAACATTCACCATGTCCCAAGATGTTGATCCACACAAATAAAACACGCACATGATTCAGTCTTTCCCGGTTGGTTGCTTTTTGGTCGAATGCAAACATAAGGATGCACCATTTATTTATATTCAAGACATGCAAATGTGCCCTGAGGGCTTAACATTCTATATGGGAGAAAGGGAACTGGTTGATATAAAGTAAAAGGTAGCATTAAGTAGTCCAGAAGACACACAAATGATGAAGCTTTTGCCTTACCTGATGAAATATGGGTGCATCTAAGCATCTTGATCCTTATTTACAGCAACAATGACTTTGGAATATCTCATGCCCGCCAAGTGTTGAATAGCCCCTGAGACACCAAAGGCCATGTACAAATCGGGTGCAATAATTGCCCGTTTGTCCAACCTGAAATCAAGAACAGTAAAACAGATTATATTGACAAGTCAATATGATCTGCAAAAAACTGTGTTTGGAAATTGTCAGAAAATGTAGATGATATTCTCTACATTTTTATTCAACAATCAAACGCCAAGGAGTCCATTTTAGCAAATTGTCCGAGTTTCTGTGCTTAGCAAATTGCCATTGCCAGTCAGGACCATGTACAATTGGAAATTGTTGCCTTCTTCATACCAATCAAATTTTTATACTGTGCTAGGCGTGACAGTTTTATGGGGCTTGTTAACAAATCCTTCTTGTTCTTTCCTTTTCCCCCGGAGGGGGGCATGTAAAGATGGCACGACTTCTTTGGAACAGTTTAATAACCGAAAATTAACTTTCATTACTCTGAAATTGAAAAGTTCAGGGTATGAAATGAAACTGTAAAATACATGGGGGAACATAAGCTTACCAAGCCACTCGAATTGAGCTCCCATATAACCAACCTTACTGCCCTCTTCTTGTTTCACGGCTGCCTCAAACTTGTATATTATTCTGCAAGTACATCTTAAATCTCATAACCACTTGGAAAAACATTAAATGATTTGACCAGAAATTTGATAATGTTGATAAAAAAAACAAATTAATCAGTCAATTGAAGAATTGGGAAGTGCAAGAAAGATAAAGAGAATAGCGATACTTTTAAGAACAACAATAATTTTGAGCAACCAAATGACTTAGAAACACACATACCAACTCCCTTCAATAGGAGCAGCATTTGCCTTCCTCAGTTTGGACACAATCACTGACAAGCATTTTCCAATTCTGTTAAGCTCCAAAGAGTTTGTATTTCTTGTATGCAAAAGTTGTTCAAAACATGGGATTAGTCTGAGTAACAAAAACTTAATGTTGATCAGCCACCAAAAAGACCATCCAAAAAATAAATGAAAGGAAACTTATTCAGCATTCACTGATCAACTTGAATACAAATTAATTAATTAACTCATACAATGTCAAGCCATAGTAGATACAATATTATGGAGTACAATACAATTATACAATCTACTATTCTTCTGAAGACGGAATATCTATAGCTAATATAATCAGTCTAAGAGTTAAAAGCTCGGATTAGGGTATGACATGATCTTGAAATCTCATCGACCCCAAATTTTTATTGGACCAAATTTCAACAATAAATTTGGACCAAATTTCAACAATTTGAACAAAAACCGATAAAAATCAAAAGCAACCATATCTATTTTTATTGACCCGATTCGAATAGAACCTTAACTAAATCAAAAGTGGAATCCAACCAAACATCATGGCGGAAAGCTATGACATGACATGTTAGTGCACCTATTAGCGTACTCAAAGGTTCACAAGACTTTGATTCCATCTAGAAAAATGTATTGCCAAATAAAATGTTTCAAGGCTGGTAAAAAAACATATTCATCTTCAGCCCTTAACAAACCTTCCAAAGTCATGGAAGCAGCTTGAAGTACAAGGCTGCAGAATGCAATTTTATGGTCACAAACTCACAAACAAAACTGCCCCAAACTGCAAAGAAGGGATTAAAATGATGTAAGTGAAACTAAATCTGGGTTAAGCAAATGAAACCAAACAAAACTGCCCCAAACTGCAAAGAAGGGATTAAAATGATGTAAGTGAAACTAAATCTGGGTTAAGCAAATGAAACCAAATCAATATGCCCCTGCATTCCACCATTCTCATAAAGATTGAAAATTTTGAACCTCTCTGTTCATCTAATCCCCTCACTGGACTCAAATGAATGTATTTTTCAACGGTGGAGATAACAAACTAAACTCCACAGAACCCCAACTTTTACCAAAAGCAATAACAACTAAACTCTGCATAACCCCAATTTTTCAACGGTGGAGATAACAATTTCACATGAAAACAACAAAAAAAACAGGAGACCTAGACATGTAAAGCCTAAACATAATGGGGAGGAAAAGATAATTACCTTCTAGAAATGTCAAGAGACCTAGTAATCTGCATGCTATCGAACATGTCCAAAAGATAGTTCTCTGAAGGTGACCACAATACTGAAAGACACCTAGAAAAAAAGTAAGATGAAAGCCATAAGAAGGCAAATTAAACTCACAAGAAGATAAAAGCCACAAATCAATTTGTAAGACACGAAAACTACAGAGTGATTCTAAATTCATAAAATGAGTGAGCTTGTTTGGATGTATGTGATGACGTAAAAACACGGGTAGGTATGAGATGGGAATGAAATTCCTGAAGAAACACATTTTAGATGAAAATGATGATGTTGAGGACATTCCTGAAGAAGAAACTGTCGGTAGAATATGCTTTGTGGAACTTGGAGAAGGTTTAGTAATACCCTTTAGGCACTGTAGCAATCTACAGTAGAAATGGAAGATTCACATTACTGTCAATATTCTCAAATCCTGTCATGAACCACCCCCCAAAGTCACAGCATAATGAGGGCATTTGTGTATTTAACTTTATTTGTGAGACTGAAGAACATTTGCCCATTAGCATAATGAAGGAGCCATTCTTCCAATAGTTGCATGTATAAATACAGTAAAAGTTAAAACATAGTGGTCAGTTACATAGCAAACATGGTCTAAAGTCAATATGAGATAGTTTTAATTAATTGTACAGACGAAGTGTGATTTTGTAATTTTTATTTTTATTTTTTGTTTAGGGGAATTGGTAAAACTGGCCAATTTATTAATTTTGATAGAAAAAGTTGGTCAGTTCCATTCATCTCTTCCTTACTCTTTGATTGTTTCAACAATTGCTTGCAATTCTCTATTAGAAGCTAGAAGACATTTTTCGTATATATTGTCCAAGATCAAGTAATACCAATCTCGTTTCAAGTCCTAAATAAATGCCAACCTAAACTAAAATAAATGTCAACCTAAACCATCACATAACTCTTCCCCCCCCCCCCCCCCCACCAAAATAAAAAAACACTTCCAAATTGAAGGATGCACTGAAAAATCTACTACTACAAATTGGAACCCACCATGACAGTCAAGCTGAAACAGAGACACATCTCACATTTACTCTTTTATTTCCTTTCTTAGTAATTTTTGTCCAAATAAACTGATAGCCCTCCCCAGACCCAACTACTTGATCAACATCAGAAATACATCAGAAATACGAACAACATAATAATCATGAGAACTTTACAAAAGTGGAAAAGCTAACGAATTTCATGTTTCTTACCCCTTGAACCAAATCAGCCACCCCAGTTCCAAAGATACTGGCAACGTAGTCATACTTGACGAATGAATCGTCAATTGTATCATGTAACAAGCCAGCAACAACAATTGTCGAATTCGCTCCAATGGTTGCCAGTAGGATTGTAATTTCTACACAATACTGCAAATAAGGATGTCCGTTTGCTCTCACCTATGCAAGTTACACCAAAACACAAGCTTCACAACATAGTTTAACTCACACCCTATTCAATTTCTCTGGTTTATTTCCAGAATGCAATAACAAAAACCCAATAATATGTTCTGTATCTATTATCAAAGCTATTACCTGCCCTTTGTGAGCCTTTTCAGCCTCATAAAAAGCCTTGACCACAACATCTTCATAAAAAACCCAATGCCTTCTCCTGGCACTTGCCAACAAGTCCTCCACACCAACACCAAACACAAAGCTGTCAAGTGCTAAGTATTTGCCCATAAGGTTTCTTAATCTCCACCATAATCAAAAGTAAATTACTCAATTTCCCAAGTAAAGAATCACTGAATCAAGACACATAATAACATAAACATACTCATCATCCAGATACTTAGGACTTAAAAGCTTTATAAAGAATAATCACTGGAATGAAATTTGACATTCTGCAACATTTTATTCTGGATCACCAAAAGTATCCCAATTGTAAAATTGTCAAAGAAGATTCAGAAAGAAGTAATCTCCAAGGAAACAAGAAAGAAGCTTAGTTTGGCCAGCGAAGATCGGAAAATCCAAACCCCATTCAAAACCAAATTATAGCAAGTCATCAGAAATCCAAATAATTCCTAAACAAACAACCCAAATAAATTCTTCTGACTACCCATCTAAATTAACAGTACTGCATACAATTTCACATTCAGAAGGTCAAAACTCAAAACTAACAAATTTTGGCACTTGTTCCTCCACATCAAGCGAACAGCTATTCAGCCGGAAACTCGACGAGGAATCATGCTCCAAACACGACCCTAATCCAATATTGTTCCTCACAAACCTGTTAAACAGCGCATTCGTAGAATTGGCCTGACAACTTCAAAATTGAGAGATAACACCCAATAAATAGAATGTTAAATTACGAAAGCTTCATTAACATATGAAACAGGGAAGGGCAGAGAAAGCGCAAAAACAGCAGCAACAGTGGCTAATGCAATTTTTTCAGCAAAATTAGCTAATTTCACAATACTTACCTCACTAATCACAAAAATCCAAACCGAAAACAAACTTAATACTCACAAGCTTCACAGGATGATGTCGAAGGTGTCAATATGAGAAGCTGCAACAAAAACAACCACAAAACTATCAAAATCCAACCAAAAACCCTAAAACCAACCCCAATCACGACTAATTCGAACAACAAAACACACAAAAACAAGATCAAACTCCCCACGAACCAAGAAAAATTTCACCGAAAGAGCCACTCCCGATCTTCCGACCAAGCTTGTACTTGCCTCCAACGATCTGATCCATCGATTAGAACACCGATCGAAATGAAAATCCGCGACAATCTACAGAAATATTATCACTGCAACAACAATCTGAACAACAACATGAGCTTCAACAAAGAAAGATCTGGCTAGGGTTTTGGGTGATGGAGAGAATCCCGGGAGAGAAGAGGGGGCAAGAGAGAGAGAGAGGGGGGAGGGGGTGGAGGAGAGTGGATGAAAGGAGGGAGTCAGTCCCAAAAGGTGAACAACTGTAGCAATCTACAGTAGCAGTTATTTAAAGGTTATAGACTATAATGAACTTTTAACTTTAAATAAAGTGCTATTAAGTTATTATGTTCATATTTTTTAACTATAATTTTGTCAATAATATATCTTTTTTGACGAACAATATAATCATAATTTATCAAAGTAAAATTGTATATATCTCTAATTACTCTTTGTCCAATAAAGGACATCTATATTATAATGGAAATAGAGGATTATGTATTTAAGTAGCTAAGCATAAATAAATTGATCGAGGATTATTACTGGACCAAAGCTTCATTATCATACTCACCTATGTACAGTGAAATAATAAAAAAAAACAGTGTTATCCCAAATTACAGGTATCAAATTATGATTCAACATGAATCATTACCATATTTTGACAAATAAATAAGGGTAAATGGAAATCCAATGTAGTGTGGGGAGGGCATAGCAGCCTGTGAGAGTTGACTTGGTGTTACTAATATTGCTAAATACAAATAAACATGAGTAGAATAGAAATGGTGAACTTCACATTTCTATATTGGAAAATTGGATTATAATAATCCCAACTTTTCTAATTTGGACACCAATAATTCCTACTATTGATTTGTATTCTTGTAGTCCAAAAACAAACAAAAAAAATGGATTGTAGTGATACCAAATTCAACTCTACAGTCTTTTTACTTTTTTCATTCTTAACCCATATTGTTTTCCTTTTTTCGTTCTTGCCCCCATAAATTAGATATTGAAATGAAGTTACTAAAACTATTTTTTAATTATTTTTTTGAGACTCCGAGCAATTATTATGATTTTTTTAATGAATAAAATTGAAAGATCGTAAAAAATAAAAAATTGAAAAAATTTGGGAAAAACGCCGTAAATTCATTAAAAATCATGGTAAAGTATTGTACTAAGTTTTGAATTAAATGCAACACAAAATCTATAATATTTAGGGTATACTCTCGATGATGTCTCACTACAATGCAATTTTATTTTTTTTGGACCACCAGAATACAAACCAAAAGTATTGATTATTGTTCTCCAATTTGTAAAAATTGGGATTATTAGAATCCAATTTTCCTTTCTATGTTTTCACACTCCTCAAATAAATAGCCCTGCTACTTAAAGGTGGGAATTGGGTGGATATGGATGAGTCCCATCCATACCCACATTTTACCCATAATTCAAACTACCCTACCCAAACCCAACCCATGGCCTTCAATATCCACATGGGTATTATCCATGTGGGCAATACCCACATGGATAATACCCATGGGTATTCATAGGTAGAATACTTAAATGTGTTGTACCAACAAATTTGTATTGTGCAATTTGTGCAACTGTGCACTGTGGCATTCTTCTACCCATAAATGGATCTCACTTCCCTACATTTCTTGTCTTGTACATATACAAAATAATAATAATAATAATAATAATAATAATTCAAACTACCCTACCCAAACCCAACCCATGGCCTTCAATATCCACATGGGTATTATCCATGTGGGCAATACCCACATGGATAATACCCATGGGTATTCATAGGTAGAATACTTAAATGTGTTGTACCAACAAATTTGTATTGTGCAATTTGTGCAACTGTGCACTGTGGCATTCTTCTACCCATAAATGGATCTCACTTCCCTACATTTCTTGTCTTGTACATATACAAAATAATAATAATAATAATAATAATAATAATAATAATAATTCAAACTACCCTACCCAAACCCAACCCATGGCCTTCAATATCCACATGGGTATTATCCATGTGGGCAATACCCACATGGATAATACCCATGGGTATTCATAGGTAGAATACTTAAATGTGTTGTACCAACAAATTTGTATTGTGCAATTTGTGCAACTCTGCACTGTGGCATTCTTCTATCCATAAATGGATCTCACTTCCCTACATTTCTTGTCTTGTACATATACAAAATAATAATAATAATAATAATAATAATAATAATAATTATTATTATTATTATTATTATTATTATTTTATTTTTGGGCCCTTTTTTGCCTTCCCTCCTCTCTGTCTTTCACCATCAAATTTTCTGTTTTATTAAACTTTTGATCACTAATTTGGATGCATATTTAGTTATATTTTCAAACCTTACATTTACTATGAATTAAGATATTACAATAGTTTGTAAATAGCTAAATAATGTTGTAATCAAACGAAATACAATAATTTAGTAACACTTAATATTACAATAATTTGGTAACCAAACTCCTCATTCATACTAGAGAATTTCAACTAAGTTCCAAATACAAACAAATCAACACATCAAAAGTACTCAAAATATGCAACTCAAAGCGAACTACTTGAAATAAAAAAAAAGGAAAAGTGAGAGTTAGGAGGCGAAAAACGCGATATCTACAAGTACAAAACTCAAAAATTGGATACCATCAATCATGTTCTACACCAAGATTAGGAGCTTGGCAAATTGGTAACTCCTCTTCGCCATCATCCTCCTCCGCATCGGAATCCCCGAAAATGTCACCACGTGCATGTTTATCTGCTTTTGTGTCTAAAGTCAAAAACAATCATAAAACAAAATTACATTTATATACAACCATTAAAATTAGAACAAATAAATTTAATACCATAGAATAATTACTTACCATCTAACGTCGCAAGTAACCAACTTTGTGCACACATCAATGCTGATATAGTTTTTGGATGAAGACTACTACGATGCGGACCAATCAACCTACCGCTAGTGCTGAACGCAGATTCTGATGCGACAACTGAGACATGTATAGCCAATATATCTCTAGCTATGGTAAGAAAAGTTGGATATTTTAGACCCCCTTGATTCTTCCACCACGCTAAAATAGAACAATAAATAAATTAGAATGTCTTCTTAAGGAAAAATATGAACTTGAATTGATTAAGCTACCTGGTGTCATGTACTCATGTTTCTTTTGTGAGAATGTCTTGTACTCTTGTACTCTTGTTTTATGTAGGGCAAATCCTGGTTTTCTTAGCAAAAATGGGGAATGTCTGATTTCATTAAGCTACCAGAATATGCAAATAGAAACCCAAAAATCCAGCAAATCAGAATCGACTGACGACTGAAATGCCTAAATCTAGGGTTGCAAATCAGAATCGAATGACAACTGAAAATAAAACCGATTGAAAAAAAAATGGGAGAAGAAGGTAATTAGGTAACCTGCATTAGGCTGAGTATTGAAATCTTCAAGAAATGGAACCAGAATGTCGTGTACTCGTCTTTGCCATCGTTGGAGACAAGCCCATAATCAATTCGAAGTCGAGCAACCCAGAAATTCGAAGTCGTCTTGGTTGAATTGTGCGATTCCAACTCAAATTACTAGCCCAGAATCAATCGAAAACTCGAATTGAATTCTACAATTGTAAATTAGGGTTTATAGATAGTAGTTTAGAGAGAGATTGAGAAACTATAGCGGGAGAGAGTAGTAGTGTAGAGAGAGAGAAGAATTTGATCAAGCAACCTAAAAAGTCAGAATTCAGAAACACAATTTGAAAATCAAATTTAATGCAAGGGTATAAGAGTAATTTGATTAAATTAATGGATATATGGATACCCATTACCCAATGAATATCCATACTGGTTATGGGTAAAATATACCCACCCTACCCATTACCCATTCTTAATGGGTATTATCCATCCATTATGGGTGGGTACCCAATAGATGGGTACAAATTCCCACCCCTAGTGCTACTGCTAGCTCCTCCATTACCTTCATTAGTACTTGCCTATTTGAATAACAAAGCATGACCCACAAGCCAAACCCTCAATTTTTTCCCCAGTGATTCTCTTATAATGACACACTTCCTCTGCTTCAAGCTCGTCAAAACTATCTGATAATGTTTGGCATCAGGAGAAAGTTGCGATTTTGAGAATTAATGTTCGACATCAACATTATCAACTCCACTCCATATCTATATGATAATGGAAAGTGGGCGGTGAAAATGGAGATGGGAAACCTCCGGATGGACATCAATATTGTACAATTAGCACTAAAGTTGGCTGAATTTACAAAAGTGACATTTGAACAGTGTTTTTCCAATTTGAACGGTAATTGTGCATGGAGGCTTTTTCATATTTAAGGATATAATACTCTTTACAAATATATACTTATATATGTATGAATTATCCGTTAAAATATAATCGCCATGTTATCCGTGACTAAATTCGTTATATTAGCTCAGTCAAATTCACAAGCAGATTTATATTAGGTCTAGGGGTATCCATGGACACCCTAAATTCAAACAATAGTTCATTACACATTAGGAAAATATTGTATGTTTATATTGACTGAATATACTAAAAAAACACTCAAAATATCAGTAATTGCATCCAATTTAATATAACAATTCAACTATCCTTAAAAAAAAAAAAAAATAGTCTATTATACATTGAAAGCATTATCTCTTTTAAATTTATATAACGGTAACTATTATTAAGTGGATGCTCCTAACTTCAATATTCCTATTTGTCACTCTCACATTAGTCAAGTATAACACCATCCTTACATATATTTATCGTATTTTGTATAATAAGACTCCATTAATGGTGCGATACGATAGAATTTGAAAAAATATGGTAAATTGTGATAAGAATTATGATAAGTATGGTAGATGAGGAAAGAGAATGTGAAAAATAGACGCAAATTATAAAATATAACCGAGTGTACGATGCTAGGTGTGTATGGGAGGGAGTAAACCCACGCGCTTCATTTGAGAAAACACCCAACTCATTTTTGATAAAATTTCTATTACGCAATGCATACTTCCCCATATTCCATGCAGATTTGCCCAATTTTTATGTATGTTTCGGTGATAATTTTCCCACAACGTAGTGTATTTTTCCCCAAATCGAATGCATTCTTCAGAAACAGCAACGCATTATTCAAACACAAGAAATCATATTTTGTTGATAAATTTTCCATTATGCAATGCACATTTTCCCTTATTCAATGTAAATTTTCCCAATTTTGATGCATTATTATCTAGATATGAGTGTATCAAAATAAACGCAGTATGTTTTGTTGATAATTTTTCCACTTCGTAGTGCATTTTTTCCCAAATCGAATGCATTCTTCGGAAACATCAACACAGTATTCAAACACAAAATTCATATTTGTTGATAATTATTCCATTATGTAATACATTCTTTCAAATATTTGATGCAATATTCAAGCGAAGGTATCGTCATTATTGAAGGTATCAACATCATGGTGAAAGGTTTCATCTTGTCGTCCATCCAACGAAGGTCCTTCAATTATATACATGCTTGATTCACCCTCCATCTGCAATTGCTCGATCAATAGGTTCTCAGCATCAACAATGATATTATTGGTTTGTTCGATTGTTTGTTCTACCATACTTAATCTGTATAAGTGACGGCGCTAGGAGTACGGGTGCAAGAAGGAAAAAATTTGACCAATGAAGGATACGATCGAATGATATCCGCGTGATAAGGAATGATTCCATAATAAAATCTCAGGTGAATCTTATATATACCCTACCCCATATATATACCGAGTGTACAATGCTATGTACTCGGTCCTACCATATAATTAATGAATAATAGAAGAGAAAAGTGAGGAGAGAGAAAAGTGAAGAGATACATTGATAATGAGTGTGGTGTGATGTGGTAAAGTGTGATGACATATGGTGGAAATTAAAGAGTTGCGGTACAGTGTGGTACGACACCACAATCTACCGCATAAAAGAACGAGACCTTATAGTTTTTAAAGAAATGTAGCTCCCTAATTCTAAACTAAATCTAGCGAATCCCATTTAGGCTCCGTTCATTTATACGGTATGGTGTGGTAATGTTGCGGTGCTGTGGAATTTGAAAAAGTGTGGTAAAGTGTGACGTGGTGGATTGCGGCGAGTGGTAATGGGAGTTGCGGTAGGTGAGGTAGGTGAGGAAAGAGAATGTAAAAATTAGAGGGAAAAAATAAGGAGAGAGAAGAGTAAGAAGATATTTTGGTAATGATTGTGGACCTGTGGTGGATTGTGGTGGTGTGGTAAAATATTGAGTAGTGCAGTATGGTGCGGTATCACACAGCAAGTTACCGCATAAAAGAACGTGCCTTATTTGTATACCCACTTTGACCAACATGGACTTGTTTTAAGATAAAGGGTGTGTTTAGTTGAGAGGAAAATGATTTCTCAAGAAACTATTTTCCATGAGTAATGGTTTTCCATTCCTAATTTTACCTTGTTTGATAGGAGACAAATTAGTTTTTGGAAAATGACCATATATGTCGATATAAATAGCGATATATGTTACAAATGAAAGTATTTGGAGCTCAAAATTCATATTGAACTTTTCATAATCATTTCTATCATATTGTAAAGTTTCGTGACAAACCGATGAAATTGAATTTTGCTTTTAAGTTTCAGTTATATTTAACTGCAAAAAAAAAATGTTGACAAAAGTGGTAATGTATGTTACAAATGAAAATATTTGGAGCTCAAAATTCATATTTGAGCTTTTTTTAATCATTTATATCGTATTGTAAAGTTTTGTGACAAACTGAGAAAATTGAATTTTGCTGTTAAGTTTCAGACATATTTAACCACAAAAAAACATCGACAAAAGTGGAGATATATGTTACAAATGAAAATATTTGGAGCTCAAAATTTATATTTGAGTTTTTCTTAGTCCATACTATCAAATCATAAAGTTTCGATTCAAACAGTTCAGTTTGAATTTTCAAAAGTTTCAGTTAGTTTTACCGGCAAAAACTTTTGATTTGATTCATGTCGTGATAAATGTTATCAAATAAAAATGTTTTGAGCTAGAAATTTATATTTGATTTTTTTTTAATCAATTCTATTATGTTACAAGGTCTCAAATTTCATTTATACTTAGTAGTGAAAATCGATCTAAGAATCAATGGTGGAAAATGATTTTTCTAAGTTGAACAAAACAAGTCAATTTCCTTCCTTTAGAGGAAAATGATTTTCTTTGGAAATGATTTTCTAAACTTTTTTTGTACCAAACACTAAAAAATTGGGAAAATATTTTCCACTATGCCAGACACATTCAAACTCTCCCAAAGTGGCAGCGTTGATTGGTGCATCATCAAAGGAGGATTAGCAGCAGACAACCCAATTGCTTAAAGATTCTGAGCATAGTTATTAAAATCCCGATCCTGATTTACGATCCTACGATTTTATGGTCCAAAATCGTCAAAATAATTCTATTATGTATACACGATCCACGATTCTACATAGGCTAAATTCTGATCCTAACTTCCCTATAGCAAGAATCCCAATTTTAAATGTCTTAATTCTGAATGAAGGTGTCGATAGGACCCCAACCTCTTTAGCATTTCTTTTTCTTCATAATTCAAGATGGGCGGCATAGTTAAAATAATAATAATAATAAGAGCCAAAAATAGTTAATAGTACATTGTCTAGACCCCTATAAAACCTATAGAAAAGAGGCTAAGTTAAGATGAATAGGCCTTGTTTAATGGTACAATTAGCCGGCAATGATTTGATGATTGCATATGGCTCTGACATCTGTTGTCTATCGTCGCATATTAGCGTCAAATTTTGCATTTACCATGGCCCTCCCTTCCAATACTCTTCAATTCCGCTATTTGTCTCCCTAATTTTTCGTTAAAGCTTTTCCCTGTTTTCTTTTTCTTTTTTTTTTATTGTTTTAGATTCTCGTACTTTTAATTATCAAACACTTTTAACTAGTTACAAATTCTAGTATAAGATAATCTCACATAGACTTAGCGTGAGTCGAATTTTTTTTAGGGTATCGTTTTTAATATTTTATTATGACTAATAAGTGGTATGAGAATAATTTTTTAATACGGATGTGACTAAATAGGTCATTATTATGAGAGTCAGCCTAAATAAACTATTGGTCACACTGTAACCATAAATTAGTTACCACAATGTTATACGTCTTATGGTAATTAATTTATGGTAAAATGGTTGTATATAAGAATTATTGTTATCTGGTATTAGCGAGAACTTACTGACATGTATTGCTAGGCCGTGATCTCATGTATGGTGGGTGGAGTACAGTGATGATATGATGCAGTTAAATCATTGAAAAATGTTGTGAATTGTGGTCAATTGTGATGAGTTATGGTGAGAGTTGTGGTAAGTGAGATAGGTGAGGAGAGATAATATGAAAAGTAAAAGAGAAAAGCTATGATATATATTGATAATAATTGTGGTAAAGTGTAATGACGTATGGAAAAATATTGAGTAATGTGGTGAGTTATAATACCGCACCGCACCATATAAAAGAACCAGGCCTTATTTTAACAATCAAACATTTTTCTTTTCAATGTAATCCTTTTTCCTTGATATTTTTCCTTGGTATTTATAATATTGTTAGAGGAAGAGGATGTGGGTGAGAAGGGTAAGTGAGCAATGGAGGGCATGGAATCTACTTTCAGTTTTCTTGGAGTTTCAGGATTTCTGAAATTGGGCAGCGGTGGTGTCTCTTTGAAACATACTATGACATGCGTGGAGGATAGGGGGCGCCTAGCCCTATGAAATTTTCGATGAACACCTTCAACTCCGAAAATGTTGTAACGAAGTCTATGACTAAAGCTACATTTACCAAAAGACAAGATGGTAAAGTACTTCCTTAAATGTTAGAGCTTATCAAGACCTGCTAACTGGAAGATTTGTTGAAGTACATCATCCTTCGAGTATGAGTTATATGAAAGTAAAAGTGCTAATAAAACATATAGCCTCTCCAACTTCCCAAGCTACTGAAGTTACGGAGGCAAAATAATCAATCAAAGGGCAAGATGAAGAAATGGCGGATGAGGTTATGCCTTTTGTTCAAGGAGTAGACCCCATTGAAACCCAAGAATTAGGGACTTTTTCTTGAGGTAACATTCCATTCTCTTGTTTCCGCAATAACATGTACCAAACACTATAAGGTCAAGGTCAAGGGAAGACAGATGGCTTCTGATAACATGTAAAAAAATTTCTCTAGGCAGGAAACATGCTCATAAAAAGCTTCAGCATGGGCAAATCAGACAAGGAAACAAATTAGCTCAAGATGGCATGCTCAGATCAGGAAAGAGGAAGGTGAAGGCATTGCTAATTGTGGATCATCCCTTGCAACCAACGAAGCGTGTTAAAAGATGGATTCGAGTTTAGGATTGCCAAGATTATTCTGCGGTAGCTTATGTCTATGGCACTCAAGATCATATATAATCAAAGCTATATTTTAACTATTAGGAGTTTAGTTAGAATGGATATGATGAGAAATTCTGATGGGAGATTGTCATTTCATGAACAAAATATAACGAGTAAATTACATTTGTCATACCTGGGTTTTCATGAAATATTTTTTACCCATTCCACCTTTGTAAAATAATTTTTACCCTATCTTACCGGAGCTGTAAATGTTTAGTTTTTGCTGTAATGACTTTTACACACCCACCTTTGTGAAATAATTTTTGCTCTACCTCACCTGAGCTGTAAACGACTTTTTCCCAACCTAAGGTTTTCATGTAAGTGTTACTCCATGAATATTCTTTATTTTCACTTTTTGATTTTTCATAATGAGTATCACTAGTCACTACTGGAATTTTCTACATTTACGAAGGGTAATCCTGTCACAAAATGTGCATAAACTCGTCGTAGAAGGTTATATACGACGAGAGTGACACCCGTCACAAGCTGTCGTAAATGCTTTCGCTGTAAAAAGTCATTTACGACCATCCCGTCGTAAAAGGTCTGCTGCCATTTACAACGAGTTTTTTTCAGTCCTAAATAGTGGCACTATTTACGACGGGATTTTTCTCCCGTCCTAAAATAACTATCACTATTTGTGACGGGAAATTCTGTCCGTCGTAATTATTTGCTCCCCATTACCGACATGTTTTTTACTCATTATTGACCATGTAGAATTCTTCCACCCATTCATTATTTTCAACATTTACGATGAGATTTTTTTTCCTGAGGGTAACAAATTTCCCTCAAATCATTGTTGAACCAAAATAATATTTGTATGCTACTAAAATATAACTTCCTAAAAAATTTAAATAACATTCAATATTATCATATATATTTCCCCGTCAAAATCAAAAACCAACATAGACAAATAATAAAACATTCTATGTTATAATATATAATATATATGAAAGTCTAAATCATAAGTCATTCATAGCACGGTAAATTTAACGTTTACACCGCCAAGTTTGCATTGTAACATAACCAAAATACATGCAAAAAACAATATGTCCAGTACCTCAAAACACATCTTGTTAGTTGATGTACTTCATAATATCCATAAAGTCAATGCCCTATGTACCCCAAAAAATTATGTAGATTGTACTCAGCAACCAAAATGTCCATATCTACTCTTCACAAATCTGCACATATGTCATAGCAAAAAGAATTTATAATTTGACATTTATAATTGTGATTATTCTTGTCTTGACAAGTCGCATTTTCAAAAATGAAACATTAATAAAAAAAATTCTGAAAGTATAAATTAAGATTCAGGAACCATAAAGTAAGCTAGAACAAGTATAGGTACGTGATAATTATTAATTTCCTTACAGTTACTAGAAGAATAGGAGCCAGGAATTGTGAGTGGCACTGTGGCAGTTATGGTTCATTTAGTAGAAGAATAGAAACTAGGATTCCAGAAGTGTAAATTAAGATTCAAGAACCCTAGCTTAGAGCATGAATTGTTTGAACCATTACCTATCAAAAAATTACTCTGAGGTACCCTAACTTTTGGTGAAATATTTTTCCGGTACCCCAACTTTTCAAAACTAATTTTGAGGTACCCTTATCTTTTGGGTTAGTAATTATTTGGTGCTTTTCCGGCCATTAATTTTATTAAGTGACCAAAATGCCTTTGTTCTTCCCTTCTTGAAGAAATACCCTTGAAGAAGAAGAATGAGGGTATTTCGGTCACTTGATAAAATTAATGGCTGGAAAAGCACCAAATAATTACTAAACCGAAAAGTAAGGGTACCTCAAAATTAGTTTTGAAAAGTTGGGGCACCGAAAAATAGTTTCCCCAAATATTGGTGTATCTTCGAGTAATTTTTTTTGATTACCTATGTACTAATATTTTCCATTAATTTAAACTAATTTAATTTTATTTCAATTAATTTTATTTAGTTTGGTATGTTTTTTTAATCGATTGGGCCTAATTAGAATTGCTTTGTTTATTTGCTTCGTTTCATACATTTTCTAATCAATTTCAAACATTCAGTCTCGTCTTTAATATACATGTATCAACAATGAATAAAAACACCTGAATATCATGCGAATGGGGGGGGGGGGGGGGAGTCTCCGTCAGTGGCTCATACTCGATGGTCATATGGTGACATAAGTGCTCAACATTGAATTCGTCGTCAATGGAAATTGAAATAGTGAGATGAAAAATGGTTGTGATTGAAGTAGAGGGGATAGATCTATATTTACTCAGGAAAATTGGTGATGTATAATGGATCTACCCTGTCTCTAATGAAAAAATATAAATTGGTAAATAAAAAATATCTATAACTAACAATTACATGAAATCTTGGATTTGGTAAATATTACTTACAACTCATGTGAGGTAAGGTAAAAATTATTTTACAGAGATGAGGTGTGTAAAATTATTACAACAAAACTTAGGTAAAGTAAAAAAACATGTGGAACTTCGGTGAGGTAATGTAAAAATTATTTCACAAAAGTGGGTTGTAAAAATTATTACACTCGACCTCAGGTAGGGTTAATGTACCATACTCAATATAACCCTAAGAATATTCACATAGACTATAAGGCTTACTTTGGGAGTTTCTAGGGATTTGAGTTTATGTTGGAGTCTCTCAAGAATTAAGAAGTTAAGAAAATTCACAATATAAGTTAAGTAATGACTGAAAAGGTCAAAAATAATCTTAGAAGCTAAAATTGGTCCAACACTGATCGTGTTATGTTGGACACGAATCGTGCTAGTGTCCAGAAGCTCAATTAAAGACTGCACAGGCTAGCAGGAACCGTGCTAGCCTGACATGGATCGTGTTGTGGTCACCACGGTCTGTGTTGATTCAACACAATCCATGGTGATGCGCAACAGTGTGAGATTTGAATTTCCTTGATTTTAATCTCGATTATTAACACACAAGGGAATATTATTTGGATTATTCTTGACTGATCCTCTTAGTCAATGATAATCCCTTGATCATGGTCTTAATCCCATGGATAATACCTTTCAATCATGCTCTATGATTGGCAGAATTCCTAAACACTATAAATAGGGATGAATTCCATTCATTCAACATGTCACAACCTGCTTCTTCTTTGAGAGTTTCAACACAACTCCTAAGGCGTTGAACTGCAACAACTTCTTGAGAGTTTTTTTAGAGATCTTATACTTTGCTTACAAGAGGTTAGGGTTTACCTTTGAGTCTATTCACGGTCTTGTGAATACGTCTTAAGGGGAGAGGGGTCTTGACCCTCTACTCCTAGTTGTCCAAGTGATCCCCATCTTGTGTGTGATCGTGTTACCCCATTAGTGTTTCCAATAATAATCTTAAGACTTATTTACGATGTATCACTCTTGAAATACATGACCAACAACTTCCAAAACTTAGACAAGTTCAAGGGGTTGATTTCCGAAGGTGGCAAAAGATGATGCATTTCATGTTCACCACTCTCAAAGTGGTGTACATGTTCACTCAAGAGGTTCCATTGAAGGGCAGCAACGAGACATCGGAACAAATAATGCGTTAGCTCAAGATGGGGATCGAAGTTGAATATTATTTTGTCTTGTAATAGTTAACGCTTTAATTAAGTTTCTTAATTTCCCAATACTTATCATTTTATAATTTTAAGTAATTTTTTTCAAATATTATCTTTTTCAACTATTAGTTTTTCTGATACAAAAATAAAAAGAGTGAGAGAGAAAAAAAATTATATAAATAATTTGATATTAATATTTTACAACTTTTAATGCAACACAATATTTAAATAATTTATTTATTGAATTTCTTAATTGTGGCTAGAAAGCCCATTGTATAGAGGCACAGGTACTACTTCCTAGCTCCTTTGTATTTTATATGTTATCTAAATCTACGTGTCAGTTAAACCTTAAAAATTTTGATTTTTAATTTTTTAATATATACAATGTTTGAATATATAAACTATTATCATATATTCTTAAAAAAATAGTATTATGTTATGAATGTAATGTTATAATTTTTTGATGAGATATTATATTTAAAAATATTAAAAATGAAGAAATATATAATACATGAGACACAAAATGAAAAAGGGGGGAGTACATCATTGATAGATTGACCTTTGTGAGTCACGTCAAGAATTATTTCATTTTAAATGAGACACATCAAGTAAATTAGCTCAATCGAAAGTTACAGTGGTCAAAAGTCCAATCAAACAATATTTTACTTAGCAAGTATCCTAATGAATGAATAATGTATGTATGAGAAGTTGAGAAGTGAGAAATCTAATATCGTCAATTGTGGCTTTTGCAAAAACCTTGGGCAAAAAATTGAGGGTGACGGATGTAATGTGATATCTTGTTTTTTCTTTTATGCCTTTGTTTGTCTCTGTCATGTGCAGGTGTCAAGCTGGGGGGTCCTGGCAGAGTAAAGCCAAACAGAAACAAGCAAAAAGAAATGAATCAATCAGCAGGAGAGGGGGTAAACTTAAAAGAGGAGGAAGAGATTGGATAAAGCTTGCGTGAAGTGGGGAAACTATGCTGCCCTACTATCGGTCTTTGCCCCTACTACCCACCTAAATATATATTTTAGGACTTCACTTAACTCCAGTGCTAAAATCATGCACACTTGTATCTTCATAACTCATTACTCATGCCTGTTCTTTGGATTGGATAAAATGAATTTTGGATGGATTGGATTAGATTGGATTGGATTAGATATTTTTTTGTGGAATTATATTTTTAGAGAGAAAAAGTGTTTAGGGGAATTGTATAAGGTTTGAATTCGATTGGATTAGATTGGAAAGAGTTACAAATCTAAAGAACAGAAATGTTAGAAGGTATCTTATGACAAACCAACAATTGAATTTTGAATTAAACTACTATTTAACAACGCTAGAAATAAAAAATAACTAACACAATTAAGTGTTTGATTAGAGCGTATCAAGGCTGTGAAAAGAACACAAATAAAACCGAGTCGTGGAAGAACTACTGCCTTGAAAGTGATTACTGTCCGACCTCGATGCCAATCGGAATTGTTGGTCGCTACCCAAGGTTAACTCAGACTACCCTTGGACACGTGCACTCGTGGCCAAGGATATGGAGTAAGGAAGAAGAGAGAAGAGGAGAGGAGGAAAGTTGTATGGTTTTCTTGGTATGTAAAAGAGTCCACCAAAGATCTCGATCAATTTATAGGAGAAACTAAGGGGACAAACACAGTTAAGAGAGACGGAAATCAAGCTCCATTATGATAGTGCATAAGACCTGGGATTTGAATAAGGAAAAACCGACAAAAATTAAACCAATTGATTGCCTTAATAATGGAAAATAATATCTGTCAAAAAACGACTAGTTGTAAAAATTAAAAGTCGCAAATAAAACCAAACAGATTCAAAACAACCCAATCCACGCCCAATAGCTTCATCAAATAGCTTTTAGAAAACTAGTTTATTGGCTCCAACAAGTTAATATAAAAAACTACTTACCAAATATCAAGTAGTTTTTTTAACCTTAATAAAAAAGCTAAAAGATATCCAAAAAATTAAAAGCTACAAAAAAACTGAGTAACCCAACACCCCTGAATTATTCACGACGTCAAAAAGTTAATATGAATTGATATAGGCACCAACTTCACACAACATTAGTCGAGGATATGAAAGTGATTCCTAAAATGACTAATGAATCAAAACTAGCTAGAGTTGATAGGATCAAACCTAAAACGGCCGGTTTTGCTATTTAATAAATTAAGAAGCTTTGCATTAGTAGTATTTCTGGAGAAACTGGGGTGGGGTGAGTTGGAGGATCAAGCTTACGTGGACGACAACAAACTGGATGTATTCGACGCTCCCGACCTGCAAAACAAGGAACTCCCCGGGGATTTGGCCCGGGGAACGCCCCTCCGACGCTCAAGTCATCTCGTAGCTCGAGGAAGTTAACAAACAGTAATGAAAGGATTAGGGAGTGTTTCGAGGTGGAGGGGGAGTGAGATGTTGATGTTGGTGATTCAGATGAAGGTGAGGTGTTGCCTTGGGAGGAGAGAATGTGGGGCACTTTTCATGTCTTGTCAAATCAAAAAATGATGAGGGTATTTATGCGGGGAATAAATGAGGTGGTTGGGGAGAGTCAGCCAGGAAGTGTAAAAGACAGAGAGGGAGAGAGTTGGGCCTTTTTGGGCCCATTACCGTAATTGGATTTCTCCTGGTGATCCGGCCCAACTAATTTATGTCTGATCAGTCATGTTGAACTGGAAAGTGATCCAATCTGTCATCTGACGTGGAAAGAGTAGTATTTTTACCCCATCATTCAACCCCTCACATCACGTGTGCACGCATCTCGAGGCTGGAGGAGGGGATGTGAAGTAGACCATCCTCCATCCTCTTTATATATAGTAGTGCGACGGGGTTGTTCCTTCACATTTTCCTTTGGATTGTTTGTGCAAAAAGTTTACACCTTCAATCTCCATCGCCATGGACAATAGTATTCCTCGCCCTTCGCTTAATTGTCCTCATCCACTACCGACCAATTATCAAAGCTTGTGCCCCGGGTTTAACAAGGAGACGACTGATCGTGCGGCAGTTGAAGCGAATCGTTCGTTTCTCTTATAGGAACGCTTCTACCTGGGGGTCATTGATGAGGCATGCCGTCTTCAACTAATTCCCCCCTCGTATGGATTCAAACTATCTCGCAATGTGTTAGCGGGGCGTTGGTCTCGCTTTGAGGTATGGTTGGATGATAACTGGAGGCAACTTGAGAAACTGAATGAAGGAGAGAGGCGAAGCCCCCTTCCCTTCGAGGCCGACTTTCTCCCCACCTATTCTCCGACTCCCGAGTTAATCTATGCACCCTATCCTTGTCTACTTAAGCCCCTTCCCCCAGACTATGATAAGTTGTGTCCTCATTTTGTCTTGAGCGGCACCGCTGCTTTTGCTCGGGGAACGGGTGACGAAGATGCGGTCCAAGCTCTCTTCTATCGCTCGGTGGTCCTTGACATGATCGGGTTGGGCTTCGTGAAGTCGGATGCTGCCAAGGCGCTTATGGACTGCCTCGATCAAGGTGCGTATGAGGTGGTTGGGAACTGGAACGAAGCCAATCATGACGCCATTATCCGGCAGCAGCATGAGAAGTTTGCGCATTCATCCTCGAGCCCCCCTTGTTTCAAGGGCTATTCATTAGGTGCCATGGAGGAGGCACGCGGGGTTCCCTCACCTACTCGCCCAATGGCACCTGCGAGGACCCGGAGGACTCAGGGCCTTCCCAGCATATCGTTGCTCAAGCCGTCTCCACAAACGGCACCAATCTTTTTCCGGAGAAACTGGGGTGAGGTGAGTTGGACGATCGAGCTTACGTGGAGGGCGGCAAGCTGGATGTATTCGACGCTTCCGACCTGGAAAACAAGGAACTCCCCGGGGATTTGGCCCGAGGAACGCCCCTCCGACGCTCAAGTCAGCTCGTAGCTCGAGGAAGTTAACAAACAGTAATGAAGGGATTAGGGAGTATTTCAAGGTGGAGGGGGAGTGAGATGTTGGTGTGATTCAGATGAAGGTGAGGTGTTGCCTTGGGAGGAGAGAATGTGGGGCACTTTTCATGTCTTGTCAGATCAAGCAATGATGAGGGTATTTATAGGGGGAATAAATGAGGTGGTTGGGGAGAGTCAGCCAGGAAGTGTAAAAGACAGAGAGGGAGAGAGTTGGGCCTTTTTGGGTCCATTACCGTAATTGGATTTCTCCTGGTGATCCGGTCCAACTAATTTCTGTTTGATTGGTCATGTTGAGCAGGAAAGTGATCCAATCTGTCATCTAACGTGACAAGAGTAGTATTTTTACCACATCAAGTAGCATTACCAGCAGGGATAACAATACAACATGCAAAGCGTCACAACTTTATATTGGCCACCACTTCAATGGCATCACTAACAAAATTTTGCCCCCTTACATGATTGGCACCAACATTAACGGCCTTTAAGGGGAGCATATGAAAGTGATTCCTCAATAGCTTCTTGAGTTCAAACATCCTAACCTAATCTCCCCATATGGACACACAAGAACTTTTTTTTTTTTTTTTTTAATTTGGAACATATAAATTTTCGGATCATGATACACATCTTGCCTTAAAATGGTTAATAATCATCTTGAATTATCTATATTTCACATTTTGTTAACTTTTAATGATATTTTCTCTTATAATTATGTATATTTATCAACTACAATAGTATAATATTTATTTACTAGGTCAAAAAAATATAAATAACAGCTAATTTTATCAATCATAGTAAAAAATGCATATTTTATACATAGTTTTATATTTATAAAAAAAATATAAATAAATATTTTTATATTGTTTATAGGTTAAAATAACCCTCAAAGTAATGAAACATACCTTTGTAATGATTTAAATATATTTATATTCAATTTTATTAGTGATTTAGGTGAGATGCAATCTTACAGAATCATCTTGCAGCAGCAAGATGTTTATCATTTTGCTAAATTTTATTTCAATAGCATTTTATTACAACCATCAGCTTAAAAGACACCTCCTTTTAATATCTACCCAAAATTATACGTCCTATCATTTCTTCTATCAACTCTATGAGAAATTAATATACATGCCTCAATAATATTTTTCAATAAACTTTATGATACTAGCTTTATATATATGATGCAGCCATGACTTGCTCATATAAACTCCTATATATATTTATTCTTAGCCTATGAAGAAAGAAAAAAAATACCCTACCTCCCCTTGACTTAGAAAATGCATAAGCAAAAATTAATGTGAAGATTCACCGGTCTCATATATCTAACTCAATGCTCCATATGTGCTCATAAATTTTACGAAAGTGTTCATAAAATCTAAGAAGTTTCACCCTATAAATTTTTCTATGAGGCGCGCTAAATAATACTAATAAAAAAAATTAAACTACGATGTTCATGACCACTTTGAAATATATTCATAAAATTCTATCGTATTGCTCACAAGCACTTTATTAGAATATGTATATAAAATTATATTATAATATTCATGGTAAAATCTGATAAGAATGTTCTTACAACTACAATGTTCATTATCATTTCAGAACGAAGCTCATAAAAATCAAACTTTAATCACTATGCTCTAATTTTTTTGTTACAATGCACTCTATTAAATATTTTCTAGAATGAAGCTTCTTCGTAATATGTTTTTTTATGAATGATTAAAAATGAAACTTTAATTAACATTGACCGATCTGTAATTTTTTTTTTTATGAATGATTAAAGGATATGTTTTTTATCTGAGACGTGTGTGATTTTGCTTTGTAGCGCTTTTTTTTCTTAAATCTCCTTCGCAATATCTCATCTTGATGATCATGTTGATTTTGATCATAATTTTAATCGAGATTTTCATCTTGATCTCCTAGCTAGTCATTTTGATAATGTTGATTTACATCTTCTTGTCTAGATTGTGATTTTAATCTCCTTGTTGATGTCGATGTTGATTTTGATTAGAATCATCAGGCCGAAAGTATACACAAATTGGCATTGATGACCTTAGAGCATTTAAAATGATCAGTACCCACTGGCAAAACTTAATTAAAATGAATAGTAAGAAAATATCCATTCCCTCCCAAATAATTTGTCTATGTTTGGCTAATGAAGTCAAACAAATTTGACCGTTTATTTATCAAATTATATGTTGATTTATTATGTAAGATTATTATTATAAGATTTGTAATGAAAATTACTTTTAGCTAAATATAATATCACATATGTTACAAAGTAAAATGGACAATTTAATTATGAAGTTAAATGGTAAGATCTGAATGAATGAATTTCAACTCTTACCTTGTTAGGTACCCACTTTTTTTTTCTTTTTTTTATATATTGGTAAGTTGGGTCATCCATTAAGCTCTATATTTTAGGGAAAGTCCAATGGATCCACCAACCCATGGGGAAGGGGGAAACCAGACATACAGACGCCTGTTACTACTCCCAAAAATCAATCTCAGGACTTGTAGATTACTGGAATATAAATGGTACCACTTGAGTTAACAGTTGATTGGTGTTAACGTACCCAATTGCCCTCACAAGAGTCTGTCTATAAATATGTCAAGGGAAATAACTAGCTTCCTACAACTACAAAAGTGCAAACCCCCAAAAAAGTTAAAGACTTTAGACCCCCCTCTTGTTTGTCTTCCCCCTAGTGTCCCTCTAGCAATAGCATGGACTACTCATACTTGAACTACTACAACCCTAAAAGCAAGACCACCCCCTCTTCCTCCAACTCCTCCTTATCATCAATCCCCATATTCATTCCTTCTTCTTCTCCTTGTCATCCTCATCCTCATCCTCATCCTCATCCTCATCCTCCCCTTCCCAAACACAACCCTAACACCAGCACTAAAAGCAGCAAGAAGAAGAACAAGCAGGGGATGGTGAAGCTTTCCACAGACCCTCAAAGTGTGGCTGCTAGGGAGAGACGACACCGTATCAGCGACCGCTTCAAGACCCTTCAGAGTCTGATCCCTGGTGGTGCAAAGCTTGACACTGTCTCCATGCTTGACCATGCCATTCAGTATGTCAAGTTCTTGAAGTCTCAGATTTGGCTCCACCAAACAATCCTTAATCATACTCATGACTCTCGTACTTCTAACAAGTCTATTCCTCCTGATTACACTCATGAAGCCATGTACTATGACCAGTATTATCAGTATTACTATGCTTTGATGCTTAATAATAATAATAATAGTTGTAGTAATAATAACAAGAATGATGTGGATGATGGGACAAGCATGATAGGAGGGTGGGGTCAAACAGGAGCAGGAGGCACAGTGACGGCTGCAGCAACCTCGTCACATCTTTGGGGAAATGATCAATTGCTTCAAGTTGAACCAAATGTTGACTATCAACATCAACATCATCAATGCATGTATTATATATTATAATTATAACTCTCTTACTTATTAATTGGTATCAGTATCATGTATTTTTAGTTGCCAATCATTGCATATTTCTAGCTAGCTTAAGGGCCCCTTCTTTTGTGCGTTAACGCACCCAAACGCAACGCAAGATCAATAAAATCTAACGCATGACAAACGTAAGATAATGCAACTTATCACAATCTACTATTCACCTCTACTCACCTTTTTATTATTTTCTACCGCAACCCAAACGCAATTTATCGAAACGCAAACGCAACGCACAAAAGAACGAGGCCCATGGCTATATATATATAACTTACATCTTATCATATTTTAAAAATTTTGACCATAAAGTTTTCAATATATATAATGGGTTGCTATATAAAGTTACTATTATTAGATTTGTAATAAAAAATACTATCATAAAAGTATAAAATTCTAATTGTTAATAATTATTATGTAAGAAATTATCAATCAAAAAGTAATATTGGAAACTATGAAAGTCAATTAATATTTATGGAACCGAGGGAGTAATAGACAAGTTGTACGTAGAAAGTGAATATCAGTACATGTGTTCTATATGCGGGTAAGCATTAATTACTTTAAGTCTATAAAACACTAAAAATTAGAATCATGTTGGTCCCATAGCTTAGTTGGTTAGAGCGTTGATCTTATGAGCCGGAGGTCGCGAGTTCGAGCCTCGCCGGGACCAATTATTTACATATATTTTTCTAGTGCGAATCCCATCATTCGGACATTTCTGAATTATTGATGAGCATCACATTTTCGATTGATCCAACTCTAGAGACATCCTCAGTTAGGATATCTTTTTTTTTTTTCCAGTACATCATTATTCTTGTCGACAACTTTGCCATCTCAGACATGCATTTTTTTATATTATACTAGATATTTCTTTTTAATGTATGCATAATATGTTGATGTAAATCTGTTAGTTGCTTTGTTATGTAGCACATATATTTCTTTCAACCTAGCATATCCATGTTCGACACATATCCGCCACCGACATTCTCGAACAGGGGTAGACACGCGAAAAAGTGTTCTCTAAATAATTATTAAAATAAACATCGATCTGTCACATGGAGAACTCATGTTGGACATATGAATCTCATTCTTTAGATACTTCCGAATCCTTGATGGGCATCACATTTTCTGCTTACCTAGTTACCTCCAGAGACATCCTCATTATGATATCCTTTTTTTTTCAATACATCATTATTCTTGCCTATTGATATGTCATCTTACACATGCCTTTTTCAATTACACTAATTACTAAATATATCTTTTTAGCGCGTAATACATATGCTGATATAAAGTGGTTAGTTGCTTTGCTATGAAGCACGAATACTTCTTTCAGCCTAGCTTATTTGTGTTCAACACGTATCCGCCATCGAAATTCTCGAACACGTGTTGGACACGCAAAAAAGTGTCCTTTATATAATTATCAAAATAAACAGTCGTCACTCGGATGACTCATGTTGGACACGTGAATCCCATCATTTGGACACTTTCAAATTATTGATGGCCATCCTCAGTTATGATGTCCCTTTTTTCAACACATTATTATTCTTGATGACTGCTTTGCCACCTTACACATGCTTCTTCTTTTTTTAAATAGTACTAAATATATCTGTTTAACATATGCATGATTGATAATACATATGCTGATACAAATTGGTTAGTTGCTTTGCTATGAAGCACGAATACTTCTTTCAGCCTAGGGTATCCCTGTACAACACGTATCCAATACTGAAACTCTTGGACACATATGGTACACACGAAAAAAAGTGTTATCTAAATAATTATCAAAATAAACATCTGACACTTGAATTGAAGGACTCATGGTGGACATGCTAAACCCATCCTTCAGATACTTCCAAATCATTGACGAACATCACATATTCGACTAAGCTACCTCCGCAGAAAAATCCTCATTTATGATATCTTTTTCTCAATACATCATTGTACATCATTATTTTGTTGAGTGTTTTGCCATCTTACACTTGCATTTGTCCCTTTGTCACATAACTTTTCCCCTCTCCCGTTATTTTATTAAATTTCATATTTAATATATAATTTTTCAATTCATAAACCATTAAAGAAAATGCATTCATCAACAAATATTTTTAAAATAAAATTTGATGTTTTATGAAGTAATATATAAAAATTAGCGCACATGTCAGACTATTTGTCGCAACCTTAATTATTTTCTCGAAATTCGCATATCCCTATATCCACATCGTGTTGTACACGTGTTCGGTGTCCGAGTTTGTGCTTTTCACAGTTGCTATGGGGTTAATTAGAATGTTCCCTAATTTTTGTTGATTATGTGGTAGAATTTTCGTAATTAATTAATTACTCCGTATCTTTCTTAATATACACATACCAGGAAAATAATAACTAGATCCCACAAGCTAGGAGATCTAGTACCATTTGGCACAGTTTGCTTAGCAACCATAATAACATAACCTGACTTCAAAGATAATATTACCGAACCATGTATTATTTATTAAAATATAGGACCGTTAAAATAATTAAATCAAAAATTATATAGACCTTTAATGATTTTGTGATATATGGTATATATGTAATCTATGGCAGATTACATGTTTGGGCAAATTTGTGGAGATGAAACCCAAATCATGGCCGAGAACACGAGTAGTCGATATCTGCTGTTTGAGTTTGGAAAAATGAAGACTCAAGAGTCAAGACCCATGATATGATGAAAGCAAAGCACAAAGCAGTGCATGACTGCAAATTTGAAAGTATGAATATCTCTTTACAATTCAAATTAGAATAGCAGCATGGTGGATGATGTATGGGATTTGGGTTGAAATAGTTGATAGATGATGGATGGAGAGAGAAGAGCTAGTATATAGTGCCAAAATCAAAACAAAAATACAAGCACACAAAAATAATTGGAAAACAAAAACCAATTATTGTAGATTTTTAATAATATAGGAACATGAATATTATAAATGATAAATTTTGAAGAACACCCGTAACACTAAGTTTGAGTTTGGCTGATTGTATGATGTGGAATCTGTGGACCCCTACTAAGAGAGTCAAAATTTATCCCTTTATTTAGCTAGTTTTCCAATGGTGAGCATGAGTTTGACTCATACTACTTAAAAAAGTAAGTGAATCCTTCTTAATAATATAATTAATTTGACTATATTGATAAAAAAATGATGTGGATAAGGAGAGAGAAAAAAATATGATCAAAATATTAGTATGTTAAACTCACTTTCACACTCGTATCATAAAACTGACGGCGAGATTCTCGCGAGACGGATCTCATTCTCACCACTAAAATGTCCAACACGACCTCATTTCATTCTCATTTCATGTCATGTCAGCAACGAGTTGAATTTAAACTCACAATTGTCGATGCCCTTAGGTGGTTATTTTGTTTATAAAACTTGGCACTTTTTTGTCAAATATGTCCTAATATGTTAAAATTAGATTTGGATGGATTGGATTGGATTGGATTGGATTGGATTGGATATGTGTGGATTGGTTACAATGCTTTTATGAGAATTGTGTTTTAGAAATGATATTTTTTTGGGAATTGTATAAGGTCTGGATAAGTTTGGATATGTTTGAATTGAATTGGATAAGTTAGTGTAATATATCCAAAAAAACATGACGTATAATTTTTTTTTGAAAAGATCTATAGTACTAATGTACTATATTAGGAAAAAGAGAATTAATACCTTCCCCTTTGTAAATTAACTTGGATACTATTTTACAGCCCAAGACATGTACCCTAATATAAAATACAAGTCGATGGGAGCTATTGGAACTGTACGTAAACTATGTTGATGTAATATGTCCTCTAGAAAGCAAAAATCTGCCATGGTGATGTTATTAATTTCCTCTCCAAGATAGAAAGGTGTAATGATGACTTGCCAAGTTGGCAAACCATCAGATATCCATCTTCAGTACAATAAATCCGGGAACAATGCTTCTTTTGATTTGCTATATGTTTCACTTTGGATAAATAGTTTATAGTCAACGTTTTAGTGTGAGTATCGTTGACTTTATTTTGATAAAAAAAAGGCACTCCAGGAAAAAGAAAATGTTGTGGATAATCTGGTATGCTATGTTTGCCCATAGCCATAGCATATACAATTAGACGAAGCAAAACAAACACGGGGTCTGAAACAATACTCGAATGGATTATATCACCTTGATCCAAACTTGAAAAAAATGAATTCGGAGTTGATTCAAACAGTAATTCAAAAAGTGACTTGGTTAAGAACCACACCTAAATGACCTCAAATTAAATCATAACTCAATCGGAAAGAACCTCACCCGAATCAACCCGGATAAACCCATATAAACCGAATTGAAATTGGTTGACCCGATGCCAATCGGAACTTATTTTCAACCGACCTGAACCTGAATGAATTCATCCGATTGCCAAGTCTAATATAGTTTGGACCCAATCCTTATCATAGATCCAAGTGAGGTAATGGATTAAAGATTTGAGCCAAGGAGGAGCTCAGTCCCCCTTGTGGTCTGCTTGGGAGGAGGGTAAAAGGGAGTTAGGGAGTTTATCCCTACTTGGGCAAGGGGTGAGAGAAGGTAAGTGAGAGTAAAGGGGAGTGAGATTTACTCCTTTAACTCTTATTTTTCTTACAACTCAATTTGGGGTGCAAGGAAGAGTTTAATTAAAATATAAATATAACACGCTTAAAATAGAAAATAACCATATTACCCTTAACCCTAATTGAATCATAACACACACATCCATCTCTCTCGCACACACATCTCTCTCTCTCTCTCTCTCTCTCACACACACACACACACATGATCGCACCCCCCCCCCCTCTCTCTCTCTCTCTATCTATATATATATATATATATATATATATATATATATATATATATATATATATATATATATATTTTCTCTCTTATATTGTAAACACCAATTTCTAGGTCTAAATAAATAAACACAAGAAATTAGTGAACAAATATAATATATTAATTTCAAAGGATTTTGGGTACAATCTCTATGTATTTGTTACAAAATAAAATGTAACTCCTCCGATTCGAGCTCCTTGAATGAACTTGAACGAGTTTTGAATGAATATGGTTTTGGATGAATATGATCTTGGATGAATATATTCTTGAATTGATGTGGTATTGAACGAGGGTCGTAGAGACCTCGATCTCGGTCAAGAGGAAGCGGTTTGATCTCTCACAGATGAACAACACGAGCTTAAGCTTTGTTGTGCTTCTTGTCTTTGAGAGAGAGAGAGTATGAGAGCTTTTTGAGTCTTCCTTTGATGTTTTTCCCCCTCAAAATGAAGGAGGAGGCTCTCCATTTATAGAGAACCTGGACCAACATTTAGGCCCATTTAACTTCTTAAAAAAAAGGACAAATATTTATGTGTCATCCATGACACGTGGCGTAATTTAATTGGCCAAAATATAATGTCATTTAATTTATCATTAAATGATCCATCATAATTAATTTTGACATATGGCGGATTATAATTAGCCGAATTAAAATAACTTGAATTTTCACATGGCAAGTCTTGATTGGCTAATAAAATTTTGCCTTCTACAAATGCCCCCTCGAGAGTTGGTCGCGCTTACGACTTGATAGTAATGGCCGCGGTCGGGTCTCGAAGCTTGAATAGAACACTTGCATCGTCGGACTCTATTTGGTGCCCAAGTCAATTTTGATTTATTAATGGGCACTGAATAATTTCTTCAAATTATCTAGTTAAATCCCATAAAATTTTGATAGGAATAATTAGAAAAAATTGAAATACCATATCTTTTCTAACAAGAAGTTTGCTATCTTAAGCACACAGCACTCGGCATCAATTTGATCAGCATCAATTTGATTGATTGATTAATTAAGGCAAGTTGCCTTATTAATATCAAACTTATTGACTTTAAATGAATTCGTCCAACTGTAAATCCACGTTGCCCATCTTCAAATCTTCCTGACTTGATAGTGTTAGACCTAGCTTAGATACCCTTGTGAGGCTCTCATACCGGTCGTTAGGATCGAGGTAAAATATAAGGTAGGCCTAGTATTTGCAGCGGAAGAGATAATTATCAGAATGTATAAATTGAGAAGAAATATAACAAGATCAGTAATTAAAATAGATAGAGAGTATAAAGACACACGATTTACGTGGAAACCCAAATCGGGAAAAAACCACGGACAGCAACGGAGCAATAGTCCACTAGTATAAAGGGAGAGATTACAAGAGAGATCCCAAGGGGCTATATAACGCAAGGGGATCGATAGCCAGATCACAAGGGGTTAATAGCACAAGCTATATAACGCAAGGAGATCGATGGCAAGATCTCAAGGGGTTAATAGCACAACGGGATATATTGAAGACAAAATAACTCTCTAAAGGACTCTCACAACCTAGGGATGGGTAGAGGTGAAGAATGCTCTGTGTGTGTTTTTCGTATGCCGTAGGTGTATAGGTTGATAACAACCTATATTTATAGTAGAATGAAGGAAAAAGAAACTAGGTTAAATATTACAAAAACCTAGAAATAAAAGTGAAGAGTCGCCGCAGACGAGAACCCTAGGCAGAGGTAGCGTCGGATAGACGTTGGCCGCGTCTCACTTTTGATGCTCTCTGGAAGTCTTGCTGGCAGCGGGTATACCAAAGGGAGCAGCGTCTTCTACTTCGTAATAGGACGCTGGTGGTGGGCTACCCCCTGGTGGCGTCAAAAGACCCCTCCGCTAGCGTCTCATGGACAAAGGCGCTGGTGGTGGGTGTCTTGACGCTGGTAGCGTCATTTCAAACGCTGGTAGCGTCTGAAAGAGAAGGGCATCGCCAATTTCCTTCAAAGTAGATTTTGGGCAATAAATCTCAACAAACTCCACCTTGGGCTAAAATCTCTGGTACCGTCATAGAGCCCCGAAGGGCAATCAGATGTGATGAGCATCAACTGAATTCAAGTCACCCTTGAACTCGGTAAGAGATGAGGTTGTAGATACGGCTGTAGAACCTGTAGTAGTTGAGCCCTTCATCAATTTTTTTTTTGAATTCTCCAGATACTGAAACTGATCACACCTTCGAACTTCTCAATATCAGATTTAACTGCAGACATCCCGAACTAGGCAGAAAAAAAAACCTCGCTCTGATACCACTTGTTAGACCTGGCTTAGATACCCTTGTGAGGCTCTGATACCGGTCGTTAGGATCGAGGTAAAATATAAGGTAGGCCTAGTATTTGCAGCGGAAGAGGTAATTATTAGGATGTATAAATTGAGAAGAAATATAGTAAGATCAGTAATTAAAATAGATAGAGAGTATAAAATCACGGACGGCAACGGAGCAATAATCCACTAGTATAAGGGGAAAGATTACAAGAGATATCCCAAGGGGCTATATAACGCAAGGGGATCGATGGCGAGATCACAAAGGATTAATAGCGCAGGCTATGTAACGCAAGGGGATCGATGGCTAGATCTCAAGGGGTTAATAGCACAATGGGATATACTGAAGACAAAATAACTCTCTAAAGGACTCTCACAACCTAGGGATGGGTAGAGGTGAATGCTCTGTGTGTGTGTTTTTCGTATGCCGTAGGTGTATAGGTTGATAACAACCTATATTTATAGTAGAATGAAGGAAAAAGAAACTAGGTTAAATATTACAAAAACCTAGAAATAAAAGTGAAGAACCGCCGTAGACGAGAACCCTAGGTAGAGGTAGCCTCGGATAGACGCTGGCCGCGTCTCACTTTTGATGCTCTCTGTAAGTCCCGCTGGCAGTGGGTATACCAAAGGGAGCAACGTCTTCTACTTCGTAATAGGACACTGGTGGTGGGGTACCCCCTGATGGCGTCAAAAGACCCCCCGCTAGCGTCTCATGGACAAAGGCGCTGGTGTTGGGTGTCTTGACGCTGGTAGCTATTTAGGCTCGTTTTTTAGCCTAAATATTACTCCATTTTACTTAGAATTTTAGTTCGTTACCTTCCTTAATAAATATTTCTTATATGTGTTTTTACTAGTTTCTATGCAGGTTAGTTTAGGTCCGAAGCATGGGAAATGCCGAGTTCGTTGATGCCAAGAAGCCTACTTAGGGAGTTCAAGGAAGCAGCCCTGGGATCCTGGAAGCCGACCCTCATCCTCAAGGCCAAAGAAGAACAAACAGCAAGCCCAGGACGTCACGGTCATTACCCTCAAGGGTAATGCCCGTGACCTAAGAGCAAATCAAGTGGGAAACTAAACCCAGGAGGTCACGGGCGTGACCCCGTCTGTAACGCGCGTGACCAAATAAAGAGGAATTTTAGCCAAAATGCCGAGAGCCGCCACGGTCGTTACCTCAAGGGGTAGCGCCCGTGACGTTATTGAAGAAGAATTCCAAGAGTTGTTTCCCAGGTGGTCACGGGCGTGACCTATGCAGGTAGCGCCCGTTACCACAGCGAAGAATCCAGTCCGAGATTTTGAAATCGCCTCGTCACGGGCGTGACGAACGCTGGTAGCGCCCGTGACGATCTGGGGTTACGAGATTTTTGGCGTTAAACGACTGTGTTTTGTGTAATTTTCCCATTTTGTATTTAAGCTCGGTCCTAATCTAAACCTAGCAGTCATTAATCACTCTACATCTCCCTTCTTTGGAACTTAATTAGCACTCTCCCTAGTTTAGATCCTCACTAAATTTTACTCTCAATCACTCCTACTTTGTATTAGTTTTGGATTATTGTAATCAAGAAGCATTTATTTTGAAGGCTCATTATTCAAGCTTTGGATCTATCTTATCTTTATTCTTGCTATCCTAGTTTTTATTTAGGTAAGTTCTTCTTCTCCTATGATTATTTTATCTTAATTAGTTCTTTGTGATAAATTTTTGTTGAGTTTCTTTCCTTATTATCATGCTTAGCTTCTTTGCTTTAGATATGATAATTTTAGTGTTAGTTAACATGTTTAGTGGTTAATTTCCTTAGGGTTTAAGGGGAGGTCTAGCTCCTTTTGGGGACCCCTTGCTCAGAGTTAGTTCTAGATATGGCATTAGGCTTTGAATTATGAGGTTTTCATTCGAACACTTTATTGACTATAGGATTTAATGTGGCGAAAGTCCATTACATCTACTCAAACATAGCCTTTCAGAGTATTTGAATAGATATTCGAACAAATCCATACGAGAATAGTGGAGGAGTCCGGGTAGGGAAATTTGCATATCAAGCTCTCTAGGTGTGTCTTTAAGAGATTATTAGACAAACCTTGAGGGTTAAATTTGGGTATGCCTCCAGAGAGGCCCCGAAGTGGCTTTACTCATGCAATATCCTAACTTCTAGCTTGGTTTAGTGTTTTGTCCGAGATAGCTTTGTTCAAGGGTAACCATTAGGTGGCGAAAGCCGACCCTAGAACCCATCTTTTCTCTGTTTTTATCTTTAAACCTAGATTTGTTTCCCCTATCATTCATTAATCATCCTTTTTACCTTAGACTAAGCTTAGTAGCTAAAATTTTGATTAAAAGAACCTTGCTCCCTATGGATACGATAAACAACCGCGGCTATATTATAGCTCGAACAAAATGGCGCCGTTTCCGGGGAGCAAGTGCCCCTTTTAATTTCAATTTACTCTATAAACGTTTAGTTTAAGTGACATTTACCTTGCTGGGTCGAGTCTAGAGTCCCTAGGGCTGTTTACGTTGTTTTCTTGTTTAGTGCATGCGCAGGAGGGATCAAATACCACTCGTACCATTCGATCTCGAATCTGAAGCAACTGCGCGACACAACAACGCTGCTAACGCCCGCAGTCGACTGTTTGAACGACCACAGCGAGAGGTTATGGCAAACCCTTGACAAGAGGCATCGAGTCCAGCTGGGCGAGGCTCGAGCTAGTCCACCCCGTACCCTTCTATCAGATGTCATTTTATCTATGGGTACGGGAGGCAACCCGATTGTCTTACCACCGCTACCGCCTGGCACAGGGTTCGAATTCAACTCATGCTTGCTTGATACCTTTCAACCCTTTGACCATCGCTCATTCACCCAAGAAAAAACCTTCCATCAATACCAACAAACATTCCACAACCTCAAATTTCTCAACCAACCCAAGGATCCTCATTTGAGTTGATGTTGAAGATAATCATGGATGACCGAGAGGAGGACCAAGATTATATTCAGAGTCTCGAGCTTGATTTGGCTCAAGCCAACCAACTTCAACCTACACTTATCCCACTTCCTCTTATCCAAGAGGTGGAGGTGTATGCTATCACTTTACGGAATGGGGGAGAAGTTGAGGGGCCCAAGTTGGAGGAGAGATTTTTTGTTGAGAACTAGGGAGATGTTGAGAATATAACTAAAGGTGAGGATATTGGGGCGATTCTCAAAGGGTCTAGGCTGGGTGAACCACCCAACCCCGAGTTGGGGTTACTTTCCACCTCCCTGCAGGATACTAAATTTTTGAAGAAGCAAGGTCCTTTTTTACCCAAGGTTAGGAGGTGTTGGAAGAGAAGAAGAAAGCGTTGGTGGAGGAAACCAAGGAAAAGGCTACCCGGACATTCTAGGTGGATGACTAGACCACCTGAAGAGCGCCCCGATTCATCTATGTACCTCTTCGAGAATAATGGGAGGAAGAGGAAGAAACTTTGGTGGAAAAGATTGATGATGTTTCAGGTTTGTGCACCACGACTCCCGAGGATAAAATGGGTGTTAGGTCAAGTTAGGGACCCAAAACAAGCACTTTATGGGAGGTAACCCATACACTTTAGGAGAGTGGGGAAGAGTGGAAGTTGAATGATTTTTGGTTTAGGTTCAAGGGGAATGAGAGATTGGGCTAAGATGTTTTGGAGCTGTACTTGGGTGTAGAGGAGCCCGGGATAGGGATTGAAAGTCAGAAATCTTGATGGAACTGAAATCCAGGTAGTCACGGGCGTGACCATAAAGGGTAGCGCCCGCTACCCTTTTTGAGAAAATTTATTTTTGAAAAAAGCCGAATAGCCGTCACGGTCGTTACGCTCTTGGGTCACGCCCGTGACCCCGTCCCAGCGATTTCTCAAAACCCAGGTGGTCACGGGCGTGACAACATGTGGTAATGCCTGTGACGATTATTGTAGACGGGAATTATAACCCCATTTTCGCGAATTTCGGCCTCTTTTTTCCTCATTCTCTCTTGCCCGTGACTCCATTCTCTCACAAGAACCCTAGCTCCCTCATCCTCTTCCTCCTTCTCCTTCATCCCATCCTTAATCCCTTCATTCAAACTCTCACCTACATACCTTAAACCCTAATTTCACCCTCACTCTCCCTCACATACTCACATTCACCTTTATCCCCTCTAAACCCTAACCTCCGACCACCGCATCTACCACCTCAGCCATTACAACCACCACCTTTACCACCACTTTTCTCCCTTTAGAACCAAAACTCCAACCTTTGTGAGTTGGGTGCTAGAGAAAGAAGGGTTTGCCCTAGTCTCCTCCATTCTTCATATCTATCCTTGTTTGGAGTAACCCAGTGAACAATGGCCAGTTCAAGTCGATCCAAGCGCCATTGACAAGCTCAATCCGGCCCCGGTTCTTCTTCCGGTAGGGGACCACCACCGGCGCCTCCAGGTATGTCTCCCCCTATTCGTTCTGAATCTGAGCCTATGGTTGTCTTGGACCCCTCTAGGATCCAGTTTCGTGCCGATTGGCACCGAGAGAAGTACAATAAATTCAGGACTAGGAAGATCGTCGTCCCGTTTGTCTACCACGATGAGACATGTCGGGAGATGAACTTGAAGCCTAGTCTAGACCATTTATTTGGAATCCTAGGATGGGAGAACTTCATGAGAATCAGAACTAAAGTGTACGATCAGGTCGTTCTTGAATTCTTAAGTTCATTGCAAGTTGAACGACCAACCCGAAACGACGCCGAGTTGAGTTTTCAAATTAATGGGCGTCTCGTGCGGCTGACCTTGGATGAATTGAGCGAGAAGTTACAACTTCCGACGGGTGGCTTTCCTACTGCGGATATTGATAGTTTCCCAGCCAATAGGGCCATGAAGCTTCTGACTTGCCGAGCTAGGGCAGCCGTCGCTGTTCTTGGCTCACGTCACCGTTACTTCAACCCTAAGCGTATCAAGGCCCGGGACTTTTGCAATCCTGTCGTCCGATACCTCCATCGCTTGATCGCCAATTCGGTGGTTGGGCACGATGAAGGGCGTAACAATGTCCGTAAGGCGGACCTATTCATCATTTTCAACGCACTGCTCGGACGTCAGATCAATACAGCCTCGGTAATCCTCCACCAATTCCATGAGATCTCGCGCGTGACCTGGAAGTACACGATCGGCATGAGCCATATTATTTTCCATATTGTGGACCGATATGGTTTCGGGCCGTACATCCGGAGGGCAAACCCCCATTTCGAGTGTCAACCTTTAGACGGGTTCGACTTATAAACATGAAGATTTTCTCACAAGGCCGAATGCTCGTCCACTATTTGCATGGCACAAAACCTAAGCGCAAACCCGAATTTGATTTTCGGGTGAATGCAGCTCGCATCGATGTACGAAGCCGGCACACATGGTCCTGCGAGCCCCGTAGCGCGGCCTTGATTCAAGGCGACCCCTTGGGTGCCGAGAGCGAGGACGAGGGGAGCCCTCCGGGAAGTGAGGAGGAAGAAGAGGAAGAGAGCAGGGAGGAGGGTGGAGAAGAGGGGCATGCACAAGCGCCTTCCGGCATGAGTTCGGTGGACTTCTCAGCTATGTCCACCCAACTCAACAACATCTATGCCGGAATTCAGAACATCCGCACCCTCCAGCAGCAAGACCACGCCATCTTGGAGAACCTCCAAGCCAGGGTGCAACAGCATGATGAGATCCTTAATGACCTCCGCTACGGCTACTATAGCGGAGGCGGCCAGCGCCCGCCCTATGGATGGTTTCCACCCGCAGGCTACTACCCTTTCGATCGACCCCCTCCCGGGGGTTTCGGTCATCAATGATTGTAAGAATTCCCCTCCCTTTAATCTCATTAGTTGATTATATTGCCTTTTGCATGACAAGTGTAGGGGGGTGTTTACTTTGCTCGGTTGGGTTTGGGTCGTGTTGTTGGGTGTAGGCGTCCCCCTTTTCCCCTAGTGTTTAAGGTCTTGGTCAACCGAACTTGAATTTTGCTTTATGGTGTGTCGTAGCCTGCACTTTCTCAATTGCGTGACTTTTGTCGAGTTGTTCTCACCGGTTTTTGCTCAACAACATCGAGCATTAAGCCGGCCATATCCCTGGCAATGTACATTTGTAAATACGCTCTTTTTCTTTAATTTTCGTTTTGCCTTTCATTGAGTCTTTGTTTTTCTTTTTAATCGGTCTAAGTCTTGTAGTTCTTTTCATTCCTTCCTTTTTGTTTCTTTTCTAGTTAGATGTATATATTCATGCATGCCGTTTTATTTTCCCCTAACCATTTCTTTTCCCCCTTGTCCCTCGTTGGTTCGGTGTTCACTTATGCGCTCAAGACGCCTCTTGGTAAGCCCGTTCCTCCTCTCTTTTCCGTTTCTCTTCCTTATTTCTCTGTTGCATGCATGTTTTTTCCCTTTTTGGTGGCGTACCCCTATTGTGCTATATGTTGGGTTATTGGTTGTTGGAGCCGTGTGGGCTCGGGTCGCCACCACTTTCTTATTGCTTTTTGTTGTTTCCTTTGACTGTTTTTCTTGTTTTTGCCCATTATGAGACACCCTCACCACAATGAGGACATTGTGGATTTTAAGTGTGTGTGTGTGGGGGGGGGGGGGGGGGAAGGGGAGGGGGGAGTGCACTATGTATTTAGGGTAGTTCACCTAGTTTAGTTCACCTAGTTTCTTTTCTTCTCTTCTTAGTTTCTAAAACTCGAAAAAAAATTTTTTATTGAGATACCTCCATTCATGATGGTCCCTTATGCAGAATTTTTGAATGTTGGTGTTGGTACATAAAAGGAGCTAGTTGCAGTGATTATGGTAGGAATGAACCCGTGAGGTCTTTTTGAGCCTAATAGACTATCATTTTTATAGTCTCACGTTCCTTGTGTGTGTACAACTCTCCTATGTGTGTAAACTCTAGAACTTGGCTTGTTTTCTCTTTGAGGCCAGACTTGACACTTGCTTGATGATCAACATGATTGAGGCCCATTTTTGTAGCCACGAAGCCAAATAGCCACCCAACCTTCTGTCTTTTTTTTTTATTAGCCTATGTTATGCCCTAACCCGCATTATGCTTCACCTATTTCTAGCCTTGGCCGTTCAATCTTTTTCCTATCCCTTTTTGTCAAGTTTATGAACAACACCTTGTGGGGTGAGAGTATCCTATGGTTATGATCAATTGGTGTTGGTTGGTTTTTGGTGAATTGTGAAGGGAAGAGTTTCTTAATGCAAATTATGTTTGAACTTCCCTTGAAAAACGATTGGGTTTTGATGAGTTTTTCCTTAGGGTGAATCAATAGTTGTATTTTGACTCTTGTCACTCACTATGCTTTGTATTGTTGAAGAAGAAAAAAAAAAGAGAAAAAGAAAAAGAGAAAACAAAGAAGAAAGTTTATTTTCAAAAAAAAAAGAGAGAGAAAAGTTTAGCTGGTTAGTAGTTTTGAATAAAGTGTGTGTCATGAGTAGTTCTCAATATCTTTCCCCCTTGGTTGAGGTCATTTATAGGTTGTATACGCTTTATTTATAGCGGATTGGTGGGATTATGTTGAATTTTGATCTGAGTTGGAAGTGTTGTTCAATCTTGGTCATTAACTCCACATTTCCCAAATTATTTTCCCCTCCTTTCCCTAACCTAGCCCCATTACAACCTTATGAAAGTCCTCATGATTGTGATTCTCGCTTGTTGTCCTTAGTTGTGGAGAACGAGATCCTTGCCAAGCTTATGGTAATGCACATGCATTAGGAGAGTTTTGAGTGAAACCGCATATTCCTTCAAACACAAGAGGGAAGTGTATCCACATACCCTAAAGTGAGGTCCTACCGATCCCAATTAGTTCGCCAACAGTTAAGTGGAAATGTGAAGTGAATTTGGGGCTCTAATTGTTTGGGTATCTCCCCTTTGTTTTCTTTCTTTCTTTCTTTCTTTTATGTTTTACTTTCCTTCTCTTTATTTTCTTCCGTTTTTCCTAAGGCTTTTGTGGGTATAGTTGCTACAAACCCTCACGAGACCCACCTCGTCCACCCGGAGGGTTTAAAGGGCTTGATGCATACGCTAAATGCATCCGTTGTCTCCCACGAAAGCGGAGTAGTTGTTTAGATAGTTTCTTTTAGTAATTTTTGCTCGGGACGAGAAAAATCCTAAGTGTGGGGGGTTGTTTAGGCTCGTTTTTGAGCCTAAATATTACTCCATTTTACTTAGAATTTTAGTTCGTTACCTTCCTTAATAAATATTTCTTATCTGTGTTTTTACTAGTTTTTATGCAGGTTAGTTTAGGTCCGAAGCATGGGAATTATCGAGTTCGTTGATGCCAAGAAGCCCAGTTCGGGAGTTCAAGGAAGCAGCCCCGGGATCCTGGAAGCCGGCCCTCATCCTCAAGGCCAAAGAAGAATAAACAGCAAGCCTAGGAGGTCACGGTCATTACCCCCAAGGGTAATGCCCGTGACCTAAGAGCAAATCAAGTGGGAAGCTAAACCCAGGAGGTCACGGGCGTGACCTTGTCTATAACGCCCGTGACCAAACAAAGAGGAATTTTAGCCAAAAAGCCGAGAGCCGCCACGGTCGTTACCTCAAGGGGTAGCGCCCGTGACGTTATTGAAGAAGAATTCCAAGAGCTGTTTCCCAGGTGGTCACGGGCGTGACCTATGCAGGTAGCGCCCGTTACCACAGCGAAGAATCCAGTCCGAGATTTTGAAATCGCCTCGTCACGAGCGTGACGAACGCTGGTGGCGCCCCTGACGATCTGGGATTACGAGATTTTTGGCGTTAAACGACTGTGTTTTGTGTAATTTTCCCATTTTGTATTTAAGCTCGGTCCTAATCTAAACCTAGCAGCCATTAATCACTCTACATCTCCCCTCTTTGGAACTTAATTAGCACTCTCCCTAGTTTAGATCCTCACTAAATTTTACTCTCAATCACTCCTACTTTGTATTAGTTTTGGATTATTGTAATCAAGAAGCATTTATTTTGAAGGCTCATTATTCAAGCTTTGGATCTATCTTATCTTTATTCTTGCTATCCTAGTTTTTATTTGGGTAAGTTCTTCTTCTCCTATGATTATTTTATCTTAATTAGTTCTTTGTGATAAATGTTTGTTGAGTTTCTTTCCTTATTATCATGATTAGTTTCTTTGCTTTAGATCTGATAATTTTAGTGTTAGTTAACATGTTTAGTGGCTAATTTCCTTAGGGTTTAAGGGGAGGTCTAGCCCCTTTTGGGGACCCCTTGCTCATAGTTAGTTCTAGATATGGCATTAGGCTTTGAATTATGAGGTTTTCATTCGAACACTCTATTGACTATGGTATTTAATGTGGTGAAAGTCCATTACATCTACTCAAACATATCCTTTCAGAGTATTTGAATGGATATTCGAACAAATCCATACGAGAATAGTGGAGGAGTCCGGGTAGGGAAATTTGCATATCAAGCTCTCTAGGTGTGTCTTTAAGAGATTATTAGACAAACCTTGAGGGTTAAATTTGGGTATACCTCAAGAGAGGCCCCAAAGTGGCTTTACTCATGCAATATCCTAACTTCTAGCTTGGTTTAGTGCTTTGTCTGGGATAGCTTTATTCAAGGGTAACCATTAGGTGGTGAAAGCCGACCCTAGGACCCATCTTTTCTCTGTTTTTATCTTTAAACCTAGATTTGTTTCCCCTATCATTCATTAATCATCCTTTTTACCTTAGACTAAGCTTAGTAGCGAAAGTTTTGATTAAAAGAACCTTGCTCCCTGTGGATACGATAAACAACCGCGGCTATATTATAGCTCTAACAGTAGCATCATTACACACGCTGGTAGCGTCCAAAAGAGGAGGGCATCGCCAATTTCCTTCAAAGTAGATTTTGGGCCATAAATCCCAACAGATAGGTAGGATAATAGAAATCTTTTCCAAACAATCTTGAGTAGAATATCACATTACGGGATATCTTTTTGATTACTTGTCACTTTTAAATATATCAAGCATCCTTGTTATGCCAACTTGACAAATTAAGATCCATTGCAACTTATACATAAGGAAGGTAAAGGGTGGAGCTTTCCAACCCAGGCCGCCTGATGTATGCAAGGTCGCTAGGATCAGAGTGATGACCTCACAAACACCAAGCGGACACACACAAGACTGGAATCTGGACCTCACAACTGATAATCGAATGCAAACAACTCCAAAACAGGGTTCATAACAGAGAACCAATCACAATCTCCTCCAAAATAGAGCATAAACACCAAAACACAAATGGATGAAATGGGTGATGTGTGAAATGTGATCGGATGGGCAAATAACATCAAAAACTCATGAAGAATTTTGGGATTTGTTCAAATGGATTGAAATGGATAATGAGGGATGGAAAATGCAGAAAGATAAAGGATAGAATCAAGTGATTACCGATCAATACAGGCACACCATGACCGATTATCACAAGAGCAATGGACTTGATGACCTCAATGGATACAGGCACACCACCATCGAAGCTACCAAGCTCTCACCCACCACAAGGATTGCCAAATCCTTGATACTGTAGTAGAATTAACCAATTTTGAGAGTTTAACGTCACTCACAAACAAGAGGCTCAATAAGGCACTCAATTCTCATATTTCATATTTCAAATTGTTGTTTACAATGACCTCACAGTGGGTATATATAAACCCAACTGAAATATCTAATTAGGAGTTTCTTGAGCAAAAATAAAACGTCCTAATCTAACTTAATTAACTAATTACATCAAAAAAAGATAATATGTAACTAACTTAGGAAGCTTCTAGAGAAATAATAATGAGGGCTAATAAAAGCGTCACACATGGCATCTTCATGAAGCTTCTAGAACAATTGGAAGGCTCTAGAAACATCACACATGGCGCTTTCTTGTTGGAGCAGCATTCCTCACGTGGGCAAGGCTGGGTAATCACCTCACGAGCTGGAAGGACCTCAACAGCTCGAAAGTGATGTCTTCATAGAGAGCCTCAATGACAACACCTCACTGAATTGGAAAGACCTCAACAACTCAGGAAGTGAAGTCAAGAAGGTGCAAATAGTCTTCCTCCAGTAAGGAACGTCCTTGGACGTCCAAATTCTCAGCAGACTCAATATGGAGGTCCTCATACGTATATTCAGATTGCATAGGAGATTAATGACCTCTAATAAGCAGAAGATGACGCAACCCAAATGAAAAGACCAAAAGGACGTTGCTGAAACACCAAAAGACAAGTTGATCTCGAATGAGGTCCTCATGCACGTACCTAGTTTGCAATAGTTGTGCAGAATGCAAACGACCTCCAAATGGATCACCCTTGGGCATTTACGAAAGCTCAATAATACACTTCCTTGACATCCAAAGAGAAGAGAAACAGAAACAAAGTTGAAAAGAACAATCAGCTCCAGATAAACGTCCTCAATGTCCAGATAAACGTCCTCAATGCATGCCCAGGTTGAAATAGTTCTGTGCAACCCAAATAACCTTCGGACCATGTAAGCTTGGACATTATGAACGACCTCCAAGGGACCAAATGTGAGTGAGGCCTCAATTTTAAAGTGTTGAGACAATAAGGATGGCCTCACATCAGGTGGATGACCTTTCATATAGTCAAGGACCTTTTGGGATTCATGGATGGCCTTAAAGCATGGTGACACCAAATGTGGTTGTGAGGGCTGATCTCCATCATTCCCCCCAAGTTGAGAAAAGTTTTTCCTCAAACTTGGAAAGTCCTCTGCCTCACAATAGTATGGCCTCAAGGATTTACAACGAGAATTGTATGGCCTCAAAACAGCAACATGGAGGGTTGCACTTCCACCAAGTTTATCCGAAAAATCCAACTTGTAAACATTGTTTCCCACCTTCTTAAGGACCTCAAAGGGACCTTCAGCTCTTGGAACCAACCTTCCTTTCCTCTTGGATCGAAATCTGTCCTTCTCTAGGGAGATCCAAACAAGATCTCCCGGCAGAAAACCCAACTTCTTCTTTTTCTTGTGAGCAAAATCATGAAACTTAGCTACCTTCTTCCGTTCAAGCTGAAACTCATATTTAGGAGGTAAACCAGGGGGTTTTTCTTCCGAAAACACATAAGGATAGTGTTCCAAAGGACGGGTAAGGAGGGGATGGCTATTTGAGGAGTTTGCGTTTGTGTTTTGGTTTAGGAGAATAAGGTCCTCAACCTTGTTAAGGATCTTCAGAAACCATAGGTTCAAGGATGGAAACCTACGTTCGTGGGTTTTGAGGGTTGGCTCTTTTGTGGAGGGTAGTAATTTGGAGATAATGGGGTATGGAAAGTAGGTTTGGGAACTCCCCTTGTGGAAAAGGAAGTTATTTGGTATGAGGGATTTTTGTGGGGCTTTTGGGCTGTTTTTTGGGCTAAGGACAGTGGTGGTTTTAGTGGTAGGTTGATGGTAGGATTAATGACGAACCAAGATTGGTAAGGGATGTGCAAAATCGAGTTTGACTGTTTGGAGGGCCTCAAAACAGAACAGCTGACAATTTGAGCAAAAGGATATGCGACATAGATGCTTCTCTTGCTAAACATGGTGAAGGTATGACACGACAATGTGCCTCCTAGCACAACTTCCACAGTAAACATCCAAGGCATACTCCCCAATATAGAACATATGATCAAGCCCTTAACAACATTCCACACTAATCCACAACAAGCATCATCAAGGCTCACAACATCAAGATAATATGATTTCACTTCTATTCCACTATCTTGACTCAACCAAAGTTGTATAATCATAATAACCTTCTCAACACAACACCAAAGCACATGAAATTTCACAAAAAACGCATTCATGAGACTCCCAACTGACCAAAATATTCACAAATATGCTTCATTCATGCCCAACAAAGTAATGTAGTAAGAAAATTCTTGAGATCCCATACCTTAACCAAAATATTGGACACCAATTGATTTGAAACTGATCAAGGCCGGAAAATCAACATCACCAGTAAAAACAGTGAGCTCCTCCACTAAGTTTGTTGGGGGCTTGATACTCCATTCATCATACTTTGACCTCCTTCGCTTCCACCTCTTTCATTTTGGTCTTCTTGTCACCTCCAAGTTCACCCATAGAAACGACCTAGGTTGGAAATAAACCAACTCAACATTGAAGCCACTGGAAGCTTCATCCTCCATTCTCATCCTTGTAGCACCCAAAGATGTCATGTCATTCATCATCACAAATTGAGGTTCAGATTCTGACAATGTCATTAGCTGACAGCACACTAAGGTCATTGACTGTGTCAAGGACAGACAGTCCTCAACCTCCTCATCATAGACATGATCCTCGGAAAAATCATTTACACACTCTTCTTCATCAAGATCCTCTACTTCCTCATCATATCTAGGAATGAGATCTAGATTGACTTCTTCTTTCTCCTCTAACTCCTTATAATCTTCTTCATCTTCATACACATAAAAAATAGGTGGGTGATCAAAATCAACCTCGTGTTCATCATCTTGTTCATTCTCGTGTTCATACTCTCGAGAAAAAATGGCCTCAACAATTTCTGTCGCATCATGAATTTCTGGTTCCTCTTGAATTTGATGTTCCTTCTATTGAACCAGGAGTGGTTCACATAACTTCTTGGTATTATAATCAAATTCACACCAATCCATCTCCAATAGTAGCATATCAAGGAAGAAGGTTGTATTTGAGCCGGGAGACCTTGTTTGGATTCACTTGAAGAAAGAAAGATTTCCTTCTAAAAGGAAAGGTAAGCTTGCACCAAGAGGAGATGGTCCTTATAAAGTTTTGGAGAAGATTGGTGATAACGCATATAAATTGCAACTTGGAGAAGACTATGAAGGGAGTTGCACTTTTAATGTGAGTGATCTCAAGCCCTTTTATGGAGATATTGGAGAACTTGGAGAAGACTATGAAGGGAGTTGCACTATCATATTTGGTCTACATTCGAATGGTCTTAACCATGAAGGAGTGATGATTTGCTCTCTAACTCAAGAACCATGAAGCTACCAAAGAAAGTGTCCTAGAGTGAAATGTTCTACATTCCAAGAGCTTTCTAATGGTGCAAGAATCTTTATGATGTAATCATTAGAGTAGATGATGTAAGCCCTAAGTGGCTCATTTCTTGTTTTGTACACACCAAGGTTGCTGGATTTTTTGTGGGTATGTGTTTGGGCTGATTTTGGGATATGTTTAGGCTCAAAGAAATCAAAACTCTCTCACCAAGATGGTAGCTAGCTGTGCAACTTCATGAGGTGTTCTACTACTGCCCAATAACCAAAAATAACACCAATATACTCCCCCTAGGTTGAAACTCAGCTCTGATACCAAGTTGATGTATGCAAGGTCGCTAGGATCAGAGTGATGACCTCACAGACACCAAGCGGACACACACAAGACTGGAATCTGGACCTCACAACTGATTATCGAATGCAAACAACTCCAAAACAGGGCTCACAACAGAGAACCAATCACAATCTCCTCTAAAACAGAGCATAAACACCAAAACACAAATGGATGAAATGGGTGATGTGTGAAATGTGATCGGATGGGCAAATAACATCAAGAACTCATGAAGAATTTTGGGATTTGTTCAAATGGATTGAAATGGATAATGAGGGATGGAAAATGCAGAAAGATAAAGGATAGAATCAAGTGATTACCGATCAATACAGGCACACCATGACCGATTATCACAAGAGCAATGGACTTGATGACCTCAATGGATACAGGCACACCACCATCGAAGCTACCAAGCTCTCACCCACCACAAGGATTGCCAAATCCTTGATACTGTAGTAGAATTAACCAATTTTGAGAGTTTAACGTCACTCACAAACAAGAGGCTCAATAAGGCACTCAATTCTCATATTTCATATTTCAAGTTGTTGTTTACAATGACCTCACAGTGGGTATATATAAACCCAACTGAAATATCTAATTAGGAGTTTCTTGAGCAAAAATAAAACGTCCTAATCTAGCTTAATTTACTAATTACAGCAAAAAAAGATAATATGTAACTAACTTAGAAAGCTTCTAGAGCAATAATAATGAGGGCTAATAAAAGCATCACACATGGCATCTTCATGAAGCTTCTAGAACAATTGGAAGGCTCTAGAAACATCACACATGGCGCTTTCTTGTTGGAGCAACATTCCTCACGTGGGCAAGGCTGGGTAATCACCTCACGAGCTGGAAGGACCTCAATAGCTCGAAAGTGATGTCTTCATAGAGGGCCTCAATGACAACACCTCCCAGAATTGGAAAGATCTCAACAACTCAGGAAGTGAAGTCAACAAGGTGCAAATAGTCTTCCTCCAGTAAGGAACATCCTTGGACGTCCAAATTCTCAGCAGACTTAATATGGAGGTCCTCATACGTATATTCAGATTGCATAGGAGATTAATGACCTCTAATAAGTAGAAGATGACGCAACCCAAATGAAAAGACCAAAAGGACGTTGCTGAAACACCAAAAGACAAGTTGATCCCGAATGAGGTCCTCATGCACGTACCTAGTTTGCAATAGTTGTGCAGAATGCAAACGACCTCCAAATGGATCACCCTTGGGCATTTACGAAAGCTCAATAATACACTTCCTTGACATCCAAAGAGAAGAGAAACAGAAACAAAGTTGAAAAGAACAATCAGCTCCAGATAAACGTCCTCAATGTCCAGATAAACGTCCTCAATGCATGCCCAGGTTGAAATAGTTCTGTGCAACCCAAATAACCTTCGGACCATGTAAGCTTGGACATTATGAAGACCTCCAAGGGACCAAATGTGAGTGAGGCCTCAATTCTAAAGTGTTGAGACAATAAGGATGGCCTCACATCAGGTGGATGACCTTTGATATAGTCAAGGACCTTTTGGGATTCATGGATGGCCTTAAAGCATGGTGACACCAAATGTGGTTGTGAGGGCTGATCTCCATCATTCCCCCCAAGTTGAGAAAAGTTTTTCCTCAAACTTGGAAAGTCCTCTGCCTCACAATAGTATGGCCTCAAGGATTTACACCGAGAATTGTATGGCCTCAAAACAGCTACATGGAGGGTTGCACTTCCACCAAGTTCATCCGAAAAATCCAACTTGTAAACATTGTTTCCCACCTTCTTAAGGACCTCAAAGGGACCTTCAGCTCTTGGAACCAACCTTCCTTTCCTCTTGGATCGAAATCTGTCCTTCTTTAGGTAGATCCAAACAAGATCTCCCGGCAGAAAACCCAACTTCTTCTTTTTCTTGTGAGCAAAATCATGAAACTTAGCTACCTTCTTCCGTTCAAGCTGAAACTCATATTCAGGAGGTAAACCAGGGGGTTTTTCTTCCGAAAACACATAAGGATAGTGTTCCAAAGGACGGGTAAGGAGGGGATGGCTATTTGAGGAGTTTGCGTTTGTGTTTTGGTTTAGGAGAATAAGGTCCTCAACCTTGTTAAGGATCTTCAGAAACCATAGGTTCAAGGATGGAAACCTACGTTCGTGGGTTTTGAGGGTTGGCTCTTTTGTGGAGGGTAGTAATTTGGAGATAATGGGGTATGGAAAGTAGGTTTGGGAACTCCCCTTGTGGAAAAGGAAGTTATTTGGTATGAGGGATTTTTGTGGGGCTTTTGGGTTTTTTTTTGGGCTAAGGACAGTGGTGGTTTTAGTGGTAGGTTGATGGTAGGATTAATGACGAACCAAGGTTGGTAAGGGATGTGCAAAATCGTGTTTGACTGTTTGGAGGGCCTCAAAATAGAACAGCTGACAATTTGAGCAAAAGGATATGCGACATAGATGCTTCTCTTGCTAAACATGGTGAAGGTATGACACGACAATGTGCCTCCTAGCACAACTTCCACAGTAAACATCCAAGGCATACTCCCCAATATAGAACATATGATCAAGCCCTTAACAACATTCCACACTAATCCACAACAAGCATCATTAAGGCTCACAACATCAAGATAATATGATTTCACTTCTATTCCACTATCTTGACTCAACCAAAGTTGTATAATCATAATAACCTTCTCAACACAACACCAAAGCACATGAAATTTCACAAAAAACGCATTCATGAGACTCCCAACTGACCAAAATATTCACAAATATGCTTCATTCATGCCCAACAAAGTAATGTAGTAAGAAAATTCTTGAGATCCCATACCTTAACCAAAATATTGGACACCAATTGACTTGAAACGGATCAAGGCCGGAAAATCAACATCACCAGTAAAAACAGTGAGCTCCTCCACTGAGTTTGTTGGGGGCTTGATACTCCATTCATGATACTTTGACCTCCTTCGCTTCCACCTCTTTCATTTTGGTCTTCTTGTCACCTCCAAGTTCACCCATAGAAACGACCTCGGTTGGAAATAAACCAACTCAACATTGAAGCCACTGGAAGCTTCATCCTCCATTCTCATCCTTGTAGCACCCAAAGATGTCATGTCATTCATCATCACAAATTGAGGTTCAGATTCTTACAATGTCATTAGCTGACAGCACACTAAGGTCATTGACTGTGTCAAGGACAGACAGTCCTCAACCTCCTCATCATAGACATGATCCTAGGAAAGTTCATTTACACACTCTTCTTCATCAAGATCCTCTACTTCCTCATCATATCTAGGAATGAGATCTAGATTGACTTCTTCTTTCTCCTCTAACTCCTTATAATCTTCTTCATCTTCATACACATAAAAAATAGGAGGGTGATCAAAATCAACCTCGTGTTCATCATCTTGTTCATTCTCGTGTTCATACTCTCGAGAAAAAATGGCCTCAACAATTTCTGTCGCATCATGAATTTCTGGTTCCTCTTGAATTTGATGTTCCTTCTATTGAACCAGGAGTGGTTCACATAACTTCTTGGTATTATAATCAAATTCACACCAATCCATCTCCAATAGTAGCATATTGAGGTAAAGAAATTCAAGCTCACGCTTCAATCTCTTTAATCTCCTTTTCTTCTTCAAAATTTGCTCACTCTTTCGAGATGAAGACTTATTAAAAGTCATGGCTGCTGTTTTTTTTTTTTTTTTGTGGCTATGTGTTTGGGCTGATTTGGGATGTGTTTAGGCTCAGAAATCAGAAATGAATCACCAAGGCTGCTGGATTTTTTGTGGGTATGTGTTTGGCCTGATTTTTTGATATGTTTAGGCTCAAAGAAATCAAAACTCTCTCACCAAGATGGTAGCTAGCTGTGCAACTTCATGAGGTGTTCTACTACTGCCCAATCACCAAAAATAACACCAATATACTCCCCCTAGGTTGAAACTCAGCTCTGATACCAAGTTGATGTATGCAAGGTCGCTAGGATCAGAGTGATGACCTCACAGACACCAAGCGGACACACACAAGACTGGAATCTGGACCTCACAACTGATAATCGAATGCAAACAACTCCAAAACAGGGCTCACAACAGAGAACCAATCACAATCTCCTCCAAAACAGAGCATAAACACCAAAACACAAATGGATGAAATGGGTGATGTGTGAAATGTGATCGGATGGGCAAATAACATCAAGAACTCATGAAGAATTTTGGGATTTGTTCAAATGGATTGAAATGGATAATGAGGGATGGAAAATGCAGAAAGATAAAGGATAGAATCAAGTGATTACCGATCAATACAGGCACACCATGACCGAATATTACAAGAGCAATGGACTTGATGACCTCAATGGATACAGGCATACCACCATCGAAGCTACCAAGCTCTCACCCACCACAAGGATTGCCAAATCCTTGATACTGTAGTAGAATTAACCAATTTTGAGAGTTTAACGTCACTCACAAACAAGAGGCTCAATAAGGCACTCAATTCTCATATTTCATATTTCAAGTTGTTGTTTACAATGACCTCACAAAGGTATATATATAAACCCAACTGAAATATCTAATTAGGAGTTTCTTGAGCAAAAATAAAACGTCCTAATCTAGCTTAATTTACTAATTACAGCAAAAAAAGATAATATGTAACTAACTTAGAAAGCTTCTAGAGCAATAATAATGAGGGCTAATAAAAGCATCACACATGGCATCTTCATGAAGCTTCTAGAACAATTGGAAGGCTCTAGAAACATCACACATGGCGCTTTCTTGTTGGAGCAACATTCTCACGTGGGCAAGGCTGGGTAATCACCTCACGAGCTGGAAGGACCTCAATAGCTCAAAGTGATGTCTTCATAGAGGGCCTCAATGACAACACCTCGAGTGGAAAGATCTCAACAACTCGAGTGAAGTCAACAAGGTGCAAATAGTCTTCCTCCGAAGGAACATCCTTGGGCGTCCAAATTCTCAGTGACTTAATATGGAGGTCCTCATACGTATATTCAGATTGCATAGGAGATTAATGACCTCTAATAAGTAGAAGATGACGCACCCAAATGAAAAGACCAAAAGGGCGTTCTTTGAAACACCAAAAGACAAGTTGATCCCGAATGAGGTCCTCATGCACGTACCCAGTTTGCAATAGTTGTGCAGAATGCAAACGACCTCCAAATGGATCACCCTTGGGCATTTACGAAAGCTCAATAATACACTTCCTTGACATCCAAAGAGAAGAGAAAGCGAAACAAAGTTGAAAGAACAATCGGCTCGGATAAACGTCCTCAATGTCGGATAAACGTCCTCAATGCATGCGAGTTGAAATAGTTACATGCGGCCCAAATAACCTTCGGACCATGTAAGCTTGGACATTATGAAGACCTCGAGGGACCAAATGTGAGTGAGGCCTCAATTCTAAAGTGTTGAGACAATAAGGATGGCCTCATCAATTGGATGACCTTTGATATAGTCAAGGACCTTTTGGGATTCATGGATGGCCTTAAAGCATGGTGACACCAAATGTGGTTGTGAGGGCTGATCTCCATCATTCCCCCCAAGTTGAGAAAAGTTTTTCCTCAAACTTGGAAAGTCCTCTGCCTCACAATAGTATGGCCTCAAGGATTTACACCGAGAATTGTATGGCATCTTCATGAAGCTTCTAGAACAATTGGAAGGCTCTAGAAACATCACACATGGCGCTTTCTTGTTGGAGCAACATTCCTCACGTGGGCAAGGCTGGGTAATCACCTCACGAGCTGTAAGGACCTCAATAGCTCGAAAGTGATGTCTTCATAGAGGGCCTCAATGACAACACCTCACTGAATTGGAAAGATCTCAACAACTCAGGAAGTGAAGTCAACAAGGTGCAAATAGTCTTCCTCCAGTAAGGAACGTCCTTGGACGTCCAAATTCTCAGCAGACTCAATATGGAGGTCCTCATACGTATATTCAGATTGCATAGGAGATTAATGACCTCTAATAAGCAGAAGATGACGCAACCCAAATGAAAAGACCAAAAGGACGCTGAAACACCAAAAGACACGTTGATCCCGAATGAGGTCCTCATGCACGTACCCAGTTTGCAATAGTTGTGCAGAATGCAAACGACCTCCAAATGGATCACCCTTGGGCATTTACGAAAGCTCAATAATACACTTCCTTGACATCCAAAGAGAAAGCGAAACAAAGTTGAAAGAACAATCTCGGATAAACGTCCTCAATGTCCAGATAAACGTCCTCAATGCATGCCCAGGTTGAAATAGTTCTGTGCAACCCAAATAACCTTCGGACCATGTAAGCTTGGACATTATGAACGACCTCCAAGGGACCAAATGTGAGTGAGGCCTCAATTCTAAAGTGTTGAGACAATAAGGATGGCCTCACATCAGGTGGATGACCTTTGATATAGTCAAGGACCTTCCGGGATTCATGGATAGCCTTAAAGCATGGTGACACTAAATGTGGTTGTGAGGGCTGATCTCCATCACCGCCTATTCGTTGGCTTGGCCAGCATTACACCGGTCACCAACGCTTTCCCATAATCTCCACCATTCTCGTTTTCATGCTTGAATATCCAGACCCTTATAAATGGAGGATGCTGATCAAGACCCATGCTGCTGCATTGCTTGCAAAGGAACTATGGTTGCCCGCCATTCGATTGTGTCGTTCAGGTAGTCCTGGAACGAGTTTGTCACGTAGGTGTCATGGATGACGTCAATGTGATCTCCGGACTTGTGGTCGGCAACAGTTTCAGCGGTTCGAGGCTCACTGCTAATGGAGTTCAGCCTATTCAAATTTTGGATGGAAAAATAAAGCTCATGTGTTGACGGGTAACAGAGCAACAGGGGCGGTCGAATTGGAAGATGCAAAACCCATATGTTGACGGGCAAGAGACATCCTTTAACTGGATTGAATTTTTAACAGGATTCTTCCATTCTCAATAATATGATATTTAGGTCTTGATGTTGGTTCTGCAATTGGAAGATTCTTCAAATAGCAAAAGCATAATCATGATTTGCATCACATCTTGGCCTTTTTTAAAAAAATTTTAACTGTTTATTTGGAAATCAAATAATCAGACATGCCTTCCTTTGTTTTTTTCAATGTTTCCATTCTTTGTTTTGGAGCATCACGTGACTTTTGTAGTCACTTTATTATAAATTTTCTTTTTTCTCTTTTTTTTGTGTACATGTTGGGCAACCTTTAATAAATGCATCTTGAAGATGATAATCGGAAGACAAACGGTGACCTTTGATTGTCCTCCTCAGAGGACATCAATTCGGCCCATCTTGAGCATGTATTGGCGATCTGAAGACAAGCGGTGTCCTTTGATTGTCCTCCTCAGTTGAGGACATCAATTCGGCCCGTCTTGAGCATGTATTGGCGATCTGAAGACAAACGGTGACCTTTGATTGTCCTCCTTAGTTGGGGACATCAATTCGGCCCGTCTTGAGCATGTATTGGCGATCTGAAGACAAGCAGTGTTCTTTGATTGTCCTCCTCAGTTGGGGACATCAATTCGGCTCGTCTTGAGCATGTATTGACAATCTGAAGACAAGCAGGTGACCTTTGATTGTTCTCCTCAGTTGGGCACATCAATTCGGCCCGTCTTGAGCATGTATTGGTGACCAGAAGACAAGCAGTGACCTTTGATTGTCCTTCTCAATTGAGAACATCAATTCGACCCGTCTTGAGCATGTATTGGCGATCAGAAGACAAACGGTGACCTTTGATTGTCCTCCTCAGTTGTGGACATCAATTCGGCCCGTCTTGAGCATGTATTGGCGACCAGAAGACAGACGGTGACCTTTGATTGTCCTCCTCAGTTGGGGACATCAATTCGGCCTGTCTTGGATTATATCATTTATAATCCGAAGACAACTTATCTGCATGAGTCTGCATAATGCCTCTGAACACTTGATTCTTTTGATCTTTGATACCTCAAACGTCTCGACCTTGGAAATTCAACATTCTTTGATGACCTGAATATTGGACTTAGTTGACTTGGGAGTCTCAAACTTGAAAATCTTGAATTTTGACTTCGGAGTATTTAGCTTTGACGACTTGAGAACCTTTAATTTGATTTGAAAGTCTTTAGTTTTGACTTGAAAACCTTTAATTTTGCTGACTTGTGAGTCTTTGACTTGAAAGTCTTGAATTTGGACTTGTGAGTCCTTGGTGTTGAAGACTTGGGAGTCTTGGTTTTGACTTGGAAGTCTTTAATTTTGATGACTTTAGAGTCTTTTTCTTGAAAATTTTGAATTTGGACTTGTGAGTCTTTGGTGTTGATGACTTGGAAGTCTTGGATTTTGACTTGAGGGTCTTGATTTGATGACTTGTGAGTCTTGAATTTTTTACTTGTGAATCTTGATTTGGATGACTTGGAAGTCTTGAATTTTTTACTTGTGAGTCTTTTTTAACTTGACTTGACAACTTGCATTAGGTTCAATCAGATTCATCGCTCTCTTCTTCATCGAACACAATCTTGCCTTCATTTTTAAGCCTCATGACAAGCTCCTTAAAAGTTTGACATTTCTCCAACGGATGGCTAATGATCCTGTGGTACTTGCAATATCTAGGGTCATTGATTCTTCCAGCTTCATTTGGACGCTTCGACTCTGGAAGTTTAATAATTCCTTTCTCAAGAAATTTATCAAGTATTCCAGGTGTATCACCGTCGAAAAAAGGATATTCTTTTTCTTCAAAAATCATGGATGAAGGAATTCCTTTTGACGTGTCCCCGAGTGAGGTTTGCTTCTCCTTGACACTTGGTCTTCTTGCATCATGTTTGAAAATTGTGAGCTCCATGTCATGTGCCCGCGTTGCCAAGTCTTGAAAAGTTGTTGGCTTACTCATATGCAAAACATAAAGTAGATCCCATTCCATGCCTTGTATACACATCTCGACTGCGTAGGCTTCGGACAATTGATCTTTGCACTTAAGGCTGAGCGACCTCCAACGGTTGATATAGTCCAAGACTGGCTCCCGGTACCACTGCTTCGTGTTTGTCAACTTCGTCATACTGATGGTGCGCTGAGTGCTATAAAATCGATTAAGGAACTCTTGCTCCATTTATCCCCAACTGCCGATGGACTCTAGCTCCAAGTCCGTATATCAATCAAAGGCGATTCCTTTAAGGGTTCTAACGAACTGCTTCACTAGTTGATCTCCGTCAGTCCCAGCACTATTGCAAGTTTCGATGAAATGAGCTATATGTTGTTTAGGATTCCCTTTACCATCGAAGTTAGTGAATTTCGGCGGTTGATAGCCGTAAGGCATGCGAAGTGCGTCAATCTTCTTTGTGTAAGGTTTCTTGTACAATTGAGTTTTACGAGAGCCTCCCTCGATCTGAGCTTTTATCGCATCGGCTACTAGTTTTTGGATCTGCTCCACAGACAATGAGCCCGAGCCGAAACCTTCTTCATATTTCTCTTCGTCGTCGGAGTCTTCGTGATTGGATCCTTCATTGGAATCTTCATCTCCCGAACCTTCGTCAAATTTGCTAGCGGGTCGCTCTTTTAACTTCTGTGTCAATTTCTTGATCCGCTCATCTTGTCGCTTAATATACTTAGTCTTTTCCTTGCTTTCTTTCTCAAGCCTCGCCAGTGAGTCTTGAATTCTTCGTCATAGTTAATAGCATATGTGACCATGACGGGCATAATAACGGTGTCGATAGAGTCAGTATTAGAATCAAAGGAGAGCAGATCCCTTGGTGATTTTGGCGTTTCCTCGCCATCTTCATAGTCTTCATCTTCTTCACTCAATGGTTGATGGGGGATTTCATTCATCCATTGAGCGACTATCTTCTTTGGGTCAACGGCTTGAGTCGAAGTAGTTTGGTTTGCCCCCGGTAAGTTGGAGTCAAAGATTTGCAACGAGGCACTGGATCCTTGTTTCTTAGCCTCATTAGCGGCGATGTTGGCCATCCTTCTAGTGATTACTCCATTGGATGTCATACTAGTTGTTGATCCTCGTGACTTAGATTGAACAACTTTCTTTGAAGCAAGAGAGATGTTCTTAAGTGTCATCTTCTTGAATGATGAGTAGTTAGTTCTTGGAGAAAGAGATGAGAGGTAGAGATGTCCCACCAAGCGTGCCAAAATTTGTAAACACAAATTTCCGGGTCTAAATAAATAAACACAAGAAATTAGTGAACAAATATAATATATTAATTTCAAAGGATTTTGGGTACAATCTCTATGTATTAATGAATATGGTTTTGGATGAACTTGAACGAGTTTTGAATGAATATGGTTTTGGATGAATATGATCTTGGATGAATATAGTCTTTGAGTGAATATATTCTTGAATGGATGTGGTCTTGAATGAGGGTCGTAGAGACTTGATCTCGGTCAAGAGGAAGCGGTTTGATCTCTCACGGATGAACAGCACGAGCTTGAGCTTTGTTGTGCTTCTTGTCTTCGAGAGAGAGAGAGTATGAGAGCTTTTTGAGTCTTCCTTTGATGTTTTTCCCCCTCAAAATGAAGGAGGAGACTCTCTATTTATAACCTGGACCAACATTTAGGCCCATTTAATTTCTTAAAAAAAGGACAAATATTTATGTGTCATCCATGACACGTAGCGTAATTTAATTGGCCAAAAATATAATGTCATTTAATTTATCATTAAATAATCCACCATAATTAATTTTGACATATGGCGGATTATAATTGGCCGAATTAAAATAACTTGAATTTTCACATGGCAAGTCTTGATTGGCTGATAAATTTTTGCCTTCTACACATATGTCTCTCTCTCTTTCTCTCTTCTCTCTCTCTCTCTCTTGCACGTATCTCTCTTTATCTCTCTCTCTCTCGCTCTCGCTTCCGCAAATGGTGTTGGGATGGTGGTGGTTTGAAAAGTGAGAGAGAGAGAGAGAGAGAGTATGAGGGCAAGAGTTGGGGGTTCGAAGAGAGAGAAAGTATGAGTAGTTGACGTCTTTTTTGGATGTCTTATAAGGTGAACCATGTAGATATCAATTGATGTCTTCAAAGGTAAACCATGGTATACTTTGTAGTTATTCTTTGTGTAAATCAAAGAGATCGAGGATGGTAGAGATATTGAAACAAAGAAAAACAAAAACTGACAGTTCACGTTAGCAATGTTAGGTCCTCTTCTTTCTCATAAATTAGGACCTCATGATCTTCATGTTCTTCATGACCATTCGCATTTTGGGCCATCCTTCATCGTCAATAACCCGGTTGTTGATTGACGCTCACTTTAGGGAGTGTTTGGTAGGAACCCCAGAGAAATTTTTCACGGGGAAATTTCTCATGGAAAAATTTTCATGGGAAAAATTTCCCTTAGCCCCTCCTAAGAGAAATTTTCCCTAGGAAAATGGAGAAAATGGTGGGTCCATAGTGAAAATTTTCCCGAAGTTAACCCGCATCCAAACATGAGGAAAGTAAGTCAACTCAGAAAAATTGATCATTTCTTTGGAGTTATTGACCAACCAAACGCGCCCTTAATTAAGCTAAATGGAGCGAGAACAAGTGAACAACAGACTGAAAGGAAAATTACGGGCCAGACTCGAATGCACATGACAACAGGCTGAAAGACATACAAGGGGCCGGACCCAAATATTATTGGGCCAGAGTGGTGCACAAAAGGCGTGGTGCACTTGCATTTATAATAGCTCCAAATAGATTTTATTAATTTACCCAAAATTAATTTTGTAGCTAAATTATAATAACTATGTATTTGTATTTAGTTAAAAATATATATACATTGCTTGCAATTTTACACTTTTTAATTATACATTAGAGAAAAAATTAAAATAAATTTATATTATATGTATTAAAAAATAGATTTGTAACTATATTTGCTATATTAAAAACAAATTAAGTTTTATCATTTATTTATCTATCATTAACTTTCGTTAGTATATATATTCTATTAAAAAGATCTCATAATAATTCCGCTTTCAAAATTGTTGATAAAGAATTTTTTTTATATATTGTAATAGTGATGTTAAAAATGTTGTAGTCGAGTGACAACTACTTTTAACTTTGATGTTTGAAGTAGCGCTGCCAAAAGTTAAGGTCTGGGTCAAATTCAGGTTGGTCAATCTCAAAATTTGGAAAAAAAATCGATGTCCAAACCCGATCTTTCCGGGACGGACAATTCATACAAAACTAAATTCGAGTCAAAATCGAGTTCAAACAATAGAAAAATAAAAAATATTGTGTCTGAATATTTAGTCAATGTAAAAATTTGAAAAAGAAAATTTATCACCAAACCCAATTTTTTTTGAGTCAGATTAATTCTGATATCCGGGTCGAATAAAATTTTATCGGCTACTTTGGAGCCCAAGTTCACCAGGTAATTTAATTGATGAAAGATGGCCGGTTAGTCAAATAGAAGCTCCCCATTTTCCCATTAAGAAATGGAAATCTACAGAGAGTTGGACATAGTAATAAACAAAGGCAGAAATCACGAAAAGCATATGAAAAAGCTAACAAATGATTTAGAATCAACGTCAATTCCACCGCAATGTAAGGCGAGACAAGTTCCCCACCCCATTAATCAACATAAACCACTTTCTTCTTCAGTTTTCACCACACCAGAAAAGTTTTACTCAAACACAGAAAATGAAGCCCCCAACTGGGAAAAGATTGCTCCTACTTTGTCTCGTGCTTGCTGTGACCTGCATGAGCTCGTTTCATGGTGGATCATGCAGTGAATTGGACGAAGCATGGCCAGAGGAAGAAGATGAGAGTGAAGTTAACATGGTGCAGAGGCAGCAAAGGAGGTCAGCAGGGTGTGATTTGACAGAGGGTAAGTGGGTGTTTGATAAGTCTTACCCACTTTATGACTCGAGTTGCCCCTATCTCAGCACTGCTGTGGCATGCCAGAAGAATGGTCGCCCTGATTCTGACTATCAGAAGTGGAGGTGGCAACCTTTTTCTTCTTCTATTCCCAGGTATACATACACTTCTAACTCTACTCAGTTAAGATTGTGTGTCAAGTAGCTAGTAGAATTGGATCCTACATTGTAATGTTCTCATGCATTATTAAAATGTTCGCCCGTTCCGTATTAATTGTCGTCTTTGGAAATCCTGCAGTCAAATGTTAAAATTTTTTATTATAAATTTCTCAATATGTATACAATGAGTTACTATATAAAATTGTCGCCATTAGCTTCTTAACAAAAAATTCTATCATAATTACAGTGGAGGATCTAGGTCCTCGTATCAGAGGTGTCCAATACATTATTTTGCTCGTTTGGAAATATATTATCTATAATTTTTAACTCAAATTATACTAAATTTGATATTTGTTTTTGGGTTAAGGGTGGCCACGGCCACCTCAACCATACATGTAGATTCGCCCATTTCACAAAAGTATAATATTGTAGTTGTAAACCCTAAACCCTAAAAATTATCAATTATAAAGAGTCAAAACTGTGACAATTAATATGGAACGGCAGGAGTAATAGAAGTTGAGTAGGGGAAGATTTTTGAATCATGAAATGAGAGTTCAACAAATGGTCAAATTCCTTGGTCCAAGCCAAATACACATCCTACACTGGATTTCTTAGATCCTTACTTGTTTGACAAACTATCGCCCTCGCTTCAATCAATTTCAATGGAAGTGAAACGACCGTAATCCAAAATCTCATAGATTAAACATGATCCAACCCCAAATCAAAAAATTCATACTACATTATCCACTTTTGAAGTCTAGAATATGACATTATAGTCTTAAAAAAAGTGGCTAACATTGTTGTTGTCATCATCCAAAAAATATGACAATTACTAACTACTATAGTAATCTGTACTATCAATCAGCATACTTGCTATAGTTCAGAAGTTCAATATACAAGAACTAGTAAATTTGTGTCCCTTCATAGATTCAGTAGAGAATTACTTAGTCTTACATTTGGATCAGGAGAGGTAAATTATGCCAATCGATTGTTTTGCTGCATCATTTTGACCTCTGTGAAACAATTTAGATTTGATGCACTCCATTTCTTGGGGAAAATGAGGAAGAAGAGAATAATGCTGGTTGGGGACTCCATAATGAGGAACCAGTGGGAGTCTTTGATCTGCCTAGTCCAAGGGGTCCTTCCCCCCGGTCGAAAGAAGGTCACATATGATGGTCCTACTATGGCCTTTCATGCTCTTGTAAGATCCCCGATATGCTGTTTACGTTGAATCTATTGTATTGGATGTTATCGTTTAATTATACATGGTGACGTCTGTGTTGAAAAATGTCAGGATTTTGAGACGTCGATTGAGTTTTGTTGGGCTCCTTTACTGGTGGAGCTGAAAAGAGGGGCTGGAAACAAGAGGGTTTTGCATCTTGATTCTATTGAGGACAATGCACGGTATTGGAGAGGGGCGGATGTACTTGTGTTTGATTCGGCTCACTGGTGGACTCACTCAGTCAACACTACTCCGTAAGAACTAGCAATATTCGTATACAGCAGACTCTTGAATGAATTCAAATTGTGTATTCTCCGCGTTTTTCATTCACTTTTGTACATGGGGGAAGACTGCGTACATCTGGATCTCCCAAACCTCGTGTTAGCGGGATGACACTGGGGTTTAATTTGTTGATGTTGTTATGTATTCTTCATGTTGAGATCAGATTTTCTGACTCTGTGGAAGTGGTTACTTACATTACAGGTGGGATTACTTCATGGAAGGCAACAGAATCATCCCCCATTTGAACCCAATGGTTGCCTACGAGTGGGGTCTCGCCACGTGGGCAAAATGGGTCGATTTGAACTTGGATCCTCATAAAACCCGGGTCATCTTTCGCAGCATGTCCCCTAGGCACAACAGGTAACCCTAAATCAATGCATTTTCTTCACAGCCTCACAGTCATTTAGTTTTCCATCATTATTATCTAAATGTTTCGGGACTCGCTGCAGGCAAAATGGTTGGAAATGCTACAAACAACGAGAGCCTCTGCTATACTTTAGCCACCCACACGTTGTTGAACCGATGATCATCCTGAAAGGGATTCTAAAGAGGATGAGATTTCCGGTGTATTTCCAAGACATCACCAACATGTCCGGCCTCAGAAGAGACGGGCACCCCTCGGTGTACAACAGGGATCTCACCGAACAAATGAAGCAAAAGAAAGCGGAACATGGCTCCGACTGCAGCCACTGGTGCTTGCCTGGAGTTCCTGATTCTTGGAATGAACTTTTATATGCTATACTTTAGTTGTCTCTTACTGTTATGATGAAATATTGCAACTGCAATGTTTGTTCCTTTATGTGTCTTTTATGCATCATCCCTTTGATGAAGCTTCTATTTGTCTGTCAACTGGCATTCTGGCAATGATAATGTTTCTACTTTGTTAACTGAAGACATAATTAAACTTATCCAATTTTTCAACCTCAAACCTATCCCTTTTTGTGCCTATAATTTTGATGCAACATCAAGCAATCCTATCTTTAAGAGTAAGTTAATTGGAATACTTGAGGTATAAGGATTCAAACACACCAAATGAAAGCAATAAAAAACTTCACTGGTCTAAACATTGCATAGTTTCTGTGTCAAAGCTACATCAAATGAATTACATAGTCAATTTGAATCAAGATGGACCCAATTTCTTCTTCAACTTGGAGAGTTGTTTGGCACTCAACCCAAAAGCCTTCTCCAAGAGCAATTCATCAACATCAGACCCAAAAACAGAAGAAGGAATCTTCATCAACCCAGGATTCTGACTGTCAAAACTGCCCAAAATAGCAGCTGGTGTGTCCCCAACATTCATCTGAAAGTGTATCATCCCTCTAGGAAAAACCATGACTTCACCCTTCTCAACAACTTTAGCAAACACTTTACCCTGAGTGTCCACAAAGCCAGAGTATATTCTTCCCTCAAGCACATATGCGACTTCCGTGGCCCGGGGGTGGTAATGTGGGACATTGACACCCCCAACGCCGAAATCAGCCCGCACAAGGGATAATCCCAGGGTGTTTAACCCCGGGAAGACGTTGGAATTGACGGGTTTCGAGGAGAACCCGTTTGGAGAAATGGGTCCCGGGTTTTTGAGTCCAGAGTAAGTGAAGTCAGCAACTGTTGCATTGGAGGAGGGTTTGCATTGAGTGGAATATGGAGAGATTGGAATGCAGAAGTCTTGGATAGGGTCAGGATCAGAAGCTGAGATGTAATGGGCATTGAGAAGGAGTAAAGAGAGGAATGTTAGTAAGGAAGACATGTTTTTAACTTGGTTTGTGTTTGTGGGTTTGTTTTTTCTTTATAGTGGGTGGCAAATGGGAATGAGCACTATGAAAAGGGCATCCAAGTTGGTTGAAAAGGCAACATTACAGCATGAAATGGACTATTCTTCTATAATAATGTGGTTAGTGGGTGCAAGAAGGACATTTGAAGCTTCCATAGGAAAATAAATAGCATGGGTGTGTTGACTATGGACAGCCTGTTAGAAGGAATCAAATCATGCAACTCTTCTGTGTAGAACTAACAAAATTTTGTCCCATTTAAATACCCAAATTTGTCCGATTGGAAGAAATGTTGTCCAATTATGGGTGTTTTATGACACGAATATAATAGTAATGAAAGATCTATACATAATATTTTTTTTACATTTTTATTGTCTGAATTTGATTATGTCTTAAATTTACATATGTTCAACCTGGAAAAAAATTGGGTGATGGCCATCAATTTTTTATATAAGTTTTAACATTAACCGATTTTGATCAACCCGAATTTGATGTTAGCACTACTTCTTTGGTTGCCCTTTTTTCGGGCAACGACGAGGTAAAAAAACCTACCACTCTAGTGAAATAGGGTAAAAATAATTTTATAAAAGTCATGGGAATCCGATGCACAAAGCATTTCCACAAATGGGGTCCAAGAAAGGATTTCATCACAAAGGTGTAGTAATGTACACAAAGTAGAGCGGGCAAAAATCTGGGTCCAAGTAATTTTAAGTTTTGACAAATCAAACATTGGATGATAATTTGATGCCAGATACCCATACTTTTTGCGTATTTTTCGGGTCAGATTCGGATCGGACAAATCAAACAGACATAAATTCAGGTCTAAATCAGATTCAGACAATAGACATTTCAAAAAAAATGTAGTTGAACTTTCAGTCAAATCGATTACTATCAAAATTCAGACAGAAATACTATGACTGTAGCTGATTTTTTTTCGGATCAGACAATTATGAATTATCGGGTCATAACAAATTTTTGCCCAACTCTAAAGTAAACCTTCCTTTACATTGCCAAATGCCCCAGTTTTTAAGTGTTCGGATTCTGGCATGGGCTTGGCCTCCGGCCCATAAAAGAATTTGTTACAGAGTCGAAACATTGCTGCACACTTGGGTTGGAATTAATAATTTGAGACTTGAGAAAGAAGGTGTTAATAATCGGGGGGAAACACAAGAAACTGTTGAAGAGTCATTCGTCAATGGCCACGTACTGATTCAATTGAAGGACGAAAAAGTATTAACAATGGCGGGTGAAATGGATATTGACGATTCCGCCAAACCTACGACATTAGAAGAAGGTACTTTTCTCATACATTTTCAGTTTTGCTGAATTGTGGTTTTTCTTACACTGAACTGGGTATGCTTGCTTGGACATTCAATTAAATTTCTTCAATTACAAGTTTGTAATGGAAGTTGATATTGTGGGTTGAAAAATGAAGGAGAAGAGGAGCAAAAGGGGAAGGCTTTAGTGGTAGTGTTGGTGGGTGCACCTGGCAGCGGCAAGTCTACTTTCTGTGACAACGTCATGAATGCCTCCTCCCGTCCTTGGGTTCGCATTTGCCAGGTCTCTCTCTCTCTCTCTCTCTCTCTCTCTCTCTCTCTCTCATTCTTAATTGTATTGAAAATGTGTGCTGAAAAGTGCCAATATGGAGTAACATGGGTTTTGAATGTTGATCATTCCTGGTCAATTGAAACCATTCTCTCTAAATTGCAAACTTTAGGGGCTATGTTACTCGGACTCGGGTACGGGTGTCCATATCGGACATGGGTACGGGTGTCGGACTTGGCTATTGTAAAGAATTTTATAAACTTTCATTGTAATTTGAAGTGTTGAATGTCGTACTGATGTAGGGAGTTTGTTAAGTATTGTTAAGTTGGGTTGTTATAGGTTGTTAGGAGTTTGTTAGCTAAGCTAGCAAGTTGGTTTACTTGAAAAAGGGTGGGAAATCTTCTATATAATTGCATACATGTGTGTACTGTGGGATATACGAAATACATAATACAAACACTGATTCACCTATCTCTCTATCTCTATCTCTTTCTATCTCTCTTCTCTCTCTATTTCTAGTCACTCTTGTTGTAGCTACTCGAAGGGGATTTCTCCATAATCTATCCCTTTCCTCGAGCTGCATCACGTACCTTGTCCGGGTATCAAGGGTCTGACACGGGTACGACAAGGAAAATGAAGAGTCGGAGTAACATAGTTTAGGGGTAAGACTGCCACATTCAACCCCTCCATACCTTGCCTTGGTCAGAATTTCGTAGTATTGGTTTGGGTCATACCCATTTCTTCTAATTTGATATGACTGCAGCAATTAGAATCCCGGTTTATACTACTCGTTTCGAAATAAGACTCCCATGCTGTTTTATGCACTACTGTATGGTTTAGCTGAACCCGTCATTTGACGTTTGTTGATATGAAAGAGTTGTATCTATGCTTACAAATATGGCTTCCTTCACCATCACCAGTATTTTATCCAGTGAACCCAGTACTTCATGTGGGACTTTTCGGAGTTATAGTATAGCTAGTAGTTACAAAGTATTGTCCTTGTCTATACTTTAGGAAGAAGGCAAAATAACATACCAGAGCTTCTTCTGGTTGTGATGTGATCATCTGAGGGGGTTGAGTGCATTTTCAGTTCCTATGCTCTCTCAGTTGTTTTATTATGGGATTACTCCTATGTCAGTAATCACCTCAATTGACTAGCTTCTAGTGACATATACCCTGATGTCAGTTGTTCTGTAAGCATGGGTCATGGGTACTTTACTGAGGGAGCGACATGGTTTGCGGAACAAGTTTGGGATCACAGTACAGTAGTACACTGATACGATAGGATCCTGGATTGGAAGTCCGAATGCAATCTGGGGCAAAATTCTTTGTTAATACTTGGTTAATGGGTAAGATAGGATTCTGTTTTATGTCTAAAGTAATGTCACATTTTTGGAAGACTTTTATTGTGTGCTGACAAACAATTTGCTTTATTTTCTGGTGGTTAAGATTGTTTTGTGAAGGTATTTATATATCTTATATACAAACACTTTCTCCAATTGTTTTTCTTGTCTACATCAGATTTCGATTGTCCAAGTCAAATCACTAATGTCATGGAATTAGAATGTGATGAAAATGTATTTGATCATAAATACATTACATATGCAAGCAAAGATCCAGATCTTGATTCTGGGGGAGGTTGGGAAGATTGGATTTGTAAGGGTCTCAAGTGCCAAAGTTGGTGTAGTTTGTCTATAGAAATAATTGTAGCAGAATGAAGAAAGTTGATTGTATATTAGTGAGCCTGCCATATAGAAGGAGAGTAGGAGACTACTCAGTTTTTATTTCACTTTTTCCATCTGGAGCTATACCACTGTTCATCATAAAAAGATCAATTACTTTATCTCTTCATCATAAAAAAGTTTTCTCTCATCAGCATGAGTTTCTAGCACCTGGCCATTTCTGGATGATGTAGCACTTGTACAAACATGCAAGAAACCATATGTGGGTTCTATTTTTGTTTAATGATTAGGCCACATCTGACAAATCCAGCCAAGAAACTTTGTGGTTATGCACATCTGAATATCCTTGTTTGTACAACAGCGTAAAATGTATAATGACATTATGTAAGAACTAAATAACAACGTAGATAGTAATCTTTGTCTATACGTGTTTTCCAAGTGCATTCTAGACTTCTAGTCTTTGTTTATGTTGGCAAGTCCCACATCAACCAAACCATGCTGTACTTTGCTGTATTTGTGTCTTACATTAGCGTTGTTTGTGCTCTTCATTACTCTTTGAATCAGGTTAATGTTCATGCATTAACTGCTAAAATTAGCATTCGGTAATTGGCATGCAGAATTGTTCGAAACCATGATTTAAGTCACTTGACATACCTTGTGTATCAAATAACAACCAAAAGAGCTCTTTCTCTCATAGATATTCAAGTAAGCTGTTAAAAACCTATCAGACTTTTGATGTTATTAGCTACGTGCAAATGCAAAGATACTGTTGGATCTTTCTTATGTTTATTTCTCACCAATCTTTAAGTTGGACTGTTATCTTATCCTGGCTTTGAAATGGATGTGAAAACTTTCTTTGCAGGACGTCATTAATAATGGTAAATCTGGTTCAAAAGCCCAATGCTTAAGTAGTGCAGCTGTTGCTCTAAAGGACAAGAAAAGTGTGTTTATCGATAGATGCAACTTGGACAAGGAACAGCGTGCCGAGTTTGTAAAGCTAGGCAACCCTGAAGTAGATGTGCATGCTGTGGTGCTTGATCTACCTGCTCAGCTCTGTATTTCAAGGTCGGTTAAACGTTCAGGACATGAAGGAAAGCTGCAAGGTGGTAGGGCTGCTGCGGTTGTCAATAAAATGCTGCAGAAAAAAGAATTGCCAAAGCTGAGTGAAGGTTTTTCTCGAATCACCTTCTGCCATAGTGAAAGTGATGTGCAAGAGGCTGTTACTCTGTATAGTGGCTTTGGTCCCCTAGATACTCTTCCATCAGGCTGTTTCGGAGAGAAGAAGAAGGCAGATGCTAAGGTCCAGCTTGGTATAATGCAATTCCTGAAAAAAGTAGATCCTCCAGCTAAATCAGGTTCTTGTTCAAGTGGCACTCAAAGCTCGTTGTCTGGTCCGGTAATGAAAGAAACACAAATGTGCAATGAACAAACCAAACACAAGTCTTCTGGAGGAGGTAAAATTGATGGAAGGAGGGAAGGGGATGATATGGAAGTGGAGTCTGCTGCTGACACAGTTGCTTTGGCGAACTCTTCTGACATTGCTACTAATTGTCTAGATGCGCCTCCTACCTTGGCTTTCCCGTCAATTTCGACAGCAGACTTTCAGTTTGACCTTGAGAAGGCTTCTGATATCATTGTTGACAAAGTACAGGAATATCTAAACAAACTTGGACATAGTAGACTTGTTTTGGTAGATTTGTCCCATAAATCGAAGATCTTGTCTTTGGTTAAGAGTAAGGCTGCACAAAGAAACATTGACTCAACCAGGTTTTTCACATTTGTGGGAGATATTACTTGCTTATATTCTAAAGGAGGTTTACGCTGCACTGCAATAGCCAATGCTGCAAATTGGTAAGTCTCGGTCCTATTAACCAGGTTTTTCACATTAAAGTATGGACAAGGTAGGGGGTGGGTAGACTAAAAAGAGGATTACCTTTTATGACAATAATCTCCTTGCCATTTGGAATCCATCTTTCTAGTCGCGACTTTTATGTGCAAGCAAAATAGATTTTTTGTAATTTTGTCTGTTCTTCATCTCATCATCTGATATAATGTTGTTTTAGCAACTTCTTTTTGGTGGGTGCTGACATTAGATGTACAGCATGGACCACTTAAGTTCTGCAACAGTAAAGTGGCTGTTTTTGTCCCTCTTTCTGCACCATTGCGAACAAACATGATATGATGGTACCGATGAACAATGGAAAGTGTTCATGTCATATTTGGTAGATACACAATGCCTCAATTATAAGATTGTTTGTGGCTGTCTACATGTTGAATCGCAAATTCGTCAAAGGATCAAGAGTCGGACACAGGGGTCGTGTCAAACTCAGCATTTTAATGAAATATTTTGTGCATTTTTGGTCGAAAAATGGAGTGTTGAGTGTCCATACCCATGTCCAACTGTGAAGTGTCTGACACAGGTACTTGAGGGAAAAAATGAAGGAGTTCAGGTAACATTGTTTTACACCTGGACAAGTAATCCTACTTGCATAACTTACTATACTTACTAGGGCTGAAAACTTTAGTCCACATCCATTGCTAATGTGAAAAAGGATTGAGATTTACTATTCACTTGTTGTTACATGTTTCAATGCACCCTTATAAAATAGGACAGATTGGCATTGTGTTTAATATAATAAGTCATGTGTGCGCATTGATCCAGTACAGAGGTTGCCCCATATGGTGTGAGATTAATGTTCCATTGTCCAAATATGGTAAATGGCTTCTGTACAACGTCAACAACTCTCTAATGCTGTGTGAAGTGTGAACCCATCTTAGGAGGAGCTTTGCTTATCCATTGTTTTTCCTTTAGCGTGGTATTGGGCATTTGATGTCACATTATATTTTGTGTTTAGATTGTAATATTAGTCTCTCTGGAAGCCTTTTGCTTGCACCATTTAATGTTGCATATCTCCAATTTCCCAGATGTCACTATCTCGTGGTTTGCTTATGATTGCAAATTTGCAATACAACTTTGTCAAATTTTCGTGGATTCATTCCACTGAATGATGAAAATATTTAGACGACCCTACTTAGACGTCACTATCTCTTATGCTGTCCGAACCCATCTTAGAAGGATCTTTGCCTTTTGTGATTTGATAAGGGATGTCATTTTATTGTAGAACCCCCCCCCCCCTTTTTTTCTCTTCCTTCTTAGAATGGACCTTTTGCTGTAGCATCCTTTGTTAAGTCCAAGATAAGGGTGTCAGGATATGAATGTATTCATTTTAACCATATTTGCAGCATATCAAGGGTGGGCCCCCTTGTTACTGATTTCTACAAGAACTTAGCTCGTGTAATATTTTGGATAGTTTTGTTGAGTTTGTGTTTTCATTGTATTCTACATTTCTTGCCAGACAATTTTGAGAGAATAAATGAATCATTTGTCTATCTTCTTTTTTCTTTTTTTTTTCTTTTTTTGTGGATCAAGTTTCTTTCCTGACTGTGTGTTGTTGTATGTATCATTTAATCGGCATTTTCTGCTGTTGCAAATTTTCACCATTGTGTTGCGTATTTTTGTGGTATAAAGTCTCTTGAGGAATTCGTTCAGCTTATATTGTATTCAACTAAAGCTGTATGCCTCAATAATGTGCCCTCAAATTTTGCCATAGGGTAACAGGTAGTTTTTTTTTTTTTTTTTTTTTTTTGGTTTAGGGTCCAAGGTAAATCGACTTAGAAGATGGAGGGCTAAACAAACATCTCTATCCTGTCCTGTACTTTGTTTCTATGAAGTAATAAGCAGTCACTAGTTTTTCAATCTAAGGCCTAATGGAACCAGTCTACAATTTTGTATTTCTGTGGTTAGGTTTCTGCATTGGAAACACACCACACCATACTCTGCCATGCACATAGGGAAACCCCATGTAAGTAGGATTCTTTCGTTATGGATGTGGACATTTGTCCTACGTAAAAAGCTTATCTGTGATTAGGTAGGACTTGAGGGAATTCGTTTGGTCGGGTATCATGCTATGAAGTGGTAGCTGCTGTGTTTGTTTGTCTGGATAGCTTCCATCAAACACTCATGTGCTCTAAAATTCCTTTTTTGTGATTTCGGCTCCACTATGGATTTCTTCAAAACAGCCGGTTGCAATGCTGAGTCATTGAAAATTACGTCACAGGAGACTAAGACCTGGAGGTGGAGGTGTGAACGCTGCTATATTCAATGCTGCAGGTCTGAGTTTAGAGACTGCCACCAAGGAACAAGCTAAATCTCTTGCTCCCGGAAAGGCTGTAGTGGTTCCTCTTCCCTCGGTTTCTCCTTTGTTTAGTAGGGAAGGAGTTACACATGTCATTCATGTTCTTGGACCAAACATGAATCCACAAAGACCAAATTGTCTGAAAGATAATTATGCTGAAGGATGTAAGATCCTTCAGGAGGCGTACTCATCACTTTTTGAAGGTTTTGCATCTATCCTAAAGACCCAGTCAACGGCAACTAAAGGAAATGTTGGAAAAATTGATATTAAGGAGTCAAAGCTGTCGAATCACAGCCAGGGACAAGAAGGAGAGCATAACGTGTCTAATCAGAAGATGAAGAGAGAGGCTGTACATGATGAAGAGAGAAGTAAGAAGTACAAGGGAGTAAAGACTGAAGCAGGATCTCATAATAATGGGAGGGAGGATCAAGGCAAGTCAAAAGGTAAAAGTGGAGCTTCTAAGGCTTGGGGTTCTTGGGCTCAAGCTTTGTACAAGATGGCTATGGATCCTGAAAAGCATAAGAATGATGTGCTTGAGATAACCCCTGATGTTGTCGTGCTGAATGATATTTACCCAAAGGTATGCTACTTGTTTTTTTTTTTTTCTTTTGCAGTCCTCAACGTCTTCGTTACCTGTTCCTTTTCAGCATCAGTAGTAAGTTCAATCTTGGAAATTAATATTTATCTTTCATAGGCAAAAAAGCATGTTCTTGTGCTGGCACGGTTAGATGGGGTTGATCGTTTGGAAGATGTGCGCCTTGAGCATCTTCAACTATTGAAAACAATGCATGAAGTTGGCATGAAATGGGCTGAGAAGTTTTTGCAGGAGGATGACTCGCTTATTTTCCGTCTAGGATTTCATTCGGTATGCCACTCTGCACCATACTATTGTCTGTCTAGTATTATCACCCATGCAATGCTAAAAACAATCCTTTGTATGAAAAGTGATGTTGTGTACATAATATAATGTTGAATTGACATCTACTAGCCGATTTCTGGAAGGAAAAATGTGACGAAAGAGAGCTAAGATTTTTTTTTTTTTTTTTTTTTGGGGTTCATTGTGCATGACTATCTTTGTGGATTAGACTATCAAAAGCGAGAAGCAATGGGTTGTGGGATTGTTTGGAAGGTGGGTGAGAAAAGTTTTGAAGGCGTGTGATTTTGTATTTAGCTCAAAAACAAGTATAACTCAACTTTACTTTTATCCGATCTTGATTACATGCTTTCGAAGACTGAACGAATGGTGAAGTGAGGAGATGAGAAGAGAAGAGAAACAAGTGGGTAAAGAATAAAATAGAGGGAAGATATAGAGCCTGAAAATCGTCCTTGAGAGTTGAGACCATTTCCTTTATTCAGCTACTACATTCAACGTTTTCCCTTAAAGAACAAGGACAACAAGGTCAAGTGAGCATCTTGATGACCACCTAAGCTGATATCTGTTAAATCATGTGAAACAGGTTCCATCAATGAGACAGTTGCACCTCCATGTTATTAGCCAAGACTTTGATTCACAGCAGTTGAAGCACAAGAAGCACTGGAACTCTTTCAACACCGAGTTTTTCCGGGACTCAGTGGATGTGATTGAGGAGGTAGAGAGTTCCGGGAAAGCATCGATAAAAGATGAGAGCCTGTTGTCGAAAGAGTTGAGGTGCCACAGGTGTAGGAGCGCACACCCTAATATACCACGTCTGAAATCCCACATTGCTACGTGCCAAGCCCCATTCCCGGCCTGTCTCCTTGAAAGGAACCGTCTCATCCAAGCACCGGCTAAACCAAGTGACCGGTAGTGTATAGATGATGTAGATGCCATGGGAAGCCACTGTAGTATTAGTTGTGTTTTTTGCTGTGTACATCTTTTGGAAATGGCCACGTGCTGTAATTGTGTGTGTTTCTGTGGAATGGACTGTTATCCTTTTGGCAGCACAAATTTTGGTTTAGGGAATATTTCGAGGTTGGTTGGCCATGATGATTCAGGAAAGCAAATTTAAATCCTTGCATTCATGTCAGCTCGTGAAGATTTTATTGCCTGAATCGGTACCGTAAAATCAAAGATTGCTGGTTTGGCATTCAATAATCTCTACTTTTGGGACCTTGATTGAAACTGATTTGAATTATTTTTGCTAACTAGAAATATTGCCAAAAAGATTAGGTTGATGTGGCAGTGGTGATATACTGAGATGTATTCACAATTACAGATTGTTGAAGTAACTTAACCAACACTGTCACCTTAAAAGTGCAGGTTTAGTTACAGGAAATCTGTTATAGGTATAGAGTGTCGAAGGTCAATTTGCTCGGCCTATAGATACGATTGTTGCATGCAATCAGTCAAATCCTATAATTTGGTGTTAAGGAATTCAAAGAGCGTAAGCTTTATTTTGTTTGTCCCATAATGTAACTTTAACTGCCTACTTTGTTAGTGCAATTTATTAGGTGCACCCGGAGCAAGTGTTCTAGATAGTATAATTATTCACCCAGTGCATGCACGCTCAACACGTGCTCCAGATATTTGCGAGTGAACAATCGTAATATCTGGAGCATATGCTCCGGTTGCATCAAATTTAGGGCCATCTTCACGTTCGCTGTTGCCATTCGTCAACTGTAGATCAATTTACAACGCAATTACCTTCACATCATTTCACCGAGCAAAACTTCCCAATTCTTATCAAGCGAATAGATAGCCCTTCTTAGTTCTTATCATCCGTCATATAAAGCAATTTGATCAACAATAGTGACGTACAAGTATTGAGGGATTGTAGTAAGCTAACAGTTGGACAAACATTTTTCAAATCCAAGTATAATTTTGTACAGAACAAAAATTTGCAGCCACTACAAAGAAAAACACTTTAAGTTGCCCCACAACTGTCTGTTCCACTTCATTTGCCACCCTTTCCGTAGCTGTCCCTTAATGTGACTGTCCTGTTAAACACTAGCTTCTCTGATGTTGAATCCTTGTCAACGGCAAAGTACCCTAAAATGGGGGAAAAGCAGTGTAGTTACACACACATATACATATAAACATATGAAGACCAGAACAGTTCACACGGAAAGAATCATTTAAACCCTAATCTATGAGCACATCAACTAGAATACAAAATTTGAAGCTCCATCACACCCCATTCGATGGGTAGCAAGATGCTATAATAGGTGACACAAAACAAGCTAACCAACATTTTATGCGCGCAGACTTCCCAAAAGTAAACTAGGCTTTAGATTTAGTCAAATTCATTAAATATAATTGGTTGATTAGGTATGTGTTTCACGTCTACTTTTAGGTTTTGCTAGCTTTTACAAAATCTTGCCCAGAAAGTGCTTTTGAGAAATGGTGGAGCAATTTTCAGGATTTCATCAGTTGTGTTCATTCAGGTCAATCCATACGAAGGTGCCCTCAACTAAAAGAGCCTAAGTTGGGTCAAAAGTTACAACTCACTCACATTTATTAAGAAAATTTCAAGTCAACAAAAAGCATATCAGATGGAATATTTTGCGCAAGAAAAATATGAACATACCAAGCCGCTCAAACTGAAAGCTATTGCCAAGCACAGCGCTTCTCAGTTCAGGAACAGCATATGCCTCAGGTATGACGACTTTGGAATTGGGATTTAAGTCCCCAAGCCAATCATCAAGCTCACCAGGATTCTGAAAGGTCAACAAAATAGTTATGTTAATAGTTTCAACTTTCATGTGAAAAAAAAAAGGAAATCCAGATAAAAGAAATCACTAACCTCAGAAAGGAAAAGTCTGTCAAACAGTCTGACCTCCACCTTAAGTGGATCAACACCTGGAGAAGGCTCAGCAACCCAGTGGAGGACACCCTGGGAAATCCAGCACTAACTAATGAGTCCAAAATTTCATTGCAAAGACCTCTACTTTCACTTGCCTACCATGTCTTCTACTTTTATCCAGCAGGCAATAACTAATATTAGATTGGTGACATTAGTGTAATTGTGCTTTGTTGATTATTTTAATTATATATGATTATGGAGAAATGGCCATTGGAATTTTTCAATATGGAGTCTTTGAGTAATTTTACTACCCCTGACTAATTTAACGGGACTGATCGAATGAATAGTAGCATTGAATGGTGACTTTGACATGTAATAAAATTTTCACAAACTAAGCCCAAAGAGTTACAACCCCTGACTAGTTTAATAAGGACAGATCAAATGAAAAGTAGCATTGAACGCTTATTTTCACAAACTAAGGCCCAGAGATTAGTTGTTGGTCTAGAAAGACAAAATGATTTACGATTACTTAATAAATATCCCTTGTCCAGTTAATCCTTAATGTTTAATGCCTTAGGAAATGTGAAACTGGGTGCCCAACTACCTCTCATACTACAAAATTTAAAGCTGCAGACTTTGCAAATGTCAGTTGCCTTAAAGTTAGAAGGGGAAAAATCTATTTAGCAATAATTATCATATACTAGGAATCAGCAATCATTTACAATAGCAAGGAGATCAAAATTGTCACCAACTATAAAATTAACTTAATCTAACAGTAATTATAATATATATAAAGAATGGACAAACCTTGGGCTTAGTTTTCTTCTCAGGATCATACTCAGCTCGAATCTCAATGATTGTCTCATTATCATCTCCAAGGATAACATCTGTGCATCTAATGGGATATGCATATCTGCATTTGCACACACAATGTCAGCAACAGAAATCTAGTTTCAAATACAAAATAAAATTCAACAGCCTTTACGTACCTCAACAAGACAGATTTTCCAGGTGCCAGTCCATAGTAATCTTTAGAATCTTTCATCCGAAAGTCAGATCTTTCGATGTATACAACATTAGAAAATGGCGCCTGCAATGTTTTTACAACTAAAATTAATCCCATGCAGGTAGTAAAGGTAATAGGACAAGAAATTGGATTGCCAATGTACACCTCATTACGTACATAATTATCAGTCGACAGAAAGAGAGTTGAAATACTTCATCACGTACATAATTATCAGTGGACAGAAAGGGAGTTGAAGTACCTCATTACGTACATAATTATCAGTGGACAGACAGAAAGTTGAAATACCTTATATAGAGCTGAAGTGTCATCTCCTTGAGCATCGGGCCATTTCTTCGCATCAAGTTCCATTGTTTTACCAGCTTCTAGATTGGTGATGACAACCTAAAACAGAGAGCAGATAAAACAAATGAAGAGATACCATCTAGAGCAAGAGATCAATTAAACAAACGTACTACTAACCTTTAAGGGACTTAGGACAACTAATGTGCGAGCAGCAGTTTTATTCAGCTCTTCCCTTATGTGATATTCAAGACGATCTAAACGGATCAAACTACAATCACTGCAATAAAAAAAAAGTTTTAAAAATGATGTCATGAAGAGGAATGCAATACAGAACACTTTCACGTTTGAACCCCTCTTTCTACATTACCGCCCAAGATTTAAAAAAATAAGTGCGCTTCCACACTTATCCAATAGACTATTCAAGCATAATTTAACACCAAAAAATATTCTCAAGTAACAATGGAACTGAAAGGGGAATATGTTACCTCCTAGTGATTCCAATTCCCCTAACAAAAGCATTGATTGCTGTTGATGTTACTCCCCTACGGCGCAAACCAGCGAGCGTCATTAATCGCGGGTCATCCCAGCCATCAACATATCCCTCGGTAACAAGACGATTAAGCTGTGATAACAAATGAAGATCAAGTTCAGTAACTTGTACCCTAAAATATAATTGGACCTGCCTCTCATGGATTGAATCTCAATAATCACTAGATTGATGAGCTTACCTTACGCTTAGACATCACTGTGTTTGTAACATTCAACCTTGAGTACTCCCACACATAAGGCATATACAGGCCAAGAGAATGCAGTAACCAGTAGTAGGAAGCTCTCCGTGTCTCAAATTCCAGTGTGCACAGCTGCATTACAAAATTTGATGTTCAATGCCACATTAGACAAACTTTCTACCAAGCTAAGGACAAGAATTACAATCTTTTCACTACAAAAGTGATTACAATCTTTTCATTGTCAGTATGTCTCTTCAATCTGGCACCTAAGCCTCCCTTTGATGGGGATTAGTTGGGTCCAACATCCAGTGGCTTGGAGAAGGATGAAGAATGGTTGGGCTCATGGTGTGCGTTTGTAAGTTAGTTCCTTTAGCTATTTGGTGGCCATTTGGAAGTAGAGAAATCAGCACATTTTTAAGATTGTCCCTTGATGACTTATAACTCTACTTTTTGAGGATGTGGTATAGTTGATGTTTGGTGCTCAAGGGTGATATAGTAGTCCGAGCTTGAGGGCATAGCCTTTTTGTAACTCCCATTCCCCCCTCCCTCCCCCCCCCCCCCCTCCCTTTTTGTAAATGGGTGATGTCCCCTTAGTGTCCTTACAATACATCATTCGATTACTTGTTCAAAAGAGAGAGAGAGAGAGAGAGAGAAGAGATTACAATCTTTAAATCATTTTAGGCAAATAAGTGAGTTATGGCTCTTTATTTTTAAATTGATTTCCCCCATAGGATGAAGGAGGATGCTCAGGCACTTCAAGAAAACTAAGCGTCAAAATTGCAGGTGCTACTGTGCTAGCTCTCCAATTGAAATTACATTAGAGGAAATCCTAGCATTTTAGGCCTCTGTGTGTGTGAGAGGGGGGAAGGGGGGGGGGAGAGAGAGAGAGAGAGAGAGAGAGAGAGAGAGAGAGAGAGGATAGTCACATACTGAGTGAGTCACATTTTCAAGAGAATCTACAATGCAGTGTGCATAATCATAGCTGGGGTAAATACACCACTTGTCCCCTGCTTTAGGATGAGGAGTAAACTGCACAATTAAATACCGTAGATCAGTGGATCAAATTATCACAACTAAATATGATTAAGTAAACAAATACAAGTCAAAATATTCACAACACTTGCCTTAATACGGTATGCAATAAGATCATACATATTGAAGTTGTCGCTCTGCATATCTTGCTTCATTCTAAGTGTGGCCTTCCCCTCTTCAATCATTCCCCTCCTCATTTCCTCAAATAGTTTCAAGGATTCTTCCACCGGCCTGTCTCTCCAAGGACTGTTCATCTTTTTCTCTCTGTACTCCTTTATTTCATCAGGAGTCTGGTTCACCACACATATGGAAGTCAGCTTTTCTGGCCTTTAAAGGGTAATTGTCACAAAGTTATCATCATAATTTGTACCCTAGTACCAAAGAGGTGGTAGCCAAGTGGCAGCCACCCCCATCATCCAACCTTCCCACCAAGGTTCAAGTCTTAGTGGAAGCAAAAAGTTTCCATAACATGGAAATTGTGGGGTTGATGGATGATGTTTGTCATGGGCAGTTTAGTACCTCCCCTCCCTGGGCTGTAAAGCTTGCTGGTGGTTACCCCTAAGATAGGGGTCCAATGAGTGGGCCAAATATACTCGGAGTTTAAAAAAAATGTACCCCAGTCCTCACTGACCATTATGGATAAGAAATATTTTTGTGACGCAATGGAAGACAAAGATGAGTCATGATAAAACAATGGAAATCACTATACAAAATATGAAATGGGAGCGGCAGAGATGCATAGACAGAATACCAACCTGATGGTCAACATAAGCATGACCCCTCCTTATCAGCTCAACAGCTAGATTATACAGTTCTTGAAAATAATCACTTGTGTATGTTATCTGTAGGTTTGCAAGTGAGGACTGGATTAACATGAAGCTAATTTCAGAGTAATACGGATTCGAACTAAGGAAATGTATACCTTGAAAGGCTCCCAACCCATCCATCTGACTATTTCTTCAATATGGTCTATGTATTCTTTCTTTTCAGCCTCAGGATTTGTATCATCATACCTGAATGGTGCAAAAGATATGTGAGACCTAGCATTACCCAGTATGTCTAACCATGGTAATTCTGTTTGTTGGTATACATGGATGTCGCCCAGATTCTAGCCATAATATTCCTTATGCCAGCATACAGAAAACCCAAACATTACACAGATTTGCAAAGAAACTTCATATCACAAAAAGCTTTATAGGTTTCCATTGTATCTTCCTAATGATAAGCAAAAACTAAAGATTTCACAAAGACATTCCACATAGTATTCTATGTATTCTTTCTTTTCAGCCTCAGCATTTGTATCATCATACCTGAATGGTGCAAAAGATATGTGAGACCTAGCATTACCCAGTATGTCTAACCATGGTAATTCTGTTTGTTGGTATACATGGATGTCGCCCAGATTCTAGCCATAATATTCCTTATGCCAGCATACAGAAAACCCAAACATTACACAGATTTGCAAAGAAACTTCATATCACAAAAAGCTTTATAGGTTTCCATTGTATCTTCCTAATGATGATAAGCAAAAACTAAAGATTTCACAAAGACATTCCACATAGTGATTCTCTCATAAACCATCACTAGCACAAAACAACCATTAAAGTTCCCATAAGCCGAACTAAGTCACCAGAACTTCATTTAAGGTTTAACAGAATTTCAAACATTTACAGCGGGCATTGGCACATAACTTCATGTTAATACAATTATATCAGGCCAACAATAGCTCAAAACATACAGTTAAATCCCTCATAATGTTATCTTAAAAGAGTAATCAAAAATTGAAATGTCCTCATAATGTTGGAACAAGTTTCAATTCTAAATTCATCAAGGAAGAGACAAAGAAAAGTTACTTCCTACAAAAATGACATGCCTGATGAACAAAAGCAACAGATAGTTACTACTATAAGTCAGGGAAATACAAGAGAACACCAGAAGTTTGGAATAAAATCAGCTCTCAGACAACTGAAATGCAGAGCAAACCAAATAAATATTATCAGACTCAAAGCTTCCCACCTCAAATAGCAGTGTCCACCTCTGTCCTTTGCCAATCCAAAATCAACAAACATAGCCTGCAAGAATGAAAAATGAACAAATAAACAAAAGCATCTAACGACAACACAGGTTCCAAAGTCAAAAAAACAAAGAAAATGGCAGGAAATCCCCCAAGGTACCTTAGCATGACCAATGTGAAGATATCCATTTGGCTCAGGTGGAAAACGAGTAAAAACCTTTCCTCCTGTCACCTTCAAGTGTTTCTCAAGGATCTCCTTCGTGTTACAAGCTCTTAAGATATGGCCATCACTGAAGAAAACTTCAGTGTGCACCTAGAATGTACAGAACACTTTGATCAAATCATTCCATGTGGCAGCAAGGGAACTGTCAGTAAAGCCAACAATATACATACTTAAAAAGGAAAGTACAAATTTAAAGGGCATAAAAGCACAAACAAAAGGAGATATGCTGTAGAATTTTCGCAAAAAGCCATTATGTTTGTAGCACTGCTGACAGTATCTTATATAGATGTTCATGTACTGACGTACAGAAGCCAGAAAGTAATACCAATTTTGGTGGGGGAAAAATAGCACCATCTATTTTATGCTTCTTTTTAAGTAATTTAAAGATAAACTAATGGGGGCCAAGGGGATGTCACCCATTCACAAAAGGAGACAATCTCAAACAAAACCCTCAAAACCCTATGCTCTATCTAGTCAACTTTCAACAAAATCGAAGAAGATAACCTTTGTACCATCATTAGAAACTTTACACCAACTAAACAAAGTTCTCAAACAATAAAGCTTGAAATCATTTAAAGTCCTAGTCTTCTCCTCAAAAATCTGAGAACTCTCTCCTTCCACGCAGAACTGTGCACCACAAAATTGTTAAAGGTATCAAATTCCACACTAAGGATCCAACTATACTTTAATCGTCCTTTCCGAGCTGCTAGACCACCACTAAACTCTTACAAACAAACCCCGTTAAAGAAAAGGACATATTCCATAAAGCCGATACCCACTGACAATGGAGAAGAAGGTGGTTGACAGTCTTTTCCTTTTTAAAACATATAGAATAGGACTAGCCAACTTAAAATTTCTCCTTTTAAGCAAGTCCTCAGTAGGTCCTTGATAGCCTTGTCCATTCTCAGAAATACTAAATAATCTGTGCATTAAGAAGTCAGCCTTCCCCATTGTTGGTGAACCAGTCGTCCAAGGACCAGAACATATGACTGACCATAACAACAAACTAAAATTTTGGGTCCAACATGATTTAAAAGAGATACCAATAAGCAGGAGTATTTGAACACAGAAGGAGCACTTTCTCAATTATAACAAAACAGTCAATCGTGCAATCATACACAAAATGTATCAACACATAGAGATGCCAACTAAAGCCAAATGGAATACCCCTATGGCATAAATGAAGATTTTAAAAAGAAGAAAAAAAGTTCACAGAGTATGATTGTGGGTGGGGGGGGGGCGGGGGGGACTCTGACACAGGACATGTTGATACTTGATATAGATTTCCACCTTAAAATTTTCTAATGGTGAGGGGAAGACCAAAAATGGATTGAGCTCCTCTTCCGATGGTTCAGCAGGAGGTGCTGCGACAACAGCAGCTTTTTCCTACACACAATCAAGAATTATATAAGAAAGTTGCATCAACTCCCACAAAAACAATGATCACCACGAAACATAGTGGATGACAACCTCAACTTTGGCAGGCTTTTCCTTCTTCTTCTTGACAGGCTTTTCATCGTCAGCTGCTGTTCTTTCTCCCAACAGCTCACGAAGCTTTGCATCTATCACTTGCTGCAACATATGAACATATAGTCCACAAATGAGCAAAAGAATACAGCTCACCATGGAAAGAACAATTGATCTCAATTCGCAAAATAAGCACAATAAGTAGAGGATAATGTGACCTTGACAATCTTTGGATCGGCCCATGGCTCTCTCTTTCTAACATGTGCGAAAAGCTCACCCACTGAGAAAGCAATATACCAAATTCTCAGCAACCAGATAGGATAATGCCAGTCCCCGAATATGGTGATCACAGAAAGTTAACCATGATACCCCCCCCCCCCCCCCCGCGACAAGAAAGAAAGCAATGGGTGAGAAGAAAAAGAATGGCAAGCTTCTGAACCAATCTTGACATTTTACATTAATATTTCAAATTTTTCAAACCAAAAGTATATAATCCAGGCGCCAATTCACCATCATAGCTAATCACGAACAAATCCAAAGAAGTCCCTTAACCTTCCCTCAGCTTTCAAATCAGTATACTCACCATTTGTTCTATACCGCTGCTCTAAAATTTTAGTTTTGTTCTCTTCAAAAACTTCACGAACGGTGCGGTCAATCTCTTCATTAGAAACCTCAACACCTATAAAGAGCAATATTGGGAGAAAAAGAAAAATGAATATACATTCACTGCACTGAAAAATAAGTTCATAAACCAGCAAACTCATTGACCCGCATATAAACAGAAAGGTTACTCACCAACTCCACAAGCAGCTTCAAAGTCGGTGAGATTGAATTTATCAGGACCAACATTTGCAAAAAATGCAAACGCGGCATCCAATTGAGCTGGTGTTTTAATCTACAAAAATATCAAAGTTAAACAAGTCAACAGAAAATTAACTTCCTTCATCACAACATGCATGTGTGGCTTCTCGAATCCCCCCTCCCCCTTCATCTGATTGGTATACAAAAACCAGACTGTGAAGGATTAAGTAGATAACAAAAGATAAAACATTACTCAAAAATCAGGGCTCAAAAATGACGAACTAAAGACAAGAATTGGGTTTAGAGACGGAGACCAGCAATATAAATCCACGTAATCATATAAATTAACTAATCATATAGGTTGACCATGCCAAATTTAAATACACAGGTCCTCATCACAGCGCATTCTGTTTCAACAAATTACTGTATCTCCAAGAAATTCTCAAGAATATTCTAAGATTTCAAAAGTCTTTCCTCTCATAAAATGCTCAGTGAACTAAAATATTACCGGGAATCACATTTGGGATGAGTTCAGGGACCTACAGCCTAGTCCTAAAGCAGAATTAAAGAGAGCCTGGAAAATTGAATTGTAAGCCTATATTATATGTCTACACTATAAAGAACTGGAAGGCATTTAGTGGCAATGTTACGATTTAGCTCACTACCATTCATTGCTAAAAAAGTTTCCCCGAAAATTCCTCAAACAGATTCCCTACTACACACAAGCAAGAAGACCAAGCATTAAGTTTTAATAAAGTTATTAGAATTAGTATATATCCAAAATAAGATACATTCTAAACCACAAGCTGCTAAGAGATTTAGCAAATTCATGATTCACCTTTGTTGACACAACATATTCAGCTAAAGTTGGCCGATGAACAAGGGCATTGGCCGGGAACTTTGTGGCAACCTGCAATGCAAACAATTCCTCATTAATGTATATCACAAGAAGGCATACTTCAAAGCAAAAGGCAACAAACCAGAACTTTCACCAGACATTTAACAAAATGATAAGCTACTTTTCAACCACAACAAAACAAAAACAAAAAAATAGAACTGCAAACACCCATTTCAAATAATAATCTCCCAGTGAGGTTCAGAAATCCAATATTCGAAACATTCCAAACTGTCTCAATGATTATACTTGCGAAAACTCACCGTGTAAAGAAGATTTCCGATATTACGGCTGCATCCATCTGTGACACCGGCCTCAATTCAGGCAAAAAAAAAAAAAAAAAGAGTTAACTTCCAAAGTCAACCATGAAAAAATTGGGAAAAAAAATCCAATCAAACAAAATGCAAGAGAAATGAAGACTACCTCATTAATAACGGCAAGTAAATTATTGGTAACCTTATTATTAGCTACTGTATTACGAGCAGTTCTTTCATCTAAGCCAATCTTTATAAAGAGCTCCACCGCATTATCGGAGCTCTCAGCTGTTTTTGCCGGCATAGCAATTTAAGAGGCAATGAAAAAATATACGAAAGAATCAATTTCCAACAGCAGTAGCTTTAGATTTGCTGCCGACTCAGGGATGGCGTGGATCCCCGATGAGATTTCTGCATAATAAACAGCAAAGCTTATGAGATAAAGGGGGGTTTTAGTTTCAGTATGTGATAAATTGTTAGGAATCCACCTAAGAAAACCTAGGAGACCCACCTAGGGTTTACAAGGGATCCACCTAGACTGGGCAAGAGATTCACGCTGAAAGAACCATGACTAATGTTACAGTTAAACTATAAAATGATGCTAATAATCTAAAATTACAATCTTTGGACAAATAAAATAGGGTTTTTGGCTCAAAATAATCCGAAGTCGGAGGTCATTGGCTGAAAATAATCCAAACTCAGTTTTTGGCTGAAAATAATCCAAACTTTTAACCTATTTACTCGGACTACACCGAAATTGATTTCGTAGGTCGAATCGATTGCAACCCGAAAGACGTGCTTTCTTTAATTGATATTGGTTTTGAATTTATCTACATGTTCACGGTCACCAAGATTACGTATGAAAATCGATTTCGGTGTAATCCGAGTAAATAGGTTAAGAGTTTGGATTATTTTCAGCCGAAAAGTGAGTTTGGATTATTTTCAGCCAATGACCTCCGAGTTCAGATTATTTTGAGCAAAAAACCCAATAAAATATATACATAACTTTACCCCACAATATAAAAGAATAGGACAACAAGATTGATATCTAACATAATCAGAAATCTGACATTGATCATTAGGTTAAATCTCATTAATAGTGGAAGATCCAGGATTTAAACTAAGTGATGTCAAGCACAGTATGAATATGAATCTAAAAGTCGCCATTAGTAATTACACACCAGCACATAACATACCTAGATATCTGAAATTAACCTATTCAATCAACAACTCATAACTACAAAGCTAAAAGTCTTCACACATAAAGCCTCCTCTCTCATCAGAACATTCTCACCAGCATAAGTCAACTAAGAACACAGCTGCATGAAATTGCAATTAGGGTGATTGGTCACTCACTATGCATGTAATATATATTGGCTGATCAAGAATCAAGATTGAAGAAATTACAGCTCAAGAGATTTCAGAAACTTAACAACTTAGCAAATTTGAATAGTTCAACAAAGTTTTGACAAACAGTGTATTGAACAAAATTGCATTATCTCTTACAAACCCAAATCGAATAACAAATCGCAAGAAATGAGGAGGAAAACTTAGAAATTACAAGAATAAATAGAACAAAATGAATCAAAAACAGTCTGCATGTGGAAGGAAACAAACTTGAGATTAAGAGAATGAGAGGCAAGCAAAGAAATGGATAGAAAGTAAGGTATGTATCTGATGGCCGATGGATTAGGGTTTTTTTATTAGGGTTTTGAATTTGTGTTTGAGAGGAATTGATTTGAGAATGACAAATTAAATTACAGTCGTCGACCCACAGAGTCGAAGAAGAGAAGAGGGTCTGCAGAAAACAATGTTAAGTGCGTTAACGGCTAACGAAAAATGGAACGCTTTGCTGACTGACGGCTGAGACTGAGACTAGAACACAGGATTACACTATATTCCCTAATTTTTAATCCACTCCATACGTATACTGATAGTGTTAAGCCCTATTTTATGTATAATTTTGAGTATATATTCATAAAGTTTATATATTATATAAGATTATTTTATTTAATTAAGTTTATTCTATCTTATTTTAGATTAAGGGTGTGTTTGGTAGGATGAAAAATTATTCTCTAGGAAACTAGTTTTTTTTTTTGTAAAATGATTTTTCAAGAAAATGAATTTTCAATTGATATTTTCCAATTGTTTAGTACATTTTTCTGGAAAATTACGAGAAAGAGGATATCTTAATTGACAGCAATGGCAGTTGTAAGATAGCGACGAAGGAGATAGTGACAGAGGGGGGTGGAAGCGGGTTAGGAATACTCGTGTAGGGTTAGAATAAACATGGGAGGGGGTGGAAGCGGGTTATGTGATTAATGTGGGTAAGGAAAATTGATTTTCTTAGGGTTGGGCTCAAAAAAATAATCTACGTACTATGTGGAAAATGATTTTTCCCATTTTTTGTCCATCAAATATCAGAAAATAGAAAAATTATTTTCAAGAAAATGGTTTTCATCCCACTAAACACACCTAATATTAATAAAGTAGAGTAATGAACAAACGTGTTCAAAAAGAGAATCATTGCGTCATGGATTACAAGCCCTTTTTTTTTTTTGAAGACAATCAACTATGAATCAAAGGGACAAAGGAATTATCACAACCTTGGAGGCCAAGGAATTGGCGAAGACTTAGGCTTTATTTGGTAACCAATTGTTAATTGTTAATTGTTAGCTAATAGCTGCTTGGATTAACTGTTTGACTTTAACTATTTGGATTTGGATTAGCTAATTGCAGAAAATATGTTTAGTAAAATAGTTTTTTGTGAAAAGTTACCTCAAAAAGTTTCATCAAATAATTTTTTGAAAACTAGTTTATTGGGTTCAAAAAGCGAATATAAAAGACTACTTATCAAACACCTCAAGTACCTTTTTAACCTTGGTCAAAAAAAATTTGTGATTTTTATTGATCCTTCATGTATGAACTAGTCAAGCATGAAATTGAAATATACCGATTTAAAGTGGTTGACATTGTTGCATTATGAATATTGATAAGAGAAAGTCTCAAAGTAATTAAATAACAAACTCACAAATGTACAGTTTTAGTATAATATTTTTAAATAATTTACATCTATGGTGCACCTAAGCTAAATCATAGGTTTCTTACCTTAAAGACTCTAATTTCAAGAAAATCATAATGTGAACACAAAATAAAGACATTAAATGTAATTAAATTCTTATCATAATTGGGTGGATTACTTTCTTTATTTGTTTTTATATAGTATCCTTTGTGATTTCTTTCCATAATAGATAAATAAATTACTATTTAACACACCTATGACCATTAGCGTGACTTGTGTGAGGTAATAATATCTTCCGACATACGCCTATAAAAACGACTCTACTTGTGGCAGTTCTCAACAACTGGTAAACATTTTGTAACCTCGCCTAGTTTATTTCAATTTACCTGTCTATAATCTTTGTCTTCCCTAATTCATCTTCATGTCAAATCTTTTCAATAGCCATGACCTATTTTGCCAAGTAGTTGATGTCAATCATGGGAATGTTAATGTGAAGCTTGCACTTGGTTCTAGCAAATGGCCAACTTTTACACATCAAATAATGTCCAACCAACTTTGCCTAGCTCAACATGTAGGTGAAGGAAGGATTAGGAGATCAAATCTAATGGTACCTTTTGGGGGTCGTGCTAATACTCATGACCCATGTGTTTCCCAACCTCTGCACTCTACAAACCCTATAAACATCAACATCTTCTTGGGCAACAATTCTCCCATTAATATTAATCGTGTGAACAACAATACTCCTTACCAGAGTGCACTAAATACTCTACCAGCTTCTTCTTCAAGTAAGATACCATGTTGGAAGAATGTTATGAGCACTAGACCCTCAAATTTCAAACAACCATTGCTTGATCTATCATTAAGCCAAGATTCCATGTTGGATAATAACCTTAAAACTCATGGTGGATGTCAAAATAGTTCATCTTCTACATCCATCTCAACGCCCCATACTTTATCAACTTGCTTCCCAAATTATAACCAAGAAGCTTCCTCTAGAGTCAATATGGTACAAACATTACACAAAAGTACTATTCTCCAAGAAAATGCAAATGTTGAACCCTTCAATTTGCTAACTAGGTACATTCCCAACAAAAAGCACTATCCTCATCTTGGTTCTTCTAGTTCAAGGATGATCTCACCAACAAGGGAAATGGGATACACCTTTGATGAAAGAAATTATGCAATCCATGAACAAGAGCTCTGTTCTAACCAACAAAACACTCCTACTCATCCTCGAAGCCTCTTTATGTCAACAGATCAAGCACGAGACCAACTTCGTGGATGTTTTTCAATCAACAACTCCCCTCCTCGTCCTAATTCTAATGCACATTTTCATGCTCCTCGTCCAATCGCCATGGTTAGTCCTCAAAGGGATTTAGCTCAAGAGACTATGCTAACTCTCGGAGGTGATAGGACCTCTCGAGCACAAAGACGCCATAACTCAGATACAAGGTACAAGAGTCATCCCTACATTAAGTGTGGATCATATACTTGCCCTCACTGTAGCCAAGTTTTTGAGAATCGATTTTACTTTTCCTCACATATACAAACTCATTACAAGGATGAATCCCTGAGTGAGCGGAAGAAAAGGCGTGCAGCTAAGACTAAGACAATAGACTTGTGTATTGCACAATCTTCAGAAGGAATAACCGTCATCCCGCGGTCTCTTCAATCAAAAGGTAAGTTGTTCAAAAGAGCCAACAATTATAGTGGTTAAGGTGAGTAAAACTAACCATGGAGAAGACTATGTTTCTCTTAAGGTTAAGAATGAGGTCATAAATTAAGTCATTAGCATGGAAGCTTGCTTAGATTGTACTTCTTCTTCTTCTTATGATGGTTGTCTTAATAAAATGTTTAGTTTCATGTTGAACCTTCTTAAAGCACAACTCACATTTTGGTCATTTAAGATATGTACTATATTTTCGATGGTAATGCATTATGTTTATTGAGGTGAACATGTTCCATATATTTTTGTATGTGAGCTTGCGCGTGTGTATATGTATTCACATATAATTGTGTGTCTACACACATATACGCGTGCGCGCACACACACCCATGTATATGTGTATGCATACATATGTGTGTGTAGAGTTGGTTAACAAGTCAGCTCGGGTCGGTTCGTGCTCGTGTGGAACTTAATTGGGTTCAAAATCTTTCGACTTGAACCTAATTCATTTATTAAACGGGTTGGAACTTAAAACCGTTTACCATTTAAATTTTAATCGGGTAAACCTTACTTTAACCTATTTACCCATTTAAGTGAGCATGTCAAAATTAGGTTATCCGTTTACATGTTAACCTATTTATGCAAAACAACTCATTATGGATCGAAATAATAAAATATTATGCTTCAACATTTCATTTGAAATCTAGATAAAGGAGGTTTTACGTCACAACCAACACAAACTTGAGTCAAAATTACAAGTCTTGCATATATTTTAAAGAGTAAAACATATTGTTTTCACTTAAGCTTATTGTTGAAAGGTTTAAGTGGGTAGGAATTACGGGGTAAACGCGTTGGCCTATCTAACTCATTTGTTAAATGGTTGAGTAGGTGTTTTTCATGTCGAAAATCCGAACCTAAACCTAATCCATTTAATTGAGAGGGTTTATCGTATCAACCCATTTAATTAAACAAAATGTCTATCCAACATCACTTAATATCGTATTCGGTTCGATTCGATAATCGCTGCGGTCAACTTTTCCCAACTCTACTTATGGGTATCAAGGTATCAAAGAATGAGAGCGTGTTCAATCAAGGAAGGACTATCCCTTTTTAGGGTGCGGGCATTGACTGCAAGATTAAATCATTAGAGTGCAAGAAGCTTACCATGAGGAAGAAGAAAGGGAGGGCTCTCAATCCATGGTCTTTGATGGACCAACGGGTGTTTTCCTTCATTGGATTGGCCCATCAATGGATTGGCACTAGAGGGGTGGTACAAATTGACCCGACCTGAAAATCGACCCGAACCCGCCCAAAAGTTTAAGCTTAGGCCTGGAATTTCCAAACCTAAAATATAAATAAACCCAAAACGACCCGTACCGAACCCAACTTGAAACCGACCCGTCCGTCCGACAGAATTGACAGATCTTGGAAAATTCACCTTTCTCATGACGGAAATAAAGACCATCATTCGAAGACTGAAGACGGTAAAGAACGTAGGCGAAGCTCGAGCTCATATTTGATTCTCAAGTGGTTGCTTAATGCAGAATGTGGAAGGAGATGGTAGGCTCGGAAGCGAAAGTCTCATGTTGTTTTAGCATGGCAAACAAGGTGGCTAATCGAATTGCTAAATTAGTTTGTCTTTCGGCATTCATGTTGGAAGTTCCATTGTCACAGCTTGATACGTCGCAAGTTCACAACAAATAAAAAGCTACCAAATTCATGAATATATGACAAACCCTCACATGTTGCTTGGGCATAGTTCTACAATCCACAACTAACCAGAGTCAAGTGCTCATCCAGAAACCATATGAATTCCAATATTCCATGACAGGAAAATGAATAAAAGGTATTCAAATACAATGAATTTAAGAAGAGATGTTACCCTTAAAATCCTACATACTTACAAGAGTCGGCAGTCTTTCTACATGAGGAACCGTAATGTTGATGTCCCAAAATCAACTAGCGAGTTTGAAAGCATCAATGAAGAGACCGTAAGTGAAACCCATCTTGAAATTGTTGAGGAGGGCGATTGGGAAGGTTACCTTTGGCCGACTGTAGTAGAACTTGGTGACATATTCCGTGACAAGCACACATAGCACAGCAGCAATGACATCATTGACACCTAAAGCTCCAAAGGACAGTGAAATTGTTTGGGCCACATAAAAGCCTCCTAGCAACGCGATTCCCCCAAACAAGGCCCTCCGAGAAGGTTTCCTAAAATAGTTTCTTGACAGCTCCGGTACAAGCCGGATGATGTCCACCAGCCTACGGGGGCCTTCATTCTCTTGCACAGCTCGGATTGGACGGAACCCACGCTTTGATGGTGAAGAAACTGTGAAAGATTGTCCGTATGAGATCTTTGTGTTCGGCCTTAAGGCATAACTACTAAGGAGGCCTATAGAGCTCAACCCCACTGCTTGCACCATGGATCAAAGTTGGTATAAAGCTTGCTGCATAAAAGTAACATTAGAACCACAGGAAACTAGGAACTAAATCAAGCAGGTTTCGGACAGTAATACAAGCATGTAATGGTGAAATTTCACATTTAACATAAATTTTCAATAATTGAATTACAAGTTTAATACAATCAAGACAATTGTCATCAACGAGCATTTAGCAGAAGACCTAAAAATGAAATTGCGCACGATATCATAAGAAAAGGTTGCAATTTGCCAAGTTAGCCAAGTCAAGTGTATTCAACAATCTTTACCCATCGACAGATATCCAATAAACTAACCACACATCCACTTAAACTACGTGCAGTGGAAACTTTAGTAGTAATTCAAGCAATTCAAGGAAACTTTGCAACTCCCTGGCGGATCAGGCATTTGGTGGAAGATATTCGTGGTCTTCTTTCGAAGTTTACATGGAGTAATATTTCCCATATTTTTAGAGAAGCAAATGGCGCAGCTGACTGGCTTTCAAAAAGAGGACATCATCTGCCAGTAGTTGAAACATGGAATCAAATAGAGGATAGAGAGTTCAATAAAATTTTGTATGAAGATAGGGTGGGAAGATTTCTTGTGAGAAGAAATCTTTAACCACCTCTCTCTCACTTCTTCTTTAAAATAAAATTTAAAAAAATGTGCAGCGGTCTAGGATTTAAACCCAGTTCATAAAAAATGTAAAATATTACAATAGGTATGAACACTAGATTCGCCCTCATTTCCCAGATTATCAGCCGTGCTTTTTCGCTTTTTGCCTATTGTCTTGCTTTTTCCTTGTTGAAGTTCAATAGCAAGGAGTCCAAGGACTAGTTTCAGCCATGTAAACTGTAAACCTTTATGCAAACTATGGCTAGTAACAGTCGAGAAAAAGGATGCTTTCTTTTCAATCATCATAAATAGTATGGATCGGTCCATATTACATTGTAAAAACAAAAATAGAATCAGGAGAAAACTATCCAAATCTCACACAATATCCTACGATCAAATAACTTTAATTTCAGTACTATATTAGCCAAGGTTCATAAATTTCACCCTAAGTTCTAAGCTCTAATTCATCATTTTCATTCACAAATATTTGGATACAAGATAAGAGGCCAATCTGAAATACTTGAGTAACACATTTACCCTAACTAGACTCTGACCCCATTAACATCAGCATTTAATTCTCCAGAGGCATATGTATAACATATCATGAAATGAAATGTAGTTGGAAAAATAGGTGATTGATTCAGTATTTCAGTATATACAAGTCAATCTAGCAATGCAGGAAGATGTTAGGTTTCTGGATGGAAAAAATTTGATTCCGCACACAACTTGTCAAGTTGAAAAATTCCAACAAGTTAACTTCCAACCTTATACCTGTATTGGCCTCAGAAATTCACAAAATTCAACCAAATCAATTTCAATTGCAATTCTGCAATCCGAAGGTGATTCCATCAATTCAAATTCACAAAAATCATGAGAGGAATTAAAAGTACAAGTAATCAAACAAGAATGTATACCTCAAAATGGTTGAAATTGAGAGAGAGAGAGAGAGAATTAGAGGATTGGACAGAAGGTAAGGCCCAGCGAAAGGGGTTCCGGCGTATTACTGGTGGCGTCGCCGGCGGGAGCAGTAGAGAGATAGAGTGGTGGTGGCGGTGGTGGTGGTGGCGGACGACGGCGGTCCAGCGGGGTGGTGGTGACCACTGGTTGAATGAGAGACACACAGTCGGGTATCAGGATGTCCAGCGCTGTTTTTGAACACAACCACCCAAGTGTGTTTGTTTGTGAGAAATTCCATTTGGTACCCTGTAATATTTGTCTATTCCAAATTATCAACTGTTTTTTCAAAAATGAAAATGATAAATGTCTTAGGCAAGACACATAGTAAGCGTCTTTCTATGGTACAAAACCTATATATTTGTAAATTAAATTGAAAAAAAATTACATGATTGGTTTCTATAACTATAATAATATATATATATATGGTATAAAATCACACTATTATATATTTTTTTTATAAATTTACAAAAATGCGTCTAAAATATGCCCAACGGATAGGTTTCATTCGTTAGGGTGTCAATTTTAATTGTTGGAGTAGCCAACATGTTCCAAACTTCTTATAATTGATAATTAATAGTATCTGTCAAAAAATTTGAGGTTAAAAATGATAATACGTATTAGTTTTATAAAAAGGGTAGTGTCTTCGGACAAGACACATATCATCACCCTTTTCAAAATATTCTGAGTGTTATTTTGAAAACTTTTTTCATTTTTTTTATGATAGTTTAACTCTGAAAAAGGCTAACAAAGTATCAAAAATGTTACAACAATCCGCAAGAAATAGCGAAAGAAAACAGCAGCAAGCCAAAACACCACAGAAACTGAAAAATTTTCCATTTAGTGCATGTTTGGCCTAGTTTCTAAAAATGTGTTTTTGTTTGTTACAAACAGTTTTTATAAAAACTATTTTTGGAGAAGTATTGAAGTGTTTGGTCTAGCTTATGAAATAAGTGATTGTACTAAATTAAAGTGTTTGGCCTAACTTATAATATAGTGTTTTTACTAAATTTAATTTTTTTAACCTAACTTTTAAAATTATCATGTGCTTTTGGGAGTAAAATTAATATATGATTATTTACATTTTTCTCTTTTTACTAATTTTTAAACAAATTATCATGTTTTAATTTTAGCAGTAATTATAAATGTATAGTTGTGAAATAAGGGAATGTTTATTGATATCTCTGTGAGTGCAAATACACATGCACAGATAATACAAAGAGAACAAATGAGAGGAGCTATTTTTAGTACATTGATTAAGATAGAAAAACAGCTAAAACAGATTCTTGATTTCTTGAATCTTGGAACCTTAGAAGCTCCCAACTGCCCATATATGTCCACGAGCCCAGCTATATCTTCACAGCCCCCCCTCAAGGTGGACTGGGAGGGACTTCAAGCAGTCCAAGCCTTGAACATAACAAGTTATGCTGAGCTTCTCCAAGGGGTTTTGTCATTACATCAGCTAGTTGGTTAGCACTTGAGACATGAGAAGTTTGAATGAATCCCTCTTGGACCTTGTCCCTAATGTAATGGCAATCTATAAGTATGTGCTTGGTACGCTCGTGAAAAACAGGATTTGCTGCAATATGTTGTGCTGCCTTGTTGTCACAATACATGGTGATAGGAAGGTGAAGAGGGATATGAAGATCAGTTAGGATTTGAGCCACCCATTCTAGTTCTGATGTGGCAATGGACATGACTCTATATTCTGCCTCTGTTGTTGATTTAGACACTGTCTTCTGTTTTTTTGTTTTCCAAGAGATTAAGGATGTCCCAAGATAGACGCAATAACCTGTCAATGATCGAGCAGAAAAGGGACAAGTGCCCCAGTCAGCATCTGTATATGCAGATATATGAAAAGAGTCATTGGCGGGATAAAATAATCCTTTGCAAATACTTCCCTTTAAGTATCTTAGGATATGCATAGCAGCATCCATATGTCGATTTGTAGGTTGCTGGAGAAACTGAGAAAGATGTTGGACAGCATAGCTAATATCCGGCCTTGTGAGAGAAAGGTATAGAAGCCTTCCAATTATTCTTCTGTATGGTGAAGGATCTGTCAAGGCTGTGCCTGTGTCAAGAGATAGTTTGAGATTAGTTGGGATGGGAAATCTAGCTGGTTTGCAGGCTGTGAGTCCTGCATTAGATAGAATATCAGAGATGAATTTTCTCTGATTCAAAAAAGTTCCTTCTTTAGATCTTGCAATCTCGATGCCAAGAAAAAAATCTAACTAAGCCAAGATCTTTTATGGTGAATGTTTGATGTAAGGAATCCTTTAGTTGTTGAATGCCTTCAATATCATCTCCAGTAACCAACAAATCATCTACATAAACTAGAACATAGATGAAACCATGATTAGATGTTTTGATAAAGAGTGAATAGTCATTTTTGGATTGAAGAAAATCTTTGCCACAAAGAAACTTGGTAAGTTCTATGTTCCATTGTCTCGAGGCTTGCTTTAAGCCATATAGAGACCGAACTAATTTACACACTTGGCCTGATGTTGCTTTAGTATATCCTTGAGGAGGCAACATATAGACCTCTTCATCAATAAATCCATGTAAAAGGCATTATTAATGTCTAATTGATGGAGATTCCATGCTTTTATAGTGGCTAAGGCAATAAAAAACCTAACAGTTCCAAGTTTAGCTACAGATAAGAAAGTATATTTGTAATCTTTATCCTTCACTTGAAGAAAACCTCTAATGACCAACCGAGCTTTGTGTCGCTCAATTGTGCCATCAGGTTTATATTTGATTTTATAAACCCATTTTGAAGTTAGAGCTTTCTTATCTGGAGGGAGATCAGTGAGGATCCAGGTTCCATTTGCTTCTAGAGCACTCAATTCTTTGTCCATGGCAGCTCTCCATTCTGGGTGCTTCACTGCCTGAGCATATGTATTAGGTTCATAAGTATTAATCATAGCAGACAGAGAAGTTACAAAATCTTGAGAGAGATGAAAAAGATCAGTAGAAGAAAAAAGAGGATGAGTAATTTGAGTGGAAAAACTCTGTGGTTGAGTGTGAGACAGATAAGGAGAGCTTGTTGTATGCTTCTTGACTTGGTGGCTATAGTCTTTGAGCCACGATGGGGGTTTTCTTGTTCTTGAGGACTTTCTGAGCTGAGGTTGATCTTGAAGAGCTGTGCTAGGATGATCAGAATATGTTTCAGAAGGTTCTGAACAGACAATGTCATCTGGGTTAATGATATCATCTGTTTGTGGATGAAGCACAGGAACAAGGTCATGATTAGTGTTATCAATCTGTTCAGGAATATCAGAAGAAGCAGAAGAAGAAGTGTTAGTTGGGATTGGTTGATCATAAAAGTCACTGCTATCTTCTGAAAAATGAAAGATATTGGGGTCAGTTTGTAAGGATTTTATTTTGTCTTTAAAGGGAAAAACATCATCTTTAATGATGACATCTCTAGAATGAAAAATCCTTTTAGATTGTAAATCATATAGTTTATACCCTTTGTGACCAAAGGTGTAACCTAATAGAATGCATTTGGTAGCTCTAGGTTCTAATTTGTCTTTGCTGTTTAAAATAGCAAAACAAAGGGAGCCAATGGTTCTCAGACCATTTAGATCTGGTTTTGAACCATGGAGAACCTCATAAGGACTCTTCCAGTCTAATTTGGCCATGGTTAGCATGTTGATTATATGTGTTGAGGCTAGGACACATTCACTCCAGAATTTTTTTGGTAGGGCAGCATGTAAGGCTCTTGCTGTGTCAAGCAAATGCCTGTGTTTCCTCTCTACAATGCCATTTTGTTGAGGGGTATATGGGACAGACTTTTGATGCACAATGCCTAGAGTAGAAAACAAATGTTGACAGGTGCTGTTAATAAATTATGTCCCATTATCAGATCTAATCATGGAAACTTTGGATCCAAACTGAGTTTGAATCATACTGAGAAAATTTTGAATAATACTGGAGACCTTGGTTTTGTTTGCCAGCAGATGGGTCCAAGTATTTCTTGAGTAGTCATCTACAAAAGTCAAGAAATAGGTGGAACCATCAATGTTTGGGATCTTGTAAGGTCCCCACAAATCAATATGTACAAGATCAAACACAGAAGTAGAATGTGTAAGACTTCTTTGAAAAGGCAATCTGTGAGCTTTTGCTAATATACAAGTTTCACAAAAAAAAAACTTTAGCAGAAGTGTTTTTACAATCAGGAATGTGTATCATCTTAGAAACGGATGCATGTCCTAGTCTATTGTGCAAAGTATGAATCAAAGTCTCACTAATAGGTGTAAAACTAGTGAAACTTAGAGAGGGATCTTGTGACTGTCTGGTAGGAATGATCCTGAATAATCCATCAGCAAGGGGTATCTTGGCAATAAGTTTCTCATTTGAAAGGTCCTGAAAACAGCAAAAGTCAGGATAAAAATGAAGAGATAATTGGTAATCTTTGATTAACTTAATGACAGATAAGAGATTATATTTGAACTCTGGAACAAACAAGACTCCTCTTAGAGTTATTTGTTTGTTTATAGTCACATTGCCAACAATTGTGATCTTTTTGAGAGATCCATCTGGAAGAATGACTTGGACTGGTTTAGATAAGGTTTGAATGTCATGTAATAAAGACAATTCAAAGGTCATGTGATCTGTGGCCCCAGTATCTATTATCCAAGGGTATCTTTTCCTTTTTAGATGATCATTAGAGATAATAGTACCTGCAAATTGTGCATTACCAGTGAACTGAGATAGAGCTTTTCCAGCTGGACTATTTCCTTTGTTGATTTTAGCAACTTCTTGTGCAAGAGCTTGTAAGAAATTGCTGTCAAATTTTGATAAAAGACTTGTTGTCATGTCTTCATCATTAGTGTCCAGAGGAGTTTCTTGATCATCATCAGCTTTCAGAGCATTGGCAGCTAGCTTATGATTGTCCCTTTGCTTGTTGTCTCTTGGTCCCTTGTACCAATCAGGATATCCCACAAGATGGAAATACTGATCTTCTGTATGCCCAGTTCTCTTGCAGTTGTTGCAGAACCTTCTCCCCCTGTTATTCTTGGCATCTTTATTCTTGGCATTATTTCTTCCCTGAGAGCTTGAACCAAGATCATTTTCCTGATGTCTTTTAACAACAGCTGCAAAGTCATTGTTATGACTAATGCTAGATGTAACTAATTTCTGTCTTTCTACTCTCGGAATCAAGCTGTAAGCCTTGTTGACAGTGGGCAAAGGATCAGTCATCAAGATTTGACCCCTTATATTATCATATTGATCATTCAGGTGGAGCAAGAATTGCATCAACTTTTTCTTTTGATCAATATCATAAGAATGTTTGTTAGCAGAACAAGTGCAAACAGGAGCTTCAGATATGTCAGCTAGCTCATCCCAAAGCTTCTTTAATCTTGTGAAATATACAGCAACCGAATCATCATTTTGATACAAGTCATTAATTTCTTTTTCTAACTGAAACATCAAGGGCCCATTTGGTTGACCAAAACGTTCAGTTAGATCTCCCCAGAGGTTTTTGGCAGATGTCACATAAATGAATGCATCAGATAATTCAACAATCATAGAGTTCAATAGCCAACTTACAACCATTGAATCACACTTAGTCCATTAATGAAAAGTTGATGCAGTCTCTGCTGGTTTGGCACACTTTCCATCGATAAAGCTTGTCTTGACCTTAATCTTGAGGGTCATCTTGACTGATTTGCTCCACTTTTGAAAATTTGACCCATTAAACTTCAGATTGATTAGAGGAATTCCAGGATGATCTGAAGGATGCAGGTATAAAGGATCGTTATTGTAATCTTCAGAAGATTGAGCTGCTGCTGTTGTAATTTCTCTAGTTGTAGAGGAGGTATCCATAGGTAGACAGAAGATCAATCAGAATCTAGAACTGAGAGATCAACTTGTGATTCTGATAAAAAAAAGAATTGATCAGTAAAGAAAGGGAAAAGGGATCGAGCTATCAAGCTCTGATACCATGTGAAATAAGGGAATGTTTATTGATATCTTTGTGTGTGCAAATACACATGCACAGATTATACAAAGAGAACAAATGAGAGGAGCTATTTATAGTACATTGATTAAAAACAGCTAAAACAGATTCTTGATTTCTTCACAATAGTTATAGTTGTAGTTATAATAATTACTATTATAACTATATATGGTCTTACATAACTATACAATTCTCTAAATTAAATATTTATATATCAAAAATTTACTAAATACCATATTTATAAAGAAATTAAATAATAAAAATCTCTAACATAATATTAAATGTTCTAACATAATATTTAAATATTTAAATGCTATCTTTATAAGAATCATAATATTTATTTGAAATTATGGAAAATAATCACTAAAGAATCCTATAGATTGAGTAGAGATTAGTTTGTAGGAAGTAGAAGCAGCAATTTACTGCTTCTGCTTTTGGAGCTGTTTTTGGCTAAAACTGTTTTTGGAAAACAATTATTAGCTTCTAAAAAATACATTGTTTGATCTAGTTTGTGCTTTTTAACTCCAAAAACACTTCCAAAAGCTAGGCCAAATAGGCTCTTAATGAGCTTCTTTTTGTACTATCATTAAATTTCTGCTCACAAAACTTTCGTCATCTCTCAATCTCGCTTACTTCATCCTCTTAATCTCACACTTAACTCACTTATAATAATTTCTAAAGTTGTTGTCAACTCGAAATAATATCTCTTAAGTGTTCAAAATAAGTCTACTACTTAGAATAATTTTCAAAATTAATTTACCATTTAGAATATTTTATAAAGTGTGTGACAACTTGTAATAGACAACAAGAGGACAATTAATATGGAACAAAGGGAAAATTATTTATATCATTAATAATATCCAGATTTCGAAGCCAAAAAGAATATGGAACACGGGGACAATTAATAATACCCCTCTGTTCTATATTAATTTACCATTTGATTAAACTTTGACTGTTAATTACTCATAAATTATAATGAGTTACAATATGAAATTATCATCATTAGAAAGATACTTTACTAAAAATTATAATGAAGATAATTTCATATTGTAATTCAATGTAATTTGTGAATAATTAACGGTTAAAATTTAATCAAGGTGCCAATTAATATGAAACGGAGAAAATAGTAAATTTATAAATTTATATCTAAGAATGACATTAAAAACCGTGACAGTCAACAAAGAGAACAATTAATATGGAACAAGGGCACAATTATTTAAATTATTAATAATATCCAAAACTCGAAGCCAAAAAAAATTACTCCGTATTGAAAAGGGGACAATTAATAATAGTAAACTTATAAACTTATATACAGAAGTAACATTAAAAATCGTAACAGTTTTAATAAAGGAAATAATATGACAAGCTGACATATATATATATATATATTTTGAAGGGAACAAGTTTATATATTCTTGACATCAGGCAACTTTGTTCGTAACTTCTGAATGTTTCTGAAGAACTAGCTGATATTTTTCACTGTTTTGTTTTGCTTGTTTTTCTAGGGTTACTGTGGGCCTGTGGCCCAATTTTTTGATATAAAGTCTGTACTGTACCATATCCTCGTACCGTGAAGTGGCGTGAAACTGGGGCTGTTAACCGATTAATCTTCAAAAAAGTGTTTCTACGTTTTAGTTTTGACTTTTGAGGCGTCATTATTAGCTTAATTGCGTCAGAATAATTTTAAAAATACAAAGCTACCATAATCTCGATTTGAAGGGATGAACAGAATATAACATCTTAAGGTAATGCTCTTGGAAAGAAACAGCAGTCTCGCCCATAAATGTACAACTTAAAACAGCCTGAACTGAACCAACACTGACTTTATTCGCAGCAAGAAAATTGATCGAAAAGCTCGGTTGCAGTAGACTAAGAACTACGATCACAACTTAAAACCCGAACTATGCTATAAGTATATAAACCAACTACTGAGGATTCGGAGGACGACTGTTGGCAGCAGAGACTCTGGAACCCCATTCGAGCAGCTCTTTGCTTGTGTCGTCTTTGTGCACGATCACTTCTATGAAGCATAGGCTATCCTTCTTCGGCCCTGTAGCAGTCGCTATTGCTTCCACCAGATCTTCTTCAGTAAAAACCTGCCCAAATAGACGACATTCAACCTTGTCAGAAAGACATAGGAAATCAACAGATGTGAAAAAATACTTAAGGTATGAGTAACAGACCTTGGCAGTCCAGCATTTGCCTTCACCATTGTGGATGGCATCGACAAGAGCAGTGTAATTCCAGTTCTTGATCACATTGTATGGGCCGTCATGGATTTCTACCTCGATTGTGTATCCCCCGTTGTTGATCAGGAAGATGATGGTCTTTTGCCCGCATCGCAGCATTGTCGACACATCTTGTGCAGTCACCTATGGGACCAAGCGTGGATTCAGTAAATCATAAATCATATGCAAAAGCACCAGAATAAAAGGCAGCAATGTTAAGGAACCCATTCATACCTGGAAACTCCCGTCACCGATAAAAGCAAGAATACGCTTTTCAGGCACGGCTTGTGCGTAACCGAGAGTGGCACCAACAGACCACCCGATTGACCCATACTGCATCTGGAACTCGTACCTGCGAAACCCAGCTCGCATCAGTCAGGCACATATTACATTATACAGCAAAAGCACCTATTACTCGCATAACAAACGATCGTGTACATGTATAATCCAACTTACCCGCATCCTTCAGGCAGCTTCAACTTCTGACAGTTAAACCAAGAATCCCCTGTCTCAGCAATGACAGCATGCTCACTCGACAGCATGTTCTGTATATGCTGGAAAAGCACATTCACCCTCAAAGGCTCCTTCGCCTCACACTTGAGCGGCTTCCCCTCGGGAACAAAGATCCTGCTGTAATTCTCGTACGCAGTGGTGTTCTTCTTGATCTTCTTAGCCAACGCCTTCAAGAAGTCCTTCATGAGGACGCACCCGAACGCGGGCCCATTGCCGATCACGACCCTGTCTGGCTGCACAATGATAGCCTTCTCTTTCTTCAGAAGGAGGGAGTATCCGACCGAGCTGTAGTCGTTGAATATGGGCCCCGCAAAGAGATACGCATCAGCCGACTCGACAATCTCAGCACAGAAAGCGGTGCTGACAGCGCCCCAGTAGGTCCCGATGAAGTGAGGGTGGTGTTCGGGAACGAGTCCTTTGGCCGAGGGCATCACGGCGAGCGCATAGCCGCTGGCGTCAGCCAAGTCGACAAAAGCATCAGAGGCCTTTGCCGCCCGGAGTTTGGGTCCACCCACCATGACCGGCTTCACTGCTTTGTTTAGAAACTCGGCCGCCGCTTCTACTGCGGCGTGGAGACCCATTTGGTTGCTCAGTCTGTACCATAACAAGCATATGAATATGAAAGTGTATTAGACCATATACAAAGCAAAATTCTAGAACTTTTATCTTCTCTCTCACAGTTGTCACAATTTCTCTCCTACTTTTTCTTCACTCTTTTAAATTCTGGGCCTCTATGCAAAAGACTCAAGTTACTCCTTTTTTTCCTTTTTTTTGTTAAAAAATCCTCTAATTTAATTTACCCTATTTCCGCCCACCGCATATACACACAGACAAGGAGGTACGGTCTCACGGGTACAAACACTAGGTTTGTTGCAGTCCTGAATGTTGAGCGAATATACACATTATCAGATCTTGGGCAAGAAATATGTATTTTATAATATCCATATGCACAGATCCATTGAATGAATGTGAGACATTGTTCTAAAATAATACTCCCAAAGGACACTCATAATTAATTAATTATCCTAAACTAGGAAGTGGGTGGTCCAGTATTATTACCAATGGGTTCCTTCCTACGTGATCAAAATGGAAATTCATACTTTTTTCCGAATCTTATGGAACAGACGTCAGTAATTCAGTATGAATATCACCCACGAGGGATAGTGCTGTCGGATAATTTGGTGAATGTCAAAATTTGGGGGGAAAAATCTATGTCCGGACTGATTTTTTCTGGGTAGGAAGGAACTTTGCCAGCTATAATGACAGTATATACACTACTAACACTACTACACTAACCTACCCTCAACTTTCATAAACAACTTCCCTTTTTTAATATTTTGATCAACCAAATCAAATTATTTTATGAACAAGTAGCGAGAAGAGAGAAAGAGAGAGAGAGGAATTACTTAGGAGAAAGAGAGAAGGGAACAGGTTCCCTGCTGAAGGTAGGATGTGGAATCGCCGGCAAATTGCAACTGATGCTAATATACACCGGCTTACTTTCCTTCAACGCCGTGGAAATCGCCGTATCAATCAACTCATGCGCATCATCCAAATTATTCACCACCGCCTACATTTCATCATCAACATTCATTCACAAACACTAATCAAAAAGACATTCATAAATTAAACCAATCATTCAACTTCAATTCTATACAATACCTGAAAGCAAGTGACAGTTTGGAAGCACCGCAACTCCTGGCTAAAATCCGGCAATCCAATAGTATGATGCAGCACTCTGTTCGTCCCGTAATCATTCGAGTTCGGACCTCCGACAATACAAATCACCGGCAGATTCTCACTGTAAGCTCCGGCGATGGCGTTGAGCACGCTGAGGCCGCCGACGGTGAAGGTGACGACGCAGGCACCGACGCCGCGGGATCGAGCGTAGCCGTCGGCGGCGTACCCGGCGTTGAGCTCGTTGCAGCAGCCGACGAGGTTGAGCTCCGGCTCGGCGATCAGGTGGTCAAGGAGAGTCAAGTTGAAGTCGCCGGGGACTGAGAAGACGTCCGTCACGCCGACCTGGACAAGCCGCCGCGCAAGGTGGCGGCCCAGGGTGGCGTCGGCGGCGGCCAAGGGGACGACGGGGGTGGTGGAGTTTTGGAGGTGGCAGACGGTGCCGTTTTTGCCACCGTTGCAGAGGTCGTTGCTTGTGGGCTTACACGTGTCCAGTGACCCAATTTTGGTATCCATTTTTTTTTTTTTTTTGGTTGAGTTTCGAGAAGGAGAGAGAAATGTTGGAAATGTTGTGGAAATTAAGTAGTGAGGTGTGAGGGAATATGAGAGGGAGGGAGGGGGTTTATAAAGGGTTGGACTTTCTTGGTGAAGAGGGAAAATCAGATTCTGGGGGCGGTTTTAGATGTTAATATTGGATTTCGTTTGTGGTTTTGGTTTTGCTTTTTGTGAAAAAGGGGAAACAGCTCGGAATTAAAAGCCAGCCTTGTGATTATGAGGCAACATTTCAATTTTCAGCGTTAACAACTGGGCAGAGGATGTTCCAGAATTTGCCATAGAAAAATTGGATTTCAGTAATTTCTAGATTCATTTTCTATGTTAATAAATTATATTTTATTTTTATATGTGGACGGTCTAAATGGAAAAAAATTGTATTTTGGTGAGATACTACCGAATATATATACAAATAAAATGGATACACTTATAGAGTTGACAACCATCGTAAGTAAAATAACTCTTACTCATACATATGTTAAGTTTTCTTGATGATTAGTTTTTTTATTTAATAAAAATTGTAAAATATATATTTTAAAATTTTAGTTTATTTAAAAAGATTTTAAAATAAAATATTTTTCAAAATATGCTTGTTTACTAGGCAAAAATTTAGAATTAAGGTATTTCAATTTTAAAAAATTTAGTAAAAAAATTTAATTAAGAAAATATATTTAATAATGTTGTACTAAATAATAAAAAAATGAATGACGAAGATAAAAGTTGACACATATATGAATAAACGTTGTTTTCATTATGGTGGTTATTATGGTTGACACTTGACAACCACTATAAGTTTTTCCTACCATAAATATGATATATTTTGACTTACATTTTATTCTAAACTTAGCACAATATTTCTCTATGATTTTTAATGAATTTATAAAATTTATCCTAAATTTTTTCAATTTTTTGACTTTTATTCCTTTATTTAAAAAAGAGGAAAATTGAATTTAAATAATCTGAACTTTGGGTCCTAGTATATTTAATAATATGAACTTTAGAGTTATTTCTGAATAATCTGAACTTTGGCCCCTTGGATTCCTACAACACGTCAGCAAGTTAAGATTTGGGTAAATTTTACTATATCATCCCACACATTACCACATTTTTTACAATTTTATCATTCCTGTAGCATTGTGGGCCATAGTGAACTGGGTCGTTACTCTTCACTTTCTCCTCTACTTTTCACATTCTCTCCTCACCTATCATATCAACTATATTTTCCACAAATTTTAATATAGCATTCCACACCTTACCGCACTTTTTACAATTGAATATCTTAGTTGTATAAATATTTCTCCCATTGAATTCTATAATAGTTTAAACCAACGAATTAATATTGAGAGGGGGTCTTTTTTTCAATTATTTAAGGATGTCATTCTATAATATTTTAAACCAACATATTAATATTAAGATGGGATTTTTTTTCAATTATTGATGGCGAACTAGGCCAAAGATAACAATTAACCACAAATTCCAAGGCAGAATAGCTAGACATAAACAATATAAAATAGTAAATAATTTTATAAACTATTAATAAAGAATGTCCGTGCAAGGTATGAACTAAAAATTATAAGTTTGATGTAATAATATATATTAAATTTATTATATCAAATAAATATTTCCTTAAATTATAATAAATATGAAAAATTATAAATAATAATACAATATTATGTACTTTATATATAGTATTATATTTATTTTTCAAATATAATATATAACAATTTAGTTTTCATACTAACATAAAATTCTTTAAATATTGTCATATATTAAGAAGTTTGAATAGTTTGTGAATTTAAAAGAGAGAGAAATTTGAAGTATATTTAGCCTTGATTAGCTTGACAATATAATAATTATACAATTAGGTCCAAAAGCATAAACTATTGGTGTTAATAATATTGTATTAACATAACTAATGTATGATACAACAAGAACGGGTCTCCCTGGTCAATCATAAATCATAATGAAGGTCAAATACATATATAGGTGTATGTTTTGGCTTTTAATTTGACTAATGAATTCTTAAAAAAATGACGAAAAATCGAAAGATAACATAATGTTAGTATAAAATAGAGCTCAAGGAGTGTATATCATTTACTAAAGAAGAAAAGAATGTAACGGGTGTGTTTTTGGTTTGCCGCTATGCTTGTTTGCTTACTTACTTATGTTCACACACGAATTTATTAGTTTACCCTTGGATATAATAGTTAATCACACACGAACTTACTCTTTTAACCTTAAATATAATAATTAATCACACACGAATTTATTCTTTTACCATTTAATATATTAAAAGAGACGGTAAACATGGGACCAGTGTATTTTGATTTCGGGTAAATTTTACTCTAAAAACATGACTCGGGTATATTTCAAATTCAGGTAAATACGGGTCAGATGTTCTTTGATTGTAAAAATTCCTTTTTAGAGTAAATACAGGTCATGTATATTTTGGTTTCAAGTGAATTTCTCTAAAAATTTCTTTTAGTTTTATGTAAATATATTTTGATACAATTATAATATTTGTCCAATAAAAATGTTAAAGTTCTTAACATACGACCACCGTTAAAGAATTTTATGTTTGTATGAAAACTAAATTGTTGTACATTATATTTGAAAAATAAATATAATTCTATATATACGTTACATAATATTGTAATATTGTTTGTACTTTTTCATATTTATTATAATTTAAGGCAATATCTACTTAGGCCTCGTTCTTTTATGCGGCTGGCTGTGGTGCGGTGTGGAGGAAATGTAGTGGATTGTGGTGGGTTGGAAAAAGTTGTGACGGATTGTAGTGGGTTGGGGAAAGTTGTGGCGGGTTGCGGTGAAATAGGAAAATTTTAACTTTTAATAAAAAGATAAATTAAATTAAAAAAAATAAATAATGATAGATTATGGTAGATTGTGATGAATTATTATATCAAACTTATATTATAAAACTATAATTTTTAGCCCGTGCAAGGTCTAACTAGTAATATAAAAGAAAAATCTCCATTCCTTCAAGAAAACGCATTAGTAGCAGCGGAGTAATGCAACTCATAGTTTGCATTATGGATGGAGGGGTCAACAAAGTTTGAATTTGCCCGTCAAACAACAAAAATCGAGTCAAAGACCACAGACTATATATTTGCAACCCTCCCATTTAAAATCGTGTGCTCCGCTTCACGTTACTTTTTTTTTTTCTTTTTTTTCTTTTTTTTTTTGGCCAACGGCTTCATGTATCTTACGAGTAGTCGGCAATTAAAAGATACTCCATTTGAAACATGATGAATTTTATGAGCAATCAAAAACCTGGAAGGAAACATAAAGATAAGACTAGAGTCAATGAAAATGTGGGATGCAAAATTCATCACCATTTTAGAAATTGCATTATTAAACACCTATACAATATTCAAGTTATATATATATATATATGATAATAAAAAAATTAATCATATGAATACACATGCATATCCCACAAAGTACAATTTATCTAATCCAATTGTTGATATCTTACAAAGTTACAATGCAATAAATTTTGACGCATACACATATATATACACACCCATCAATCTCTATTTATTTATCTACTTAACTAACATTTTTATTTCTAATTATTTGCCATTTTATATTCTAAATACAACCTTTATCAAATTTACATCTATATTTTCCATTCCTAATAATTAAATTTTACTAATTTAAGTAATTTTATAGTTTCTCTTCCTAACTATATTAGTCATGTTTTTTGGATTGGATAAAATGAGGTTTGGATGGACTGGATTGGATAAGTTATGATTTTTTTTTGGGAAATTGTGTTTTTAGATAGGATTTTTTTTTTTTTTTGGAATTGTGTAGGTTTGAATTTGATTGGATTTGATTGGATTGGAAAAAGTTACAAATCCAAAGAACAAGACCAAGTTTTTTGTTATCTTCTCAGGCTCTGTTCTTTGATACGGTATTTTGCGGAATGGTGTGGTGAGGTGTGGTGAAATTGTGGTGATATGGTGAAATTGTGGTGGGTTATTGGTATGTGGGGTAGGTGAGGAGAGAGGATGTAAAAAGTAGAAGAGAAAAGTGAGGAGAGATAAAAGTAATGATTTGCGGTAAAATGTGGCGAATTGTGGCAAATTGCGGTATATTGTGGCACCGCAGTTTGACAACCGCAGAAAAGAATAGGACCTCCATTTATTAAAGTGAAAAAAAAAAAGAATGGAGAAAATATATATATAAATATATATGGGCCAGCAGCCAGTTGTAGATCCAACTAGTAGTTAATTAGGTTGCATAAACCAAAGATTACAGAAACACAGGCATGACAATTAGGCTGAATGATAAAATTGTGGGCATGTATGATTACGTCCACTGGTTTTATAAACCAAGGAAAGGAATATGACCCGTGGACCGTGGTCATAAAACCAAAGCTTAAAAATAAATAAAAATAACTGAAAACATAACAAATGACTTTTCTTCTTTTTCTGACTCTTCATGAATCGCTCTCCATTGATGCTGCTCAGCTGCTGCTGCCACTCTCACATTATTGTTATTTATTATTCAACGTGCTTACCTAACTATTTTTGAAAAGTTTCAAACACCATTTGTTTGAGTGTTTGACTCTAATGTACGTATGGTTCTCCTGTATAATGTATATTCCTCCATTATTATACGGTAGAACCGTATGTACCTAGCATGATGTGGTCGGTATATATAGGTAAACAAAGGTAGATTCAAACTAAGGCTCAGTTCTTTTGTACGGTGGGTGGAATGCGGTGCGAAGAAATAATTGAAAAGTGGGGTGAATTGTGGTAAACTGTAGTGAGTTGTGATGAGAGTTGTGGTAGGTGGGGTATGTGAAAAGAAAGAATGTAAAAAGAAGAGGAGAAAAATGAGGATAAAGAAAAGTGAGAAGTAGGGGTGGAAATGAGTCAAGCCGAGTCCGAGCTTATAAGGCTTGAGGCTTGGCTTGTCATGTATTGGGTAAGCTTGAGCTTGGCTTGTGGCTTGCCGAGCTTGAATATGCTCGGCTCATGCTTGGCTTGCCGAGACTTGTGAGCTTGGCTTGGCTTGTGGCGTGATCATTTTTTTTTTTGAATTCGGGTAAAAGAGGGTTACAAAGGAACTTAGGAGATCCTTCTCTTAAGGCGTTGGACCGTATCGGGTTTAGTGTCGGGTTCGGTGCCAAGCTTTCATAGCCGGGATTGCGAACGTCGATCTTGCCCTTCCTCTCACCCTTGTTGAAGAACCCCAAGAAGAAGCACCTTCATTCGTCTCACATCCATCAATTGTTGAGCCTAGCAACAATAGAGTTAACTCCATCGTCTCTCATGGTATGACTACTTTTGGAGTCCCTCCCAGCATTGTTGAAAGGGCTCAAGAATAGACTCCTTTAGTTTTATCATTGCCACTAATCGAGGACTTAAGCAACCATGGTGATGACTCCCATTTCCCTCCGCCCGTGGGCACTCAAATTCTTCATCATGAGAAGAACAAGGTAACCACAGGCTCTCATATGAATTTTATTGAATCGTGCATGATCTTTAGGAGACATTGGTTGTTTGATGATGCTTGTTGGCGTGATAAGTTATATGATGATTATGTGGTGTCGAAGTTGGATGATTCTCTACACTGGAAGTGGATTGTTAAGAATGTTGGTGATCCTTTGGTGTCTAGTGACAAATTTGGGTTTGATGGAGCTATGATTCTAGTTCCACCAATGTGTATGGGCTCGTTATTTGTGTCATCCCTCAATGGATATTGTTTGGATGTTGGTCGTAGTGACATGAACTCTTTGAATGGGTCATATATGTTATTTGGTCGACATTGGTTGTTCGAGAAGTCTATTGGGATGTCGAATCCGTCTTTGTTCCTTACACTCTTGATGCTTTCACTACCCCGAGGCCATGTTGATGCTTTTATGGCCCTCGTTTGGTGTTTCCTACACCGTGTCTTTCCCATGCCTTTGAAACCACCATTAGCCCACAAAAGCAAAACCTGGGTGGGAAGTGAGTTGAGGAACCTCCTATCGAGCGAAACACGGGGTGAGTGTGCTCTTGGTGAGGGCAAGCGATCCATAGCTTTGTCTTTACCGGGATGCAAGCTTAGTAAGGTTGAGCGTTCCCTAACTCCACAAAATGAACCTACTTCTGTCCTTTGTCCTTCACCCCCAAACCTCTTCGCTAATTCCTATTTTTTCAAGAAGGTTGGAGTTCATAGCGTGACCATGATTGGTTTATTGGAGGGTTCATGCAACGGTTGGTCGAGCCTTGGAGCGAGCCTTCATTTTAACTCCCAAGAGTTGAGGGCAACTCTTTTTCAAGAAGGGGAGTATGGACCGTATCGGGTTTAGTGTCGGGTTCGGTGCCAAGCTTTCATAGCCGGGATTGCGGTTAAGGATAAGGTTGATGAAATCCCGACCCATCATCACCGGACTAAAACCGCTCACCCACTCGTTTTTAGGAATCGTTACACCTTTACAAAAGGCGGGGTGGTGAGCATCACACTATCGTGGCCTCGGCGAGCCCTCCTTGTTGGAGTAAGGAGAGGCTCGGGACTTGTCAACGACCTCGGAGGCCTCGGGACCGGATTGGGTCATCCCGGGAATGAAGGGCGTGTTGGTATCAAGTCTCGGACGTAACCAAGTTAATAACTTGCAAGGGGAAGGCAATCAGAGGTTGGAAATGCGCGCGCCTTCACGTTTCGTGTCATAACTCCTTCAATACAGCTCCGATGAGGCTCAAATTTTGGGAGCTTATAGTACACACTGAGAGCTTTCCAACGATATCTTACGGGCCTAAAACGGAGTTCGGATGAAGAAGTTATGCGCATTTGAAGTCGGCAGGGAAAACTGCCCAGAAGCCTAACTCGCCCGAGCAAATGTTGGCTCGCCCGAGCCAACATTCTGTCATGGCCGCGACCCATCCAGGCCAGCGACAGGCCAAGGCAGTTAGAGGGCCAGCTCGCCCGAGCCACCCATCTGCTCGCCCGAGCCGCTCTTCTGGTCGGACGCGTATTTTCGTCATTTTTGCCTTGTTTTAGCCTAATTCCTAGTTTATTATAAATAGCTTGTTATCTCATTTTTCCAGGCAGCTTTTGATGATTATGAACATGCTTATGCATTGGTTAGGGTTTCCCTAAGTTTTCTCTCAAAATCTAGATTACTTTATCCATTGATTAATGGTGGTGTTTCTAGTCATTCCTTTATTGATCATTTGGTGGATTCTTCCTTTATGATGGTCATGGTGGGGTGTTAGGCTTTGGTGGTGGAATCTCCTTTATCCAAGGTCATATCCAATCCCTTTGGTGTTCAAGGTTATTGAAATTGGTTGATTTTGGTTATTATTCTTGTTATTATTCAAGTTCAAGGCTATTGTTGAGAAGTTCAAGCATGGGTGATTGAGATGTTCATCTTTCTCCCCTTATTCTATTGCTTATGGATTTCTCTCATCTCTTCTACAACAACAACTCAAGCTAAGTCTACAATCTCTCCCATCGCGCCACGCTCCAGGCGTCTTCCTAACTTATCATGAAACAAAATTTTAAAAAAAAAACTCAGAAGACGGGCTAAGACTCCAAACATCTAGCTTGGCTCGGCTTGTGAGCCATCGTAAGCCGACTCGTGAGCCATCACAAACCGGCTTGGCGGGAAGCTCGTATAGCTCGGCTTGAGATCGGCTCGGCTTGGCTTGGGCTCGAGCTCGTGAGTTAAACAAGTCAAGCCAAGCAATAAGGAGCTCAGCTTATTAGGCTTGGCAAGCCTAATAAGCTTGTGTTTGTATTCTGCTATTACTTTTGATAGGATATTTTTAGGTTGACTTTTATGTATTTAAATATTTTTTCAAAAGAGGTGAATTAAAGTTGAAAGCATTAAAAAACCATAAAAAGAGGGCAAACTATCACGTAAGATTGCATTAAAGCTATTAGCACTTTGTATTGCCACAACAACAACAAAAAAAATATTAAGCATCGTCATGTCCTCATATTCAAATTAATTTCATTTTGCAAATTATTTAGTATTTAAAACTATGAATTATTAGTATTTGTCATAATAATCACGCCAAGCTAGATGTTTGGAGTCTTAGCCCGTCTTCTGAGTTTTCTTTTATTTTGTTTCATGATAAGTTAGGAAGACACCTTAAGAGAAGGGTCTCCTAAGTTCCTTTGTAACCCTTTTTTTACCCGAATTCAAAAAAAAATAATAATAATGATCATGCCATAAGCCAAATCAAGCTCACAAGTCTTGGCAAGCCAAGCATGAGCCGAGCATATTCAAGCTCGGCAAGCCACAAGCCAAGCTCAAACTTATTCAATACATGACAAGCCAAGCCTCAAGCCTTATAAGCTCGGGCTCGGCTTGGCTTATTTCCACCCCTATGTGGAATTATTGTGAATTGTGGTGGGTTTGGAAAAATTGTAGTGGGTTGTGGAAAGTTGTGGTGGGTTTTGGTTTTAATAATTGTAAATGTCTTGGAAAATGTGAAATTGTGATAGTTTGTGGAAAGTTTAATTTTTAATAAAAAAACTAAATTAGAAAAAGTAGATTTTGGTGGGTTGTGGTAGATTGTGGTGGGTGGGCTGTGGTGGAATATGACAAATTACGGTAAGGTGTGGCACCGTAGTCAGCCAGCCGCATAAAAGAACAAGGCCTAAACCATTTATACTATTATTGATGATGAGAAAATATGCACTCAAGAAAGATATATTGAAAATGAAGAAAATACATTACAACATTAATAGAAACAACGCGCTGACTTTCAATCGCAGTCATCCATACCTTGCTTGGTGCATTTGGTAGTACATCATAATTTACAAAGGTACATAGTAAGAATGAGACAAAAAAAGGATTCTAAAGAGAAAATTCAATGGAAAAGTCAAGGTGAATTTGTCCTTTTGTAAATTTTGGCCGAAAATGGGTGAAATTTGCCTAATTATCCCCCAGAACCAGCTAAATAAAAATGTATAGGATCTATGCCTACAACATTGAACATTTAGGTCAAATTGTCAATAAACCAAAATCCATATTACATTCCGACGATTTTTTTTAAATTTTTGACGCCAAAATCTAAACGACACATATTAAAGACCATAGCAAGCACTTCCTTTGTTGCATGTTGTTTATCCTCTTTGAAAATTGTGTCGTTAAATTTTAAAATTTTTACGGTAAACTTCTCAATATATATAATAATTTGTTATATAAAATCATTATCATTGAATTCGTATATTGTGATTGTTAATAAGCTATTATAAGAAAATCATCAATAAAAAATAATATTGAAAATAAATAATATGAAACAGAGGAGTATGTGGTTTTCAATAAATAAATATATGTTTTTTTTAAATGATTTTGTTATTTTTCCTAACTACATGAAGCGAACATGGGAAATAAAGCAAGCATCACATTGTCACATGAAAAGCTTAAATTATTAAATGAATAAAGCAAATACATACCCAAAATTTGTCGGAAATCATGGGATCATTAGTCGTCATTCATTTGGTCACCGCTTATCGCCTTTCATTTTCATTTTCATTTTTCCATATTAATTGTCATCTTTAAAATTTATACAGTCAAATTTTTAAAATTTTGACCATAAATTTCTCAATATATACAATGTTTTGCTGTATAAATTTACTACTATTAGATTCGTAACGAAAAATACTATCATAAAAGTATAATATTGCAATTGTTAATAACATATTATGTAAGAAATTATTAATTAAAAAAGGGTTTTTGGCTCAAAATAATTCGAAGTCGGAGGTCATTGGCTGAGAATAAACCAAACTCACTTTTTGGCTGAAAATAATCCAAACTTTTAACCTATTTACTCGAACTAAACTGAAATCGATTTTCGGCGTCAGAATTTTGACTGGGTAGCCGGAGCATGTGTTTCTTTGATTGATTTTGGTTTTGAATTTATGCTGAATGGGGTCTACATAAGCTGAACGGTCAGTATTCTAACGTCGGAAATCGATTTCGGATTAGTCCGAGTAAATAGGTTAAAAGTTTGGATTATTTTCAACCAAAAGGTGAGTTTGGATTATTTTTGGCCAGTGACCTCCGACTCCGGATTATTTTGAGCCAAAAACCCATTAAAAAATGACATTAGATACCTAGAAAATCAAAATGATGACGATTAATGTGAAACGGTTTAACTGGAAGCAGTGCATACCAGAAGATTTCCCATGCCGTATTGTCCTTGGACTTATCAACGTTGCAACTTGTTACACGTCGTCCCTCTGTTTTATGTTAATTATTCAATTAATGTTTTATTAAAATTCTTTTATAATATAGATTAAAAAATTATATACTTTGTATATATTAAAAATTTATCACTATTAAATTCGTAACGAAAGTAGTTTTCGTTATGAATCTAATAATAATACTTTTATATGGTAAATCATTGTATATATTAAAAGTTAATGATATCAACATACAGTTAATATGAAATTCAGAGTATAAATGTATAATACAACAATATTATCCCGCATTTCGTGATTCCTTTCTAGTGCTATTTCGTTCGACTCAAATGTTTGAATTTGTTGGATCTAGCCCTATTTTTTGGATTGGATTGGATTGGATAAGTAATGATGCTTTTTTGGGAGCTTGTGTTTTTAGAGAAGATTTTTCTGAAGAATTGTGTAAGATTTGGATTCGATTGGAAAGATTTACCAATTCAAAGAACAAGGTCATTCGATTTTGGTATTGATCAAATATTCGAACAAAATATTTATTTTTTATTGTCTGGACTCAATTTTGACCCGAATTTAACTCCATTCGAATTATCCAACCCAATTTAACCTTTAAAAAAACGGGTCCACATATTAATTTTTTATCTGAATTTTAATATTGACCGAACCCAAATTTACCCAACCTGATTTTTTGTCAGGTTACTTTCTGGTTCTCAGTCAAATTGTTTCTTCTCACTGTTTCCACCTTCACGTTGGTTAGGGATGGCAACGGGGCGGATCGGGGATGGGGGGATATACCCCCGTCTCCATCCCCGCTCCCAAAACTCATCCCCATCCCCGCTTCGGGGAATGAATCTTGCCCCATCCCCATCCCCGCGGATTCCCTATCCTCAACGGGGATCCGGCGGGGATTTTTTAAAACTATCAAAAATCTAACTAAATTTTAATCGGATCCGGTTTTTGATCGGACCCGGTTTTTAACCTGTTCAAAATACAATGTATTTAACTTGCTCAAGTAATAATACATCAAAATCAAATAATAATACATTAAAAAGTGTCATTCGGAAAAAAATATAATAATACATCCTCCTCAAATTTAAATTGTTTAATGACAAGAATAAAGTAAACTAAAAAAAAATCTTCATCAACATCCCAACTTCTTCACCAACATCCTCCTCATTAAGCGATGGTATCTCTAACTTCTTCATCAACATCCTCCTCAAATATAGTATACACTGCCAACGTATTGAACAACATATTGAAATAGAGAACACACGGTCACACACACACTGAACAAAAAAAGTAAGAAACCATATAAATCTAACTATCACACACACACTGAACAAAGAATATAAAGGTACGAACTATAAGAAACAAACCAACAAACAATATTTCTAAATATCAGAGATTTGAACACACTAAACAAAGAAACCATAGATTCACAAATGAACACACATTGAACAAAGAAACCAACAAACCCATTACCATTCTGAGACTTGAACACACACGCACATCAGAGAATTCTCGTCAATCTATCTAACCTACCAAATATCAGAGATTTGAACACACATAGTCACACATTGAGACTTAAACACACTGTCACACACACACACACTAGAGAATGAGAGGGAGATCCTGACCGAGCGAGCGATTCAGCAGCGAACGAACGGACGGCGGACGCACAACGCATTGAGCGATTCAGCAGTGAACACACGAATGCACGCACATGCCACAGCAGCGATTCAGGACTCGGGAGTGAAGGCCGAAAAAAGACTGAAGCGAGGAGCAGATATTGTAGAGTGAGGGCTGTGAGATTCGTAACTCTGAAGGAGTGAAGGGAGGGAGCGAGTGGCGAGTCTGTGTCTCTGGCTCTCTGCGAGTGAGGGCTGTGACTGTGAGAGTGTGAGGGACTGAGGGTGAGGCAGGCAGTAGAGTCGAGAGAATGAGAGAATGAGATTTAGGGTTTAGGTGGTGAGAAATTGAGAATGTGAGATTCAGATTCAAAAATCAAAAAAAATTCAGCGAACTAAGGGAAGCAGCAGTTCCAAACTTCCAATTTAGGTTTAGGGTTTCTGAAAATAATTTGGAAAATTACTATTTTGTCCTTCTCATTAATATATATATTAAATTTGAATAAAGGCTATTTAGTAATTTTAACATTTTTAGGGATGAGGATTCGGGGATGGGGATGGGGAATTCACCCCGGTGGGGAAAATGGGGACGGGGATGGGGAAAATTTTGTCCCCATCCCCCCCCCCCGGTCCCCGAGCGGATTTTAAAAAGTCATCCCCGTCCCCGTCCCCGTCCCCATCCCCAATCGGGGCCGGGATTATTCCACAAAGCGGAGCGGAGCCCCGGCGGATTTGGGGATTCCCCACCCCATTGTCATCCCTAACGTTGATTCCAGATTTTATGCTCAACAAAAACCCTGTATGCACAATTCGCTGAATAGTGAATACCCATCCGTACTAGCGTGACTCATAATCTAGTAGAACGACTCCAAATAACTATCAAATAAATTATGGGTCATTTTTGTATAAAATACTAGTAGCATATTAAAACTTTTACTTAACTATTAAAAATTCATTCTTTACACATTCATAATTTTAGATAAAATGGTCATGTTATAAAATTACTTTTTGATATATTTCTTATGAACGGTTTACTAGCAGCGATAAAGATCAATGCTAATAGCTCTACATGTAGTCGATCTTTATTGCCTACTCATGCCAGTATCCCATTAGGCTCCATTTTTTTATACTATTGGTGCAGTGTGATAATAATACGCTACGGTGAAATTTTAAAAAGTGTGGTGAAATCTGGTGAGTTTTGATGCGAGTTGTGGTAGAGGACTTTGCACCCACAAACTACCTAAATGCCACATTTTGGGCAAAATTTATATTAACAACGCCAAAATTATACGCTACATACATGCATAAGCATCTGCAGTACGCGCCAGTGAGATTTAGTTGTTGATCCAAATGTATGAGTACGACCCATTTTTACCCGCATCTGGTTTTCGCTCTCTATTGGGAGATCGAGGTGCGACCATATCATTACTCTTCGAAACACTCATTTCCGAATCCTTTTTCCCTGTCCTATGTACATTTGTTGAACATGGAGCCTCACTTGAGCGAAGGCTTTCGGCGGGTATTTTTGAACTGAACATCACCACTAAGAACAGAGCTGATAAACCTCTCTACCGCTTCTATGGTTAGATCTCCTGTGTAGATTGCATACTTGCCTCTCCGAGGCTTGTAGGCCAATAGGAAACTATCGTATGATCTCAACCCGGATTTATCAAACACTTCCAGGAATGCTTGTTGCTGCTTGGCATCTAACAACGTGTACGAAATAGGGTCCTTGAAATCAGATGATGGACTGCTGTTCCTCGACAGCGACTTCTGAGAAACCTGGATAACACAAAAATCAAGTTGAATGAAAAATAAATACGCGATTCTTGAAGCATCAAATTGAAAATGACTTGTTTTTCTTCATTCGTTTACAAATACTTGGAAGGATTAGAGTCAACTAGAAGACATCACGGCAAATTCGAATGATTTTTGTCAAAGAACATCGCCTTGCTTCAAAATTTGAAATGAAATATGATAGGTTAAGTAAAAGACGGGAATTGCATTTGCATGAAACAAAGCAAAGACATGAAATTGTGTTGGTAAACACACTATCGCTCGCATTCATCATGCTATCAAACGGACCATGTAATTCAATTTTGGTATCCAAAGTGTTGGAGCCAGGAACATGCACAGATGCACTTACCTTCAATAGGATGGACTCAATTTTCTCTCTTGATTTCGGCGATCTATAGGCCCCGATAAAACAAACAGGGGTTTCTTCTCCACAAAGAGTCTCAAAAGTGGATGCTGTCAAATGTGGTATATGCTTTACTGATGGTTCGCTTTTGGATTTCTTTGTTTGAGTAGAAGCAATCTTCTTGTTCTTCTTTTCAAAGCCTTGCAGCAACGCGCTAAGTTCCTCGACAGCTGACTCCAAATCTTTCACAGATATCCCTTCCTTTAATACATGTTTCTCTCCATTTGACAACCATCCTACAATGGCTGGTAGAGTTTTAACCCCTAAACGTCTGACCTTAGGATCGCTAACATCAGAAACCTGCAAATCAACAAAGTCTTAGGCGCTGCACAGAACTCACGCTCATTTTTCAAACGAGATTTTTGCTGCAATGTTTTCGACAACATACCTGCGTATCACAGAAAATAAACTTCTTGTGAAACAATCCGCTGAGGGTACGCCAAATGAGTGGTGTATCTTTCTTGGTTGACAAAAGCATAACTCGGGGCAATCTTTCCCCCGAAATGGATGAAGGGTCAAAGTTATCCAGGGTAATGCGCTTCGAAAATCTTGGCAAATGCTCCTGACAGAAACTCTTCAAACTCTTCACATCCATCTCACCGTAATACTCCACAAATGAACCGCTCGAACTTGGAATGTATGAATACACAAAAACCTTTGGAGTACTGCGAGGATTTAGGCCGTGCTTCTTACAGAATGAAGACTCACTATCACAGTTCACTTTACCAACCTGCAGAGAGCGTGTGCGTGTGAGACAGGACAAAACTATATACTGCATCTGCCTTCATCTTCATGTAAAGTCGAACTATGAAAATTGTAACCACTAATTTCTCAACATATACATCGATCTATTATATGAAAGTACTGTCATTAGATTCATGATGGAAAATAGTATGATAAGAATAGTAGTATCGTATTTTTTTGCTTAAACTATAATGTGACAATCGACAATCAAAAAACGACATTGAAGACTGAAGAATTTAACAAGTGGTAGATAAAATGAGGATGAGAGCCTACCTTCAAAGCTCCCTTTAGTGAGTTAGCAATCTCCTCCAAGATTGAATCATACTGCTGGGTTGAAAGTGAGGGTGTATAAGACAGTACAAGCCAAGCGATCCCCTTGTCATATATTTCTTTCTCAAAGACTTGTGAGTTAACAGACCGAACGACAGGCTTAGGAGGACTCTTGAACCCAGATTGAGATCCGGGTGAAGTACGAGAACCACCGAACTTAGAACCTGATGAACTACCAAAACCACCGAACCCAGAAGCACCACCTGCGTTGCTACCAAAAAAGTTTGAGAAAATATCATCAGAACCAAAACCATACGAATTACTGCTGCCACCAGGTCCGCCAAAGGAGAAGGTGAAAGTCCGGCCCCCTTGTCCACCCATACTCTGCCATTCATCTGGCCTAAATGAATACCGATTCTGCCCTGATCCACCACTCGTGAAATGAGTGTATCCTCCATGATCTCCGGCTGTCCCAGCATCAAATGAGGGTCCGCCTCTCTCGTCACCATAAAGATCATAATTTTTCCTCTTTTGCTCGTCCGACAAAATTTCGTATGCTGTGGATATGGAACATAATGAATATAAGGAAATTACATCAGAAAAGTGAAGCAAATATATTAGAAATAAAAAGCCATTAGTATTGCACTATGATAAATCCAGAAAGAGAATGAGGGACTGATAGAACGGGATATCATAAAAATCTGAATAGATGACAATGATTGAACACAAAAGAGTTCCACATAAGGTGTCATATAAGAGTGCATTACCATTGTTAATCTCCTCAAACTTCTCCTTAGCTCCCTTGTTCTTGTTCTTGTCTGGGTGATACTGCAAAGAAAGCCTAAAACAACATAGCATGGAGAATCAGTTTAAAGAAGAGGATTTGTAGAGACGGGCTAACAACAAGATTTTTTACTTTCCATACAAATGATCAACAACATGACATGTAAATTCACCGGCAAGGACCACAAAGGAATTACATTATATATATAGGCTGGCTCATTGGATTCAGAGTCTTGTAGTTCCCCATGAGCTAAAAAGGTCCTCCAGCATCGAGATACGGAGAAGTTGATGAATACAAACTAGACCAAGACAGGCCCTTTTCTCTAATTGGTATTTTATGATGGATCATACTTTGTATGGGATAAGTAAATCAACTAAAAGTTTAATCTAATGGTTAAGGCCCCAAGAATGGTTTGTACTCTAACAACCCAACCCCCCCCCCTTCTCAAGAAAACGTCCTGTGGGCTTCAAGCATAGATGTTGCAATGAAAGTTGGCGCAAATGAACGTTGGGGCTGCTGAGTTCTGAGATTTATACCTTAGACATCTCTCTCATGAGGCTCTGATACCATGTGAGAGAACGAACTCAACCAAAGCTTAAGCTGAGGGTTGAAGACCCATGAATGGTTTTGTACTCTCGACAATTTGCACTCAATCAACTTGACTTAACCCTACCCCAGAAAATAATCTAACTCAATTAAAAAGGAACCAACTTTGTGAAAACCGCCATCTAACTCTAAGATATCAGGACACAATCAACAAAATCTGAGTGCATTCAAATGACTTCATCCCTCTTACACAATTCAACTCAGCAATAATCCCAATAGATCAAAAGAGCAGAAATAGATGAAAATATGTGATGTGCATTTTCATCATATCCTGAATCTTGTCCTAGAAAACACATGAATGAAACTAGCACAGGGTGATTTGAAAGTAGAAGAAAACGCAAATGAACATACCTGTGGAAAGCCTTTTGAATGTCCCTTTGGGTGGCATTTCTGTCAACACCTAGAACCTGAAAAGCAGTTTCATGCAACATGTTTAATAGGGTGCCATCATAGCTGCTTCTGAAATCATACAATTCAGCCTATTCTACATACATTGATTGATACTCTTAGTTTCCTTCAGAAACAAGAACGCAGTCAACCAATCAACCCTGAATTTCGACATTGATGACTGATGAGTAGAAGAATTATGAAAGCCCATGAACCCCCTTTGCCTCCAAAAAGTACCACCACATAAATTTCACCCAAATTCACCCAATCAAAACGAAATTTAACAGTGACCCGGATTTAAACCCTAACTTACCAAAAACCCCATAAACAATTACACAAAATTTCAAGTTTCAAACCCCACACTGATCACTCAAATTCACCCAATCAAACCGAAATTACATGCATAGAAAGAAAGAAAGAAAAGTAGAAGTGTAGAACATTACCTTATAAGGATCAACAGCCTTCTTAGCTTCTGCTACGAAGATAATCAACAGCGCAAACAAAATCATTCCCAGCTTTAAACGGGTATTCATTGTGTTTGTATGATCAGACTTCAACAACCCAGAATTCAATACCTCACCGATTGCAAGAATTTCAATCCTATTGTCTTCTTTCCTGTTTTGTTTTTGGCGTTATTGAGAAGATATTTCGCGAGATTGTGAGAGATAGAGAGCAGCAATTTGAAAATAAAAATAAATAGATTTCGCGCGAAGTCCCAGAACCTTCAAGACGTTTCGGGTAGTTGATGCCACGTGGTATATAGTTTTTTCTTCCACGAATGTTGGCCAATGGTGTTTGTAATTTTTCTTTTTTGGAAACCAGAGCAGATTGTTTGGTCCACGCGACTTGTTCCGTATCTCATGCACGCTGCCTTGTCCTAGCAGCACCATGTGTCACGGGGTGACTTTAATTTGTACAACACCCATGCAGCGCTAGCCAACTTTAACCCGATTTTATATTGGAAGTTTGCTAGTAAGCCTTTCACAAGCTTAACTTAGACTATAAGAGACTAAGAAAGCTTTGAAGAATAAGAAGAGTGATAAGAGTGTGTTTGGGAGAATGCTCTTGAGTATTGCTTCCAATTGGTGGATGGTTACAAATGAGACCCCAAGGGGGTATTTATACACTTCCACCTCCTCAATGGACGGTGGAGATTGATTTGATCTAACGGTCCATATTGTGCCTCTAGAACCTTCTATACAAGTATCCAATAATCTACATATGTGTAGAGTACTCTAGAATATTCTAGGACATTCATGAGTAGCCTAGAGAACTCTAAGGAATTCTAGGGAATTCTAGAATAGTCTAGAGAATTCTAGAGACCTCAAGAAAGATACGGAATATTCTGGGACATTAGATGATTAGAAAATTCCGTGACATTCTCCCCACCTAATCCGTGACGTCCTCGTTGCCTTCAAGTCCTCATATGCTTGGATCTGCTTCTTGAATTGCCATAAGTTTTGGATAGGCGCCCAGCTTGATTCGCTATTAGGAAGACCCTTCCACTTGACAAGTAACTCCCTGCTCGGAGGTAGACCTGGTTGGCGCACCACTCGGTTGGCAAGAATCGTCTCTGCTTGCTTATCATGTTGGACCTTGATACCCATTGGTGCCCGTTGAGATATGCCTCTACTTGGATCATCTTGGTCTCCGTGGTAAGGTTTAAGTAAGCTTACATGGAAGACAGGATGATACTTGATCCTGTGAGGCAACTCCACCTTATAAGCCTGTGCTCCGACCTTTTTGATAATGGGAAACGGTCCTTCGTATCTTCGAAGTAGGCCCCGATGTCGCCCTTCTAACCTCGCGTGGTTGTAGAGCTTAACAAGCACGAGGTCACCAACTTGAAATTCCCTCGGGCGCCTCTTCTTATCAGCCCATTTCTTCATCTTTCCGGAAGCCTTTTCCAAGTAAGCTCGCGCCACCCCAAGTTGGTCATTCCAATGCTTGGAAAACTGAAATGCGGGTGGGCTTGGACCTTTATAGCCCGTAGCAATAGTGCTTGGTGTCAACGGTTGTTGTCCTGTGACAATCTCGAATGGACTTTGGCCCGTGGACTCGCTCTTCTGCAAGTTGTAGGAGAATTGGGCTAAGTCAAGCAACTTTGCCCAATCCCTTTGGTTGGCACTCACGAAATGCCGAAGGTACAACTCCAAAAGTGCGTTCACCCTCTCGGTTTGTCCATCACTTTGAGAATGGAAGCTGGTGGAGAAGTTAAGCTCGGAACCCATGAGCTTGAACAACTCCGTCCAAAAACGTCCCGTAAAGCGAGTGTCTCGATCACTCACGATCGAGCGAGGCAAGCCCCAATACTTCACAACATGCTTGAAAAAGAGTTGGGCAGCTTGCTCAACAGTGCATTCCTCGGGGGCAGGAATAAAGGTGACATACTTCGAGTATCGGTCCACCACCACAAGGATCCAATTATATCCTCCACTCGTGGGTAACCCCACGATGAAGTCCATGGAAATGCTTTCCCACGGTCTCTCAGGAATGGGAAGTGGATGGAGGAGTCCCGCAGGTACCCCTTGCTCAAGCTTGTCTTGTTGGCATACAAGACAAGTTCTGACATATGCCTCAACATCATTCTTCAACTGAGGCCAATAGTAGGAATCGCCTACCAATGCTAGTGTTCGGTGCGTACCTGGATGCCCGGCCCACTTGCTGTCGTGACATTCCTTTAAGACTTCCCTTCTGAGGCCACCATATGAAGGAACATAGACTCGTCTGCCCTTATTGAGAATCAACCCATCTTCAACCCAGAATCTCCTTGTCTTGCCATCCTTGATTAGGTTGGAGATGGTCTTCGCAAAGGAATCATGCTCCAATCCTTCCTTGATTCGATCACGTAGGTTGCTTTGAGGTTGGCTAATGTCGGCAAGCTCTCCTTTGCGACTTAGAGCATCCGCTACCAAGTTAGCACGACCCGGCTTATACTCTATTGTATAATCAAACTCCGCTAAGAAGTCTTGCCATCGAGCTTGCTTGGGAGTTAGTTTCTTTTGGGTTTGGAAGTAGCTTGTTGCAACGTTGTCTGTCTTGATAACGAACTTACTCCCGAGCAAGTAATGTCTCCAAGTTCGAAGGCAATGCACCACTGCGGTCATCTCCTTCTCTGTATCGTATACCGCCTTTCGGTGTCATTGAGCTCGACTCGTAGGCGATGGGATGACCCTCTTGCATTAATACTCCGCCAATGGCGAAGTGGAGCATCGGTGTGTAGCTCGAATGACTTGCCAAGATCGGAAGTGCTAGACGAGTTCTTCCGTGACAGCCTTCTTCAAAATTTCAAAGGCTTGCTGACATTCTTCGCTCCAAGCCCATCCTCTTCCCTTCTTGAGCAAGTCGATGAGAGGAGCGGCAATAGCGGAATATCCCTTGATGAAACACCGGTAATAATTCACCAAGCCAAGGAATGATCTTAGCTCAGTGACCTTGGTTGGTGGCTCCCAATCAAGGATCGCTTTGATCTTGCCCGAATCCATGCGTAGCTTGCCTTTTCCCACAATATGGCCCAAGAATGGTACTTCTTCTTGGGCAAAGGAACACTTCTCCTTCTTCACATAGAGCTCATTCTCCCGAAGTGTCTTGAACACTTGCCTCAAATGCCCCACATGATCTTCCATAGTCTTGCTATATATGACAATGTCATCGAGATAAACCACCACAAAGTGATCAAGGAATGGAGCAAGTACCTTGTTCATGAGAGTACAAAATGTGGCTGGGGCATTTGTGAGCCCAAACGGCATTACTAGGAACTCATAGGATCCATAGCGGGTCACGCATGCCGTCTTCGCCTCGTCTCCTTCAGCTATGCGAACCTGATAGTACCCACTTCTTAAATCAAGTTTGGTGAAATACCTTGCTCCTCCAAGTTGATCGAACAAATCATCAATACAAGGAATGGGGTACTTATTCTTGATGGTTACCTTGTTTAGTGCTCTATAATCGATGCATAGCCGAAGTGACCCATCGTGCTTCTTTTGGAATAGGACTGGCGCACCATAAGAAGACTTTGAAGGGCGGATATACCCGGCATCCAACAATTCCTTGAGTTGTCTCCTTAGTTCCTCCAACTCTGGTGGTGCCATTCGGTAGGGAGCAAACGCGGGTGGTTTGGCCCCCCGGCTCCAACTCGATCTCGTGATCTATTTCCCTTCTTGGGGGAAGTTTCTTGGGCAACTCTGCGGGCATGATGTCCTTGAACTCGTCAAGTATCTCTTGGATGGCCTTGGGTACTTGAGCTTCCTTTTTGTTACCCTCTTCCATCTTAAGAGTGGCTAAGTAGGTAGGCTCCTTCTTCTTCACTCCCTTAGAAAGTTGAAGGGCGGATAACATCCTTCCCTCATCAATGTTCGTCCCACGGACGACACGGTTGTTTTTCCTCCATGATGCACATAATGTTGGCGAAGGGGATGGGGAAGGCCTTCGCCTTGACAAAGAAATCAATTCCCAAGTAGAACTTCTTGTCATCTAAGGGAGCGACAGTGATATCGGCCTTACCTTCCCATTGCCCAATGTGAATGGGTGTGTTCTTGGCAACTCCATATATCGGGAGTTTTTTAGCATTTACTCCCTTGACAAAACCCTTGGTTTTGGTGTAGGAGAGGCCCACCTCATCGGCAAGCTCCTTGGCCATATAGACTGTATCCGCACCTGTGTCCAACAACGCTTGGAGAGGCTTGCCGTTGATGTGTGTCTCTACATACATGTGCCCATGGGATCCTTCCTTGACCTTAGCTTGGACGGCGCTAAGAAATTTTAGAGAAGATATCTTCTTCTCCTTTTCCTTCGTTTCTTCTTCCCTTACGAGGGAGGCAATCTTTCCCCTCATAGACGTTGTGACCCGATGTGGCCCATTGCATAAGAAGCATGAGTACCTCCTGAGCGCCATCCCTTTGCCTTTACCCTTGTCCTTGTCGTGGCTTTTGAAGGGTCTATCCTTCTTGGGAGACTTGTCTCGATCTCCCCACCTTTGCCATTGTTACTTGGCCTCGTACTTGGTCCTCGAGAATTCTCGCCACGTTCGGGCGAGTGTCGGCGTGGCAATTCTTGAATTGATATCATTTACCCCTACCCATCTTAGCCCATCTTAGCCCGGTTGTAATCCTTCAAGGAACATAAACAACTTGTCCTTGGCACTCATGTCGGTGATCTCCAGCATGAGTTCTTGGAACTCCTTGACGTACTCCCGAATACGTCCATCCTTGTGTTGGAGATGTCAAAGCCTAGAGCGAGCTTCAAATTCGGCATCCTCTGGATAGAATTGCCTCTTAAGCTCCCTCTTAAGTTGATCCCAAGTAGTGATGGGATCGGATGTGCCGGTGGTGGCATCTTCACACTGTAGCCACCATATCAAGGCAACATCTTTGAAGTAGCGGGAAGCGGTATTTACCTTCTTCCTTTCGTCGATATGTCATTGGACTCAAAGTATGACTCCACATTCCAAATGAAGTCATCAATCTCTCGCATTCCTCGACCCTTGTAGAAGGGAGGAGGAGGAGTGTTATCCTTCTTGGAGACTAAATCTCCGGCGCCTCCACCATTAACCAACAGGGCCACGCAAGTCTTCATGCAACTCGAGTTCTTCCACCTTGTTGGAAAGAGACTCGATTGTTGACTTGCAATCACCCGACTCCTTCCTAAGGGCTTTGTTGGAATCCTTCAACTCCCTTTTGAGAGCATCATCCCCATGAACAAGCTCCGCCTTGAGAGAATCAAAGGCGCTTTGCACATCATCCTGGAATTCCTTCATCTCATCCTTAGAAGCGAATTCTTCCGTGTCTTCGACCTTTCCCATTAAGGCCTCGACTTCCTTCACTAGGTGGGACATGGTGTCCTCCACCTCGGCCACCCTTTCGTCAAGAGTGACATGTCCCGGGTTCTCCATGCTCTCCTCGTTCCCTTTGCCCTTCTTGGAGCCTTGCTCGGCCACACTCGACATGACTTCTCCCGCACACGAATTTCTTAAAACCGAGGCTCTGATACCAAATGTCACGGGGTGACTTTAATTTGTACAACACCCGTGCGGCGCTAGCCAACTTTAACCCGATTTTATATTGGAAGTTTGCTAGTAAGCCTTTCACAAGCTTAACTTAGACTATAAGAGACTAAGAAAGCTTTGAAGAATAAGAAGAGAGATAAGAGTGTGTTTGGGAGAATGCTCTTGAGTATTACTTCCAATTGGTGGATGGTTACAAATGAGACCCCAAAGGGGTATTTATACACTTCCACCTCCTCAATGGACGGTGGAGATTGATTTGATCTAACGGTCCATATTGTGCCTCTAGAACCTTCTATACAAGTATCCAATAATCTACATATGTGTAGAGTACTCTAGAATATTCTAGGACATTCATGAGTAGCCTAGAGAACTCTAAGGAATTCTAGGGAATTCTAGAATAGTCTAGAGAATTCTAGAGACCTCAAGAAAGATATGGAATATTCTGGGACATTCCGGATGATTCCGGAAAATTCCGTGACACATGGCATGGATGTACCGGTGACAAAAAATTCCAAAAGGAATAAATTTAGGCTGTACAAATTTTGTAAATGTTAAAATTTGGATGATATATTTATATTTGGACCCGATTTTATATTTGGTCGGATCGAGTTGGACAATTTAGACGAAACTGAAATTAGGTTCGGACAATAGAAAAAATAAATTTAATGTCATAATATTTGGTTATTTAAGCCAATATAAAAAATCGGACGAAAAATCTATTTTTAAACCCAATTTTTCTGAGTCGGACAAAATTTTATTATCTCTAAATGGATGAATAAAATCTAGAAGGGAATAGGGTGTTTTATTAAACTCCTTTTGTTTCACAAATCAAGTTTATATTGGACTTTCTATTTATGTAAAACTTGAATAATGGGCTTGATATACATATTTTCCATTTAGTTGTTCACCTCTATAGCCCAAGTTTAAGCTCACTATTTATCGGGTTAGAGACTTGGGGCTTTTTTAACGGACTTTCTAAAATCTCGGTCAACAGGAATAAATGTTAAACTACTTGAATCAACTTGTATGGGCTTGATACTATGAATATATGATGTTGATGTTTGGCTAATATATATACTCCCTCCGTTCCATATTATTTGTGATAATTTTGACTTTTAGGGTCTCCAATATCACTCTTTGATTGATAATTTCTTGCATAATATGTTATTAACAATTGCAATATTATACTTATATGATAGTATTTTTTGTTACGAATCTTAAGGTGGTAATTTTATATAGCAATTAATTGTATATAGTAAGAAATTTATGGTCAAAATTTTTAGAGTTTGACTGCACAATTTTCAAAGACGACAATTAATATGGAACAGAGGGAGTATATATATTACTGCTACAATGGAAAGTTGAACAATTTAACCTCATTACAACAATCAGTTTACAACTTACGAAAGATGGTTTTCTTCTCTTTACAAGTTACAAAATCTAAGCTCATTTCAGAGTTGAGCCCTCATCAACTGGCTGTGCAGAATTTGGAGGTTTTGTTTGATGCTCAATCATTGGTTGATATATGTATCAAAAATATCCAGGATCAAACTGTCCTTGGGAACAGTTACATCTACCCCAATCGCTTCTTAAACAACTGATGCTGCTTGGTTGGATCTTTGGGTTTGCTCCAAATTGCTTGTTTCTTTTCCCCAATACTCTACCATTCAAATTTGCATTTCTGATCATTTTTATAAAAAAAAATCACACACAAGTTGAATGCACTAGTAACACCCTTGAGTAAAAATATTCTTGTAAAGTTAAAGAGCGGAAGCATTGATTCTTCGACTGTGAAATTGATTAGTATGAAAGAGCTACTGATGTATATTTGCCTAGCTATATACATCAAGGTCTAGCTACAAGGACCTTAATCCAGTTTGAAGCTACAAATGTCGTCTTGGGTTTATCAAGGTAGAAGGTGTAAAGGACCTTGAAGGTATTCTAAGCTTAGTCCTCACACTTCTAAGCTTATATGGAGTTACTCTCACATTTGGAAGACATCAAATGAGCTTAAATCATTCTCAAGTCCTTATTGAAAAGTCATCTCTCACGGTAGCAAAAGACTCCATCAAGTACAGTTCGATATTTTGCTCTATAATTCTAGATCCATATGTCTATTGAGGAAATCATCAAAAGACAGATAGGAGATCTTTCAATAAGCTTTCCAATGGTTTTTGAATCATTGAAAACGGACAAGTATTGAAGGAGTTATAGCAATTTCTTTCTAGAGTTGTATTTTAGAGTTTATGATGTCATAAATAGGATATATGATGTAATAGTTGATTCTTGGTTTCTTGAACCCTAGGTACACGTCCAAGGGGTCCTAGAGTAGTATAAATAGACCCCCTAGGGTGCCATTGTATTCATTCATTCAATCATATATCAAATACAATCAAACACATGATGTGTTGTTCTCTTTAGCTTTGTGCTAGTTTCTCTTCGTTTCTCTTTAGGGAGGACGAGAACTATCCCCTTCTTCTATCCAAGGTTGGCGTCCTTGGTGGTGATAGGAAGGAATTGAAGGTCTCTTGAAGGTGGTGTGGCTGTATCCTCCAAGAATCTTCAAAAGCCATTATCATTCTATCATTCTAGTGAGTTTCGTTTGATTCATTAGAATTCTTTCGATTGCATTTTCATTGTTTTTATCTTTCATTTACACATCTAAAGTGCTAAATCATAAGATAGATTCATCAATCCATTCGTTTTCAACATTCCTATGTTCGTCCATTCATTCGTTCATTCATCATTCATCCGTTCGTTCATCATTTCATTCATTTGGTAACCATCTTTCATAGTTCTTTCCATCTTTTTCATCCATTTCTATTTCATTTTTGGTTCTTTGGAACTTTGAGAAGGGAGATTCCTATCTTCGTTTTTAAAGATCCTTAGATTGTGTGTAATGTGATCAACCCTTGGTCCATTATGCATCAGCCACAAAAACACACAACAGTGTACTGTGTGCCTGCAATTTACCCTTGACCAATCATATGCAAATCCTCCAAATTTTCCTCCTTAGCCTTTCTTAAGCACGGGGCATAACTAGAGCTGAGAAAAACTGACCGACCCTAACCCGACCCGAGACTGACAAACCTGAAATGTAACAAACTTGAGATACGGGGCATACCAAACCCAACCCGACCCGCCCGAATTCACAAGCTAGGCATAACAGACATCATGCATACAATTATCTCCTGGGATGATGAGTTAGCAAAACACTTCACTATCAAGGCAAAGCAAAAGCATTAATACACTCTATATATTGGAATACAAAAAGACCACACTAGAACCAATACTTCAAATCCAGGGCAAGGTATAGACGGGTCAAATGTAACAATATGACCCCCTATGAGTACGTTTAGTTGATCAATAATCCCGGAGAAATAGTCAATTTTTTCAAGTTGACTTATTTTCCCATGTTTGAGAGTTGGTTGACTTTGGAAAAAAATTCACAATAGACCAAACACTTTCTGCATTTTCCTAGGAAAATTTTTCCTTTAGGGGCCAAGAAAAAAATTTTCCAACAAAATATTTCCTTTAAAAACCTTTCTATGGGGAAATTTTCTCTAAAAAAAATTTCCGTGAATTCCTATCAAACACTTCCTAAATTGCAAAGTTAAGACATACCAGTTCCAATTGAATCGAGATTTGGAAATCATTTACCACTAATTACTCCACGTAAAAATATTATATTTTTTAATATTAAAAAAAATTAATTTTTCAACAATCCAAATTGTGGGCATACCTGTTGCAAATTTCCAATCGAACCAAGATTAACTAAGACTTTCAAGGAACAAAGGAACCAATCTTCAAAGAAGAGCAAATTCATTGCACTGTTAAGTTCCAAACAGAGTAATTTACACCATCCAACACCAATGAGATCTCCCCCATCATCTATGAAACATCAAACACTGAAACCTAACACATCCAAACTACAACCACAGAAAACCCTAAATTCCAAAACAACACAACCACGAATTCCTCCCATCTTATGAGCTAGTAAACTTGGTGACAGCCTTAGTCCCCTCAGAGACAGCGTGTTTAGCCAATTCACCAGGAAGAACAAGCCTTACAGCGGTCTGAATCTCCCGAGAAGTAATCGTCGGCTTCTTGTTGTATCTCGCGAGTCTGGAAGATTCCTGAGCAAGCTTCTCAAAGATGTCGTTGATGAAGCTGTTCATGATGCTCATGGCCTTGCTGGAGATACCGATGTCAGGGTGGACCTGCTTCAGAACTTTAAAGATGTAGATCTTGTAGGTTTCAACGCTCTTCTTCGCCCTCTTCTTCTTCTTGTCGCCGGCGCCGGCGTCCTTCGGCAGCTTCTTGCCGGCTTTTGGCTTCTTCTCCGCCGGAGCTTTCTCGGCGGCGGTCTTCTCCTCCGTCGGCTTCTTCTCGGCGGGTTTCTTCTCGGCCTTTGGCGCCATTGTTGGTAGATAAGAAAGTTGAAAAACAAGAGTGAGTTTGTGAGGTTTTTGTAGAGAGAGGGAAAGTTGGATCTGAATGAAAATTGAATGAGGGAGAACTAAGGGCTGGATAGTATTTATAGGAAAGTGAGAAATGATCTGATTGGATAATAGAGTGTCGCACGGATAAATGATGTGGCCTCGTTAGATGCGTTTGGTTTTTGAGGGTGAACCGAACGGTCCATCGATAAGGCTGAGTGATGGCGTGTGATGAAAGGTATACACTACTTTACACGTGGATTACTTTTATTGGATGATAGACTTCGCTTAGGATTGCTGAATGTGATTGAGGGGGGAGATTCTTTTTGCCCGCCTAAACTTCCGTTTTTAAAATCTAAAAATCTTACTCCCTCCCTCCCATTTTATTTATCATCTTAGTTTATGTAAAACTTTGATTATTAATTTTTAATATATATAATATTTTATTATACAAATATATTATTATTATATTTGTATTTATTATAAAAATATAATATTGTAGTTTTTTTATGAAATTTTATGTGAAAATTTGTCAATTAAAGATAAACATTGATCATTTTTAAATATTTATTAAATATAATTAAATATTAAATATTACTTATTCAGTAATTAACTAATAAATATTATTCATTTGTTATAAAATATAATAGTACCATTCGCCTTTCAATTATTAAAGCTATTTTAATTGTTATGGAAACACTATTTGCTCCATGCATAGGTCATTCATACATTATATAATCAACTTTTAATACTTATGCCTCTTTGAGATTAATTAATTTCTTAAACTATCTCTATAGAAGTTATATGTCTATATAACTATGTTGGATACATTACAAATGTACTTCGTGTTGGGGTAATAATCGTGGAGCCCAAATTATTATTCCGACGGGATAGATTTTGAAAAGGCAATAGTGTTTGTTAAGATAAGGCCCTGTTCTTTTCTGCGGTTGGCAAACTGCGGTACCACAGCTCACCGCAGTTTGCCACAAATCATTACTTTTCTATCTCCTCACTCTTCTCTCTCTTCACTTTTCTCCTATACTTTTTACATTTTCTCTCCTCATCTACCCCACATACCAATAACCTACCACAATTCCACCACAACACACCGCAAAATACCGCAGAAAAGAACAGAGACTTAAGTAATTCATATAATATTGAAGATTCTTCCAATATTGTGTTAATTAAAGAAATATATTATGTTAAGTGGTAATATTATTACAAAATTGTGATGAAGGAAGCACATGGAGTTTATTGATTACATGAGAATATAATATTACTTTGAATTATTTTAGGAAGGGTAGTGTTATTATAAGCCTTATATTTTAGGCCTGTCTGGTTCAACTAGAGAGGAATGGAATTGAATGAAACTTGATACATGGAGGAATGAAATGGAACTTGATTATTTGAAATCATATGTTTGGTTGATTGAATGAATGAAATCAATATCATTGTTAATTTTTTATCTAATTATAGAATGAAGTTAAATAATAAATAATACTATTATTACTGTCAAATAAAGTTTAATGAGTTTCGGGATAGTGTCCTAAATGAAAGCATCGTATGGAATATTCTAATGAGTTTAGGTACTCGGGGAGTGCTTTTGGCTATCAGGGGTAGAAGGAATAGTGGGGGCTCGAGTATGGGTCGATATGAATCTAAATGACGAAATATAAAGCACTTCTTGTGTTGGAACCGTGGTACAAATGTCAATTTCTTAGGGATTGCATTAAACACATGGGCACGGAGAAGAACATATACATTGACCATGTTTCAATAAATTATGTCGAGGATTCAGGTGAGGCCATAGCTATTTGATGAACCAGAAAAAAGTTGAGTTATAGAGTTAGGTGCTTCATTGCACTTTTTTTGTCTAACAAAGAGTTCTTTAACAACTTGGTGGGTGAGGGGTTTGGCAAGGTCAAACTTACAAACAACCACATACTGGAAGTGCCACAAAGAGGTGACGTGGACATTAAAACTTACAAGGGCGAAACTTTGATGTTGAAGAATGTTCTTTATATATCAAGTACGACCAAGAACTTTGTATACATAGGTCAAACTAGGTGAGGACGACTTCACAACGGAGTTCATGGATTGTCGATATAAGGGCATACAAGGATCCGACAATTGTTAATGGCATGAAAAAGGAGAAGTAGTATACTACCAATAACCATTATCAAATATCCGTTTGTAGTCTAATAGGTCTATTCATGCCTGTCAAAATGTGTGAGCTTCTCGATGAGAGAATGACACTGGAAACGAGGAGGGTTTCGACCAATGCTCTAATAACGAATGGTCAGCGGAGGAGTGCACCTAACCTTCATGGAAATTCAACATTGTAAACATGAGATAAAATTTCAATCTAAAATTCCCCAAGTTGTTGACGAGAGTGCATGTGTTGAAGTTCCAGAGTCATGATAAGTTCAATTGAGAGCATGTTCGTGTTCGAGGTGGATGAACTAATTGGAGATCAACTGCCACCTCCATCGAGAACAAGATTGAGATAGATGTAATAGAGGATTCGAGTAAGTGTGAGGTGGTAATTGACGAAGATGAAGACTACAATTTGGTCTCTGGTCTCCAAGTGAGAGATATTGGGGTAATGATTGTGAAACCTAAATTGTTATTTTGGTGGAATGAATTTTGAAAAGTCAAAATTGTTTGTTTGTCAAGGGACATAATTCATGTAATCTTGAAGATTCTTCTAAAATTGTGTTCATTAAGGAAATATAGTAAATTAAGTGGAAATATGGTTACCAAATCCGTTTACTATACGTCGCCCACCCTTTTACCATTGTTGCCCACCTTTCGCATAATATTTTCCTACTTTGCCCTACAACCTCATAACATCACTCTCTACCTTCTCTCTATTTTATATCTCTAAAAAAACTCTTTCCACCAACCACCACCACGCACTACCGTCATCCCGGGATATCGAACGCTAATAATCGAAAAATAACCTAAACATTAAATAATAAGTTTTGAATTATATGATTTGTGTTTGTGTTGTTCGAAAAATCTGGGCTGAAATTACAATTTTTCCTGGAAAAAACTGTTGCGGCGTGATTTTTGCCGCAAACGACGGTCAGATGTCGCGTGAAATTTGCCGCAGACGGCGTCTGGCAGGCGCACGCCGCCTACGGCGAATTTCAAGCGGCAGTCTGCCGCCGTTTGCGGTAAAAAACACGTCGCAACCGTGCCGAATGTTTCAGCCCAAATTGTTTTTATTTTTTTTAAACAATAATATTGATAACATTATTAATAATAATGTTATTTAATTATATTATTGTAAATATGTTTAGTTAATAATATTAATTATTATGTGTATATTTATGTTAATAATTTTATTGTTAATGTCAAAAATTTGATTAGTTAATATTATTGTTATTTTGTTGTTGATAATAGTAATTATTATGTGTATATTTCTATTAAATTACTTTATTGTTGTTTGATGGTCATGTAGAGTATATATAAAATAATCAGTATAAATAAATTTTTTTCAATAATAATAAATAAATTTATTATTTTTTTTTGAACTACCGGGTAGGTTGTGGCGTGAAATTTTCATCGGCGATGGCAGCGTTGCGGCACGCCAATTGCGGCGGCACCAGTGAAAATTTCACGCCGCACCGGCGCATGTTGATATTTTTTCAGAGAATTTTATATTTTACGTAATTTTTATAAAATTAAAATTTACAAATTAACATCTTCTTCTTCAATTGATTTATCACTTTCCCTTGACATTTTAGGTTGAACTTAAAAAACTTTAAGCAATTTTAGTGATTATTGAGAGGGTGTTGGTTAAAGAGAATTTGAGAGGATGAGGAGAGGAGAGGGAGAGGAGAGGAAGAGGAGATGGACAAATAATGTCTTTTGGGGGGACGACTTTAGTAAAAGGGAGGGGGGGCGACATATATCAATGCCCGTTACCAAATTGTGATAGGGAAATCACATGGAGTTGATTGATCACATGAGAATATAATATTATCTAAAATTCGTCATGAAATTAAGAGTTATGTTTTTATGAGACATAAGTATGACTCTTCAATCTAAGATAGACTATAAATTTATGTAACATATAAAGCAAAAGGGGTTTATGGTACGCAAATTTTACTTTGCCCATTTTACCCCTCGCCATTGATAAATCATAAGGATAGGTTAGTAATTACAATATTTTTTATTTGCACCAAAATAATTATCAAAGAAATTGTTACCACCAAGATTTGAACATCTAATGCAAAGGAAAAATCTCTAATTTTCATACCACTAAACCACCATATTTTTAGTTAGTACTTTTTCATATATATTCTCTATTTACATCTTTCATAATGGAATCGTCGTTGTTAACTTCATATTATTTTATGAAAATAAGAAAAATCATAAAATCTACCTAATATTTTTATTGGTGTTAAATAAATTACATCATACATATATAAATTTTTCTATCATTTACGAAAATGAGAAAAATCATAAAATCTACCTAATATGTTAATTGGTCTTAAATTAAATCATGCATGTATGTATTTCTTCAAAAAAAAAATAAAAAAAATCATGCATGAATGTGTGTGTATCATATAGAGACGGAGAGAAAGACAAAGATGTTAGCATTTATTTAGTATAAAAATATATTTTTAAGTCAAAAAATTATTTAAAAAATATGTATATGATACACTTTATAGATTTTTATTAGATCTAAAGATTTATTGTTACATATCAAGGGTTATTAGATTGTGGTCCCGCGGGACTACAAATCTTTTCTCTACTCCTGTCATATTTTGCTATTGAGTAATTACATTTTTGCGTGTTAATACTCATATAAAGCATTTATGGCTTGGTGGTGGGATTGTAATTTACTTATACTCCATGTTACAGGTTTGATTCCTAACCCCTGTTTTTCGGTATTTTCTTGTTTTCCTTTTGTTTTTTTCCCATTTCAACTTATTAATTTAGTTAAATTTTTAATTTTTATATATATGTATATTTGCACACTAACAATTTTATTATTACACACTATTTTTTTAGATTTTTCTTAACTGATCCATTTTATTTTTGGTATTCCTAACTTCATTTCTCCCTCTCCCCCCTGGATTTTGACTTTTGTATTTTTTTTTGTTTCTTTTTTCTTCAGATAAAAAACGGTTTCTATTATTACCCTGCCTCATCTGCACACTATCATAAACATCTCTACACACTGACACACAAATTCCTTTACATACCAAAGTAGAAAAAAAGGAAAGAAATCATACACTCTTATAAATATGAATACAAGTTGTTGATGGGCCATGGACATAAGTATTTAGTGTGTAATAGTATAACATTTAATGTGCATTAATATTATAGTTAGTGTGCACCGACTCATTTGCACACTAACAGACTCCTTTGCACACTATCGTATACTCCTTTGCACACTAGTGTAAATTCCTTTGTATACCAAAACTTATAATAATCTATGTTATATATAAAGAGAGAAAGCTTTATGGTACGCAAATTTCAGTTTACCAAATTTACCCTTCTTATTACTTTAATCTAAAGGTCAAATTTGTCATCTCATATTTCAATGGACCCCTTTACCCCTATCAAATTATGCGGTGACTATCATTCAAAAGAGCAGTTTCATCTATCAAGAAAATACGGTTATTTTTTTTTCATTATTTGCACGTCACCACTCACCTTCCCTCTTTGCTTTTACAAACTGAAAAAATAAAAACCTCTTATTATTGAAGTAAAAATGCAATGAATTAATAATAATTAAATTGCATGTGTTGAGTATTTGTATAGAAAAAATAGAATAATACAATAATAATAATAATAATAATAATAATTATTATTATTATTTTTTTTTGATCGGTAAGAGCCACAAAGTAATATAATAACTATTATGACCATGTTATTTTTCTTATATCTAAAAGAATTATAGTAATATAAAAAAATTATAACACCTCCACTCCACATCATTATATGAGCGTTTAGGGCCATGTTCCTTAGAGTTGTAGGATCAAGTTAAGTTTGATAAGATAAAGAAAGAAAAAGAAACGTAAGAATAAAATTTGTGGTAGGTAAGTTAATGGTGGAGCAATGTATTTTATTAAAAATTTTTTGATTCGCACGTTAAACATGCAAGGATTTAATAAAATATATGTTGTCTTTTTTTTCATTTTATTTATTGTCTCTATTTCAGTTTGGTAAAACTTTAATATATGAATATTAGTTTACTCATCTATATGATAATCTAAACATGAAACTACTACTACTATTCATTAGGTTTAAAAAAAAATACTATTCAATAACTATAATGTTTTATCGTTTTTGATAAAATATAATATGTCAGCTATGATAGTTATATTTATCATTATTTTTTTAACCTTAAACTTTTTAAAAGTTATATTTTCATTATTTTAAACTGACTGGTTAAGAAAAATACAGAAAAATAAAACTATGTTAAATGACAGATTATATTTTATCAAAAAAGATAAAACATTATAGTCATAGAATAGTATTTTTTTAAGAACCTAATTAATATTAGTAATTTCATGTTTAGATTATCATACAAATGTATAAATTAATAGTCATATAATCGAAAAAATTAATAGCCATATATTAAAGCTTTACTTATTTAAAATAGAGACGATAAATAAAATGAAAAGACAAAACATATATTTTATTAAATCCTTGCACGTTTAACGTGCGAATTAAAACTTGTAATAATAAAATAGAAAATAGAAAAAGAAATCATACAACCTTATAAATATGAGTATAAGGTAATTAATAGTTGGTGGACATACATATCATATTTAGTGTGTAATAGTACGATATTCAATGTACATAAATGTGTATTTGTTAATGTGTAAAGGAGTTTGGGTTTATGTGTAAATGAGTCTGTATTAGTGTGTACAGGAGTCTGTATTAGTATGTAAAAGGTATGTGTATTGGTGTGCAAATCTATATGTGTTGGTGTGCAAAAGTTTATGTATTGGTGTGTGTTGGTGTGCAAATGTACGTGTGTTAAGTGTGCAAATGTGTATGTGTTGGGGAGTGTTAGTGTGCAAAGGTGTGTGTGTGTGAGTTAATGTGGAAAAGTCTATGTGTTGGTGTGTATTAAAGTGCAAAGATGTATGTGTTAGTGTGTAAAGATTTACGTGTTGGTGTGCAAAAGTATATGTGTTAAAGTTGAGCGATTTACACATCTAACATTAGACAAGAAAAATAAAATTTCAAAATAGTCAAAAAAAATGAGCAATAAAAGAGAATATTTGATTGATGTAAAGAAAAATACATGAAAAACTCCTAAAACCTTGAAAATTATAATATAGAAAAATACATGGGAAACTCATAAACCCTTGGAAGTAAAAAAATAAGGCATGTGGTTGCA